>JAGFNQ010010590.1:157415-516642 GCA_024364735.1 Boesenbergia rotunda
TCAAACTTGAAGAACTACACGCAATAGAAACCAAACACAAATCAAAACTTAAACTAAAGTAGCTGAAAAAGCCATTCGAAAAAGAACAGTGCAGAAATTCAAAATTACAGCTAAACTGAAATTTAACTAAGGAAAACTACTCCTCGATCCCTTCTTCAGCTCAGGTACTCCTTGGTTCAATGTGCCAATCTTCCACTTTGTTGTGCCATTTTGCTTTTCTTTTCTCATTCTTCTTTCTCTTCTTTCTTTCCAGCTCAGATTTATATCAAAGAACATATGATAGCAAGTGAAATAGATACTCAACATAAAATTTTCACTCAACAACCCTTGTAACTCACTCTTGATACACTTCCTTTACAAGTTGGCACACTCCCTTCATTTGTTCTCTCTTCTTTTTTTTCTCTCTCAGATTCTGGCTTCTCAGATTTGGCTCAGCTTCAATTCCGACTTAACAGCAGTGTGTTCAGATTTCTTTACTTCCCAACTTTTGAGCCAAGCCAATTTCGGTCTCAAGTTGATACCACAATTGTGTAAAACTGCTTGCATGAAAATTTCTGATTTTGGTTGACTTCCAAACTTCCTACACCAATTTCCCACTTGCGTGCTACTTCTGTTTCGAGTTTCAGCTCCATGGCATCCATTGCCATTCTCTGATTTCTTCAATCACTTAGCATCAAGTAGTATTTGCTTCAAATGATAGTGGGAAACCTCAAATGTTCCACTCGGAATTAATTTCTGCTCATAAATCGAATTCAGCCAAACCACTGCCTTTCCTTCTATTCTCTTCAGCAGCTTCTAGAATCCATTGGTTCTTCTTAGATCCGAATTGAATGTGCACCTTCAACTTCAGATACCTTTTTACCAATCCAAACTAGCAGATTTCTTTTTTTCTTTGGCACAAACTTCTTTTTTTCTGATTTTTTTCTGTGCCATTCTGTTTCCCTTTCAAATTTCCATCCGAATTTCAACTTGAGGTTTCCTATCTACATCAATTCTACTACATATTTTTCGATAAAGAATCTGAAATATCACACACAATTGGGGATTCCACTCAACAATTTCAATCAGCATTTAGAATTTCAGCCACTTCCTGATTTCTTTTCAGCTTCTTGTATCCTTTCGGCAGCTCAGCATTTCCCTCTGTTCTCAGCTTCTTCACTTTCTAGATGGCACAACAGCTCTTCATGAATTTCCAGAACTTTGCAGCTTCCCTTGAGTTAAGTTTGTTTAATTCAGTAGCTCCAAATCCAACACTCGGCAGCACTTTTTTCTGCTTCAAACTTTTCAGCCATCAAACCAAAGTTTTCAGCCTCCGTTTCAACCAACTCAGCAGCAATTTCAGCAACAATTCCAGCCATTCGAACCTCAATTCCAGCAATATCATCAAGGGCAGCAAGGTGGGAAATCGTTTCAAACATTTCCACCTCAAAACCAACAAAATTTTTAGCCCACACAGCCCTTGAATCAGAATTTCCAGCCCTACAATCAAGGGTTTCAAAGTCAGAGTTTTCAACCTTCACCGCCTAATTTTCCAGTTCAAAATCAAAACTTTCAAGGTCACAACGCCCAGCAAAGTTTCCAAGCATATCAGCCATTTAATCAGCCCTATCAACAGCCCAATCAGTCCATTTATCAGCCCCAAAATCCATGCTTTCAAGGATCACAGCAAGCTCAACAATGTCAGCCTACTTCATCCTTTCAAAATCAATCAAGGAGCTTTGATAACCAAGGAGGTTATGGGAGTTCTGGTGGAGGAAATGTGCCCCAACAGAGGGTTGAGGAAATGTTTCAACAAATGATGCAACAACAGCAAGCTTGGCAACAACAACAACAACAAGTTTTACAACAACACCAACAAAATCTTGAGAGACAAATGGGGCAATTGGCTAGTGGGATTAACCAAAATCAAGCTCAAGGATCAAGTCAACTTCCTTCCCAAACTGTCCCTAATCCTAAAGGAAATGTGAGTGCTATAACTTTGAGTAGTGGGAAGGTTACAACATCTCCGAAGAGTCCAAGAGCAGATTTTTCAGAGAACCGGACAGCAGCCTCAATTCTGGCCCAAAACAGCAATGAAATGACTTCAAATTCATCTGATTCCAACCCTAGCCCGTGCCCAACCCTTCCCTCAAGAAACCCTCCAAATTTGGTGGAAAACGGAGAAGAAATCAATGCCGAGACGCAAGGGACAGCAGCCACTACGCATGGGACAGCAGGGCAGAATTCAGCATCTCCACTTCCGGCCAAAGAGGCTGATTTTAGGGTTCTTTTACCCTTTCCACAGCAGAAGACACTAGCCAAAAAGCAAGTGGAGGAGGAGAAGGCCAAGGAATACAATGAGTTAGTGGAACTTTTTAGCAAGGTGGAGATCAATGTACCTTTGTTGACCATGATCAAGCAAATTCCCAAATATGCTAAATTTTTGAAAGATCTTTGTATTCACAAAAAGAAACTTAAGGAAAATGAGTTGGTCAGCTTTGGGAAGAATATCTCAGCACTTATCCACACTATTCCTCAGAAGTGTGAAGACCCAGGGGTATTCACTGTTTCTTGTGAGATTGGGAGCACCATATTCCATGACGCTATGTTAGATTTAGGAGCTTCCATAAATGTGATGCCCAGGTCAGTGTTTCAGATGCTTGGCATAGGCCCTTTACAGCCCACTGACGTGGTGATACAGCTAGCAGACAGGAGTCAGACCCACCCAGCAGGTATGATTGAAGATGTTTTGGTTAAAGTAAAGGAGCTAATATTTCCTGCAGACTTTTATATTTTGGATATGGAGGGAGATTACTTGGCACACCGTTCTCCACTTATCTTGGGCAGACCTTTTCTAAAGACGGCCAGAACAAAGATTGATGTATATGCCGGGACACTTTCTATGGAGATTGGAGACACGGTTGTACAGTTCAGCCTTTTTGATGCTATGAAGCATCCGAGAGAGGATCACTCTATCATGAGCATGGATATTTTAGAGGAGCTGGCACAGACTGAGTTAGAGGCTGAGGGATTTCTGGAGGATTTTTCTGGAGGAGCTATGTATTCAGAGGAGGCTGAGAGAGTACTGACTGCTGATACTGAGGATTTTTCAGAAGATATTTCAGATGCACTTCTAGCTGGAGAGATTTTTCTAGGTGTAGAGGATTGCACAGAGCCCCAAGGATCACCTATTTTTCTTGATATTCAAAGTGTAGGGGATTGCACTAAGCCCCAGGGACCACTTATTTCTACTGAAGAGGACCAGAGTGAACTGAAGCCATTACCAGGTCACTTGAAGTATGCGTACCTAGGAGAGGAGCAGACTTTTCCTGTTATTATTGCACAGCATTTGGAGTCAGAACAAGAAGAAAAATTACTGCAAGTCCTGAGGCACTACAAGAAGGCAATTGGGTGGACTTTATCAGATATACCAGGTATCAGTCCAGCTATTTACATGCACAGGATATTTTTGGAAGATAATGTTAAACCTGTGAGCTAACCACAAAGGAGACTCAACCCACTTATTTTGGATGTTGTAAAGAAAGAGGTGACTCGACTTTTACAGGCAGGTATTATTTACCCTATTTCTGACAGTCAGTGGGTTAGTCCTATTCATGTGGTGCCCAAGAAATCTGGAGTGACCGTGGTGGCGGATGAAAGCAATGAACTAGTGCCCACCAGAGTTAAGAATTCCTGGAGAATCTGCATTGATTACAGGAAACTCAACAAGGTCATAAGGAAAGATCACTTCCCTTTACCCTTCATTGATCAGATGCTTGAGAGACTGGCAGGGAAGTCACACTACTGTTTCTTGGATGGATTTTCAGGCTATTTTCAGATTTGTATAGATCTAGAGGACCAGGAGAAGACCACCTTCACTTGTCCCTTTGGCATGTTTGCCTATAGACGTATGCCCTTCGGACTCTGCAACGCACCCGGTACCTTTCAGAGATGCATGGTGAGTATATTCGGTGAGTTGCTAGAGGACTGTATGGAGGTATTCATGGATGATTTTTCAGTTTATGGCACGTCTTTTGATTCATGTTTGAATAACTTGTCTAGGGTTTTACATCGTTGCATTGAAACTAACCTTGTTCTTAATTTTGAGAAATGCCACTTTATGGTAGAGCATGGGATAGTACTTGGACACATAGTCTCTTAGAAAGGTATTGAGGTAGATCCTGCTAAAATCAGTGTTATTTCTTCTTTATCTTACCCCATATGCGTACGGGATATTCGTGCTTTTCTTGGACATGCAGGATTTTACCGCAGATTCATTAGAGATTTCAGCTTGATTGCTCGACCGTTGACACGACTGTTGCAGAAGGATGTTGAGTTTCACTTTGATGAAAATTGCAAAGAAGCTTTTCATAGACTCAGGGAGGCTCTTACCTCAGCTCCTATTATTACATCACCTGACTGGACTTTACCTTTTGAATTAATGTGTGATGCTTCTAATTTTGCAGTGGGAGCTGTTCTAGCACAGAGGATAGATGGAGCACCACATGTCATTTGCTACGCCTCCAAAACCCTAGATGCCGCCCAAGCCAACTACACCACGACTGAAAAGGAGCTTCTTGCCATTGTTTTTGCTTTAGATAGATTCAGATCTTATTTATTATGCTCACATGTGGTTATTTTTTCTGATCATGCAGCTCTCAAGTACTTATTGAAGAAGCCTGATGCAAAACCTAGATTGATCAGATGGATGCTCCTACTCCAAGAATTCGACCTGGAGATCAGAGATAGAAGTGGAAAAGAGAACTTAGTTGCAGATCATTTGAGCAGACTTGAAGGAGATGGATCTCCTACCACCATTGATGACGACTTCAGAGATGAGCACTTGATTTTAGTGCATGGTGAGACACCTTGGTATGCAGACCTAGTTAACTTTCTTGTTGCACATGTATTTCCCACTCAATTTTTAAAGGCTCAAAAAGATAAATTAAAAAGTGATGCAAAGTTTTATGTGTGGGATGATCCTTATTTGTGAAAATTTTGTAATGACCAAATAATTAGGAGATGCATACCTGATCATGAGTTTACTTCTGTCCTGACATTTTGTCATTCATCAGCTTGTGGGGGGCATTTTGGACCTCAGAGGACTGCGTGGAAAGTATTAGAGTGTGGATTATACTGGCCCACCCTTTTTCATGATTCACATGTTTTTTATAAAAATTGTGATAGATGTCAGTGAACTGGGAACATAGGAGCTAGACATGAGATGCCCCAGCATGCTATACTTTATTGTGAGATTTTTGATGTATGGGGGATAGATTTTATGGGACCTTTTCCTACATCTTATGGTTATCTGTATATTTTACTTGTTGTGGATTATGTGTCAAAATGGGTGGAGGCCATTCCCTCCAAGACTGATGATTCTTCTGTTGTTTGTAGTTTTGTTAGGTCACACATTTTCTGCAGGTTTGGAATTCCAAGAGCAATAATTAGTGACCAAGGATCTCATTTCTGCAACAAACACATGAAGGCACTGCTGAGCAAATATGGGGTGGTTCATAAAATCTCTACATCCTATCATCCCCAAACAAATGGACAGGCTGAGATTTCCAACAGAGAAATAAAATCAATTCTAGAGAAGACAGTTGGGCCCACAAGAAAAGACTGGAGCAAGAGGCTAGATGACGCACTCTGGGCCTACAGAACAGCATACAAGACACCGATTGACATGTCACCCTACCGCCTAGTTTATGGTAAGGCTTGTCACCTCCCCGTGGAAATAGAGCACAAGGCGTATTGGGCGGTGAAAGCTTGTAATTTTGATGCTACCAAGGCGGGGGAAGAGAGAAAATTGCAACTCCAAGAACTTGAAGAGATTCGATTAGAAGCATTTGAAAATTCAAGGATCTACAAGGAGAAGACAAAGAACTTCCATGACAAGCATATTGTGAAGAAAGATTTCAAAGTTGGTGACAAGGTGTTATTGTATAAATCAAGGCTCAAATTGATAAGAGGTAAGTTGAGATCAAGGTGGGAAGGTCCATTTATTATAACTGACATTTTTCCCTATGGAGTTGTTGAAATTAGGGACGAAGCTAATGGATTTGTGTGGAAAGTTAATGGACACCGGCTCAAGAAGTATTTTGAAGAACTAAAGGAGCTAGAGGTGGAGGACGTGTACATTGAGGACGCTATCTACCCAACCTAAGGGGGGTTCACTTTCTCTACATTTACATTTCATTGTACATATCATTTTCATGTTGCTAGGAATAAATGTTTTTCTTTTTAAAGTAAGTAGTTGATAATAAATTCTTAGGAAACATGACATGAATAAAATCATTGTAAATACCATGTCATTGTAACTATAGTTTTAGCACTTTTTATTGCATGACTAAAAATAAAAATGTATCCCTTAGGTTATCTCAATAGCATTTTAGAATCTTTTGGAAAAGAAATTAAATTTGGTTGTCAAAACTTAGGGTTTGAGCTAATGGATGAAATCTTGGATGCTTGAGTACGATCTTGCTTTAGATTCTTAATTGAGGATTTGAGATGGATTATTTTTTTTACCTAGTGAGATTAGCTTTATTTTGTGATACACATATGTTATTGTATTCTAGAACTTGCTTAGATTCTTTCAAAATCATATTTCAATGGTTGGATCACATCTATAGGGACTAATCATTTTATTTACCTTTCCACATCAATTTGTCTATTCTATTCTAGTTGTTTTTTCTTATTTCTAATCTTAACCCAAATTTCTCTATGGATTTGTTTACTTGGGATGTTTTCTTGATGCTATTTTGTCCGAGACGGACAAAGATTTAAGTGTGGGGGAGTGATTGGTGATTTGGAAGAAATTTTTATCAAGGATGCATTTCAACTCCAAAAAAAAAAAAAATTTCCATGTTCCAAGTGAGTGATGTTTGGTACCAAGAATGAGCTAGAGAGATGAAAGCAATTGGAGATTGAGTTTCCTTATCATATTTTGAAGACTTAAATGGCAAGCAAAGAAAAATCAGTGCCAAAAAGGGAAAAAATGGCAATGTATCATCTTACCTAGTGAAGCATTTAACTCTCCATTACCATGTGATGTATTTGTTTGGAGAAATCAAAGTTTTTGCAATGAATCTGCCATGAAGCTGAAATTGAGAGCAAAACAGAAAAAATTTCAGAAGCAAAGCCAAGACAAGTTGGCACGCATTGGAAGCAAACCATGCTGAAGACAATCTGAGTGAAGGCTGATGAAATTGGATTTAAAGCTGAGTGAAGGCTGATCAAAAGCTGAGAAAGAAAAGAACAAATTTCCAGAACTGCCCAAATTTGAACTGCAGTCCATTTGTAGCTGCCGAGTGCTGGGAGCTGAAGACAATCTAAATTGAGAGGTGTGAAGCTGAGATAGAAATGGAAATAGCTGGAAAACCTGAAGCTAAACAAAAATCTGTGCCAAGCAACTTTTGTACCAACTTGACATGGATTCGGATTTTCCAAGGCTGCAAATTCTATTGCAGAGCACCTCCACTGCTAAGAGTTTTCAGATCAAAATTTGCAAAGGTGAGAAAAGCTGTGCCAAGGTTTTAGAATGGAATGCAAAAGCAAAATTGCAGCTATATATTGGCTGATGTAGAAGCTGCACACAAACTGTATAATCTGAAGCCAAGAGAAATTTGTGCCAAAATCAGAGGAAGGAAAGAAAAACCTGGGCAGTGAAGTGAAGAGGAGAAAAATCTGAGAATGAAATCTGAATTGAAGGCTGAAGAAGTTTGAAGCAGAAAAAAGTGTTGCCGAGTGTTGGATTTGGAGCTACTGAATTAAACAAACTTAACTCAAGGGAAGCTACAAAGTTCTGGAAATTCATGAAGAGCTGTTGTGCCATCTAGAAAGTGAAGAAGCTGAGAACAGAGGGAAATGCTGAGCTGCCGAAAGGATACAAGAAGCTGAAAAGAAATCAGGAAGTGGCTGAAATTCTAAATGCTGATTGAAATTGTTGAGTGGAGTCCCCAATTGTGTGTGATATTTCAGATTCTTTATCAAAAAATCTATAGTAGAATTGATGTAGATAGGGAACCTCAAGTTGAATTCGGATGGAAATTTGAAAGGGAAACAGATGGCACAGAAAAAAATCAGAAAAAAGAAGTTTGTGCCAAAGAAAAAAAGAAATCTGCTAGTTTGGATTGTAAAAGGTATCTGAAGTTGAAGGTGCACATTCAATTTCGGATCTAAGAAGAACCAATGGATTCTAGAAGCTGCTGAAGAGAATAGAAAGGAAAGGCAGTGGTTTGGCTGAATTCGATTTATGAGCAGAAATTAATTCCGAGTGGAACATTTGAGGTTTCCACTATCATTTGAAGCAAATACTACTTGATGCTAAGTGATTGAAGAAATCAGAGAATGGCAATGGATGCCATGGAGCTGAAACTCGAAACAGAAGTAGCACGCAAGTGGGAAATTGGTGTAGGAAGTTTGGAAGTCAACCAAAATCAGAAATTTTCATGCAAGCAGTTTTACACAAGTGTGGTATCAACTTGAGACCGAAATTGGCTTGGCTCAAAAGTTGGGAAGTAAAGAAATCTGAACACACTGCTGTTAAGTCGGAATTGAAGCTGAGCCAAATCTGAGAAGCCAGAATCTGAGAGAAAAAAAAAAGAGAGAACAAATGAAAGTAGTGTGCCATCAAAAGTGAAGTGTATCAAGAGTGAGTTACAAGGGTTGTTGAGTGAAAATTTTATGTTGAGTATCTATTTCACTTGATATCATATGTTCTTTGATACAAATCTGAGCTGACAAGAAAGAAGAGAAAGAAAAGCAAAGTTGGCACGCAAATGGAAGATTGGCACATTGAACCAAGGAAGGAGTTTTCATCCAAATCAAAGGCAGTTATGGAAATCTGACTTCACACATTTTTATATCACTAGAGGACTGTTAAGAGAAGCAAAGAGCATCAAAAATATCCTCAAGCACTCAAGTCTTCCACCTTATCCATTTTTCCTGGCTTTAATTCCATTTCTTACCATTTCTATGTCTTTCAATTGTTTTTATAGATGTTGATCCTATTCATGATTAATGGTGGAGAGTAGATAATAAGCAAGTCTATGGTAGTGCAAGAATCATATGTGTTTGAGTGAGCTTCACTTTCATCATCAACTTAGAACTTAAGAAGAGAGCCACCAAATTTTTCCTTGAAAGGCTAGTGATTTAAATTCATCTCAATGACTCATGATAGATGAAAAAGCCAAGTTGTTGATTTAAGGACAAGATACTAATCCATAGAGCTTAGATTTATGAGAATCGACAACCCTAGGTAATTTCTTTTTATTTGTTTCTAATTATGCTTAAGTAAATCTAGGGGATACATATTTACTGCTTTCGCGAGACGCTCAAGGTTAAGTGTGGGGGAGTTGATAGATACTATTTTATTGATTATTTGAGCTGCTAAAATCCATGTTTGACCTATGTTTTTATTGCTAAAATTGTGAAATTGCCCTAGGTTTTATAACTTACTCTAATTTTGGACTTAATTGCAAATTTACACATATTTTTGGATTATTTGGCCACTAATTTTCTGATATAATTTTGTAGGCATGAAAGGTTCATGGACCTAGGGCATATTGGGTCAAAATTGAGTCGGAAGTGAGCCGGATCGAATTATCAAGCTTACGATTAATCTGGGCTGTCCGATTCAAAAGCGGCTAGATCTGAGCCATCCGGGATCATCTGAAGCAATCCGAGCTAGGGCTAGGGTTGATCAATCACCCTGATCAAGATCTGAAGGTTTCATCCCAATCAGAGCTCAATCAACCATTGGATCAAGCTTGGAGGGCTCTTGATCATCCATTCAAAGATTAGGTTGATCTGGACCATCCGTTGCATATCTGGAGGATCCGAGCTACCACAAGGTAGATCCTGACCCCAGATCATCATCATCAAAGTTTGGCTCAAATCAGACCAAGATCAGCCGTTGGATTGAAGTGGATCGATCTGGACCTTCCGTGCTTAATTACTTAAGGAAAAAATCGCCGCAGCCACCCCTTCATCGCGTCTTCGCCGCAACAGTAGAGTTCTTCAATTTTCATCGTGTTCTTCAGTTTTTCCACCCAATCGAAGGCGTGATCAATCAATCCATCATCAGAGCAAGGGCTAGGTCAGTGAAGAGAGTCTCAGTGAGGTTTCAGATTGGATTTTTGCTCAATAGTGAAGCTGCGTGAGGTTTCAGCAGTTTCACTACCCGAATTCAGCAAACTCAGCTGTGCTCCATTTTCATTGCATCCGAGCTGACCAGAGGGGTTCCCTGGAAGGTTTCGGTCATTCCCAAATCCAAATCGCAAGTCACCACAGCAAGTTTGAAGGATTCGGAAGCTAATTTCAGCTTGAGCAGGATTTGCTTTGAATCATTTGCAGAGACAGTTCTTCATTGATTTGT
Organism: Boesenbergia rotunda; assembly: GCA_024364735.1. Classification (NCBI taxonomy): domain Eukaryota; kingdom Viridiplantae; phylum Streptophyta; class Magnoliopsida; order Zingiberales; family Zingiberaceae; genus Boesenbergia; species Boesenbergia rotunda. The sequence goes on from JAGFNQ010010590.1 coordinate 167,773, forward strand.
TGAGCTTGCGGGTCCGAAGTTCACTCTTGATTGACGACCAAGGAGCTCTTGAGTTGGAGAAGGGTTGAGGAGTAGCTTAGATCTTTAATTTCCATGTTTTGTAGCTGTAATTTGATTTCGGCACTGTTTCTGTTTCTGCATTTTCGTATCAGTAGTTTAATTACAAGTTTCTGATTGTTTAGCTTAATTAGGTTGTTAATCTTTAAGTTAAGTAGTTTAGAAGCTTGTTTAGTGAACAAATAGATTAAATTACAGTTTGTTTTTTGTTAACAGCTTGCGTGCCAATTCTATTAGCTTAGTATCAGATTTTTTCCTGAAATCGCAATTCAGTTTCAGAATTTTCATGTTTGTTTCAGTTTTAGTGAGCTAATTTAGTTGATCTAAGTTTGTCTAGACTTTAAGTTCATTCCTGAATTCTGTTTAGTTTTGATAACTCGAAATTCCAATTTGTTTCCCACTTCAATCATTGCGTATCAAGTCTGCCCTGTTTTTCATTTTGCATTTTTGTGTCTGAAATTTCCATTTCGGCACATCCAATTAGGAGATCTAAGTTATTGTTTTTTTCCATTCCATTGTTTCTGAACTGGCACTTGATTCGTTTGCCTCAGCTGCAGTTGCTTTACATCAGCTGATAGTGTTGCAATTGGGATGATTTTCAACATATAGGTTCACTTGTTTGCGTGCCAATTTGGGTAAATTCCTGAAATTTGTATCAAGAGGCAGCTGTGGCAATTGTTTGGTATCAAATAGTCATGAATTTGAGTGTGTTTTATAGCTTGAAATAATCTAGCATTGTCTTTGTGCCAATTCAGAACAGTCCCTAGCCTTGTTTGTTTCCAAAAACATTGTAGCTAGTTAATGCTCATTGCTTGTGTAATTTCCGAAAATCTCCTTTGCATTGATTTGTCTTAGCTTGTTTGTTTCCAAAAACTACCAATTCTGCCTTTACTTAATTGTTTAGCATTTCTTTTGTTTTATTGAAATCAAAAATCAGTTTCCAAAAATCTGGTGAGTGCTTGATTAGGTTTATCACTAGTTGAGTTTTTTCTTAAGTGCCAACTTCTTGTTAGTTCCATTGTTAATTTTCCTTCATTTTCATTTTCAATTACAAACCAAAATTCAATTACTTGTTTGAAACCCAAAAACACAAACGACACATAAATACAAGTTCGAATCAAACACGACAACTAACCCCGAGAAAAATACGACCTGTGGCCCCTATATTACATTTTCAGATTTTGATTGTAAAAAGGGTTTCCAGCATTTCATATATATATTCATATCTAAATTTGAGACCCACATTCGTGACACATAGATTGGGCTTATCAGTTCCCCCGGTATTAGCCATGCATCACCTGCATATTACCCCTGGAGCCCAACCAATGAAGCAGAGGCAGAGGCACTTTGAACCAGAACATGACAAGGCTATCTGGGACGAAGTCCAGAAGCTGCTAAAGGCCGATTACATCAGAGAAGTTCAATTCCCCGCCTGGTTAGCTAATGTAGTCCTCGTCCCTAAGCCAGGAGGTAAATGGAGGGTTTGTATCGATTTTCGCGATTTGAAAAAAGCCTGCCCCAAAGATTACTATCTCTTGCCTCGAATAGACCGGTTGGTAGATTTCACGGCCGGTTGCGAGTTCATTTCGACGCTGGATGCTTATCAAGGCTACCATTAAGTCCCCCTCGCGCCCGAAGACCAGGAGAAAGTTAGCTTTGTGACAGTCGATGGCGCATACTGCTATAATGTCATGCCTTTTGGATTGCGCAATACTGAGGCAACTTACCAGCGGATGATGGACAAAGTCTTCAGGCACCAGATCGAGAGAAACATCGAGGTGTACGTGGACGACATCCTGGTCAAGACGGAGAAGGGAAAAGACATGATAGCCTACTTAAAAGAGACGTTCGCCACCTTGAGGGCCAACAAACTGAAGTTGAATCCTACCAAATGCTTGTTCGGGGTGAAGAGCGGTCGGTTCCTGGGCTACATGGTGACAGAGAGGGAGATCGAGGCTAATTCGGAAAAGGTAAAGGCTATTTTGGATATGTCATCCCCTCGCAACTTCAAGGAAGTACAGCGGCTAAATGGAAAGATCATGACTCTATCCAGATTCATATCCAAATCTGCAGATAGGACCCTACCCTTCTTCAAGATTCTGAGAAAAGCAGCCAAGTTTGAGTGGGATGAACAGTGTGAGAAAGCATTCGTGGACCTAAAGACCTACCTCGCCGTACTCCACATCCTCTACAAACCGATGGAGGGAGAGACTTTATTTGTCTACCTATCTGCAACAGAGCAGGCGGTAGGCTCAGCGCTTTTCGCAAAGAAGGCATGGTGTAATATCCCATTTACTTCTTTGGACATCTCCTAAAGGATGCCGAAACATGATACACTACGATGGAGAAGCTGGCTTATGCTCTGGTCTTGATGGCCCGGAAGTTAAGGTTGTACTTCTTGGCATATCCCATCGTGGTCCTCACCAACAGTCCACTCACGCGGGTCCTCACCAACCCCGAAGCTTTAGGCCGGCTGATCAAATAGACGACGGAGTTAAGCGAATACAGTATTGAGTACCAGCCTCATGTCGCTATCAAGGCATAAGCCCTCTCAGACTTCAAGCTAGAGACTTTCCCAGAGTCCGAGGCCGAAGGAATGTGGAAGATCTACATGGACGGGTCTTCCAACAGTCGGCACAGCGGGGTCGAGGTGTTAATCGTCTCCCCTCAGGGGGGACACGTTACACTTATCCATCTAGCTCCACTTTAAGGCTACCAACAATGAATCTGAATACGAGACGATCCTGGCGGGCCTGCAAGCAGCCAAGCACATGGGGGCTACTCGGGTTATTGTACACTCGGATTCCCAACTTGTGGCATAGCAAATAAAGGGTGACTTTGAAGTCAGGTGCGAGCGCCTGTAGAAGTATGTGGTCCTTTACGAGCAGCTGAAGGCCTCCTTCATGGAGGTTAGCTTGCAGAAGATTTCTAGGGCAAACAATGCCAAGGGCGGCGAACTAGCCAAACTGGCTAGCTCCATTTCAACCTAACGGCTGGAGGAGCCTAGCACCCTGGAAGAGACAGTAGCACAGATTGGAGAGGACGCAGAAGGTGACACAAGGGCCGATTGGAGAGATCCATATGTGGAGTTCCTATGCAGTGGGAACGTTCTGAGCATGGACCAGGGAAGCCGACAATTCGGCCGCTGGGCGGCAGGCCAGATTCACGTTGGTCGGCGACCAACTATACAGGAGGGCCTTTGCTCGGCCACTTCTTAAATGTGTCAAACTGGAGGAGGCCGACTACGTGATGCAGGAAGTACATGAAGGCATCTGCGAGAGCTATATTGGGGGAAGATCTCTGTTTAGAAGACTATCCTGGCAGGATACTTCTGGCCCACTCTCCAAGTCTACGCTCTCAAGTTCGTGGTCGGATGTGAAGCCTGTCAGAGACATCAACACGTGACTCACCGACCGACTGAGCCCTTGCGAGTCTCTACGGTATCCTGCCCTTTTAATCAGTGGGGAATGGACATTGTAGGTCCCTTTCCAATCGGGCCACAGCAGAAGAAATTCTTGTTGGTTCTCGTCGACTACTTTTCCAAATAGGTAGAAGCTGAGTCTCTAGCACACATCATGACGGTCGTGGTGATGAAGGTCCTGTGGAGGGACATCATCTGCAGATGCAGCATCCCCCACAAGCTGGTGTCTGACAATGGAGGATAATTTTTTGGATGCAAGCTAAAAGAATGGTGTGAGGGGTTGGGCATTCGTTAAGCCTTCACCTCAGTGGCATACCTGCAGGGCAATGGACAGGGTGAGGTAGTCAACCGTGAAATCCTCAGGGGACTCAAGATAAAGCTATATCACGTCGGAGGTAGCTGGGTCGACAAACTCCCCAGCATCTTGTGGTCCTACCGTACCACTCCGTGAGAAGGAACAGGCCAGAGCCCTTTCCAGCTGGTGTATGGGCCTGAGGTCGTCATCCTGGTGAAGGTAGGAGAAGAGTCCACCCGACGATAGCACTATAACAAGGAGGACAATGATCAAGAGTGGCTAATCGACATAGACCTCATTTCAGAGGTGAGGGATAGAGCCTCAGCTCGGCTGGAAGCATATCGGCGAAGGATGCAGCAAGCCTACAATCGTCGGGTAATCGCCCGCAGCTTTGAAGTCTGTGATAAGGTCTGAAAGAGGATCAAACCAGTCGGCGACCCAGGGAAGCTGAAGCCTCAGTGGGACGGATTGTATGTTATAGCCAAAAAGCTCACAGGGGACAGCTACTATCTAGAAGATGATAAAGGCAAGGGGCTGGAAAGGTCATGGCACGCCAACCATCTCCGCCCCTATCGCACTTGGTGAGGTGTCGAGTTGTTTGCTTACCTTCTGTATTCTTTGTTTGCACTGCCTTGCAGTTCAATAAATAAAAAGAGTAAACGAAATATTACTCGAAGAGCGTTGAGTCCTTACCTGAGTAAAACCCTACTACCTCCGCGGTGAGTAGGCTTGGCCTCGGTGATTCACATGCCCGGCCAAGAGCTGTAAAACCCTACTACCTCCGCGGTGAGTAGGCTTGGCCTCAGTGCTGCACATGCCCGACCAAGAGCTGTAAAACCCTACTATTATGACCAGTAGGAGAGCTAGAGGGGGTGATTAGCTCCGATCTTTGCTCGTTGTAGATTTGTTGCGGCGGAAGACTTGAGCAATGCTAACACCTCGATTTTACTTGGTATCCACCTCGTTGAGGTGACTAATCCAAGGATCCGCTCTCCTCACTCTCTCATTCACAATGAAAGATCTCCTTCTTGAGGTGGAGAAACCTCTTACAAGCTTACAAGAAGAATACAACAAGAGAAAGCAAATACAATAGGAAATCTTACAAGATTTACAACAATGAGCTCTCTTGGCTTTCCTTGCATTCTTCAAGCTTGAGATCGCCTCTAAAACCTTGGAAGTGCAGCAACACTATGTCCCAAGACTTCTCTTGAAATGACGAGGAAGGAGGAGAAGAACCGTGCGAGCGCTCCGCTTCAAACCTGTGTGAAAACCCTATATACCCGACGCCTAAAGTTTCCTAATCGATTACCACGTCAGACTTAGTCGTTCAATGGCTATTTTTTGAAGCTTAATCGATTAAGAACAACCTTAATTGATTGCTGAATCGACTCAGCACCTTTCTGTGCTCTTGCGTAATACTACGGTAATCGATCGCTCAATCGATTATCGGACCTCTTAATCGATTAATCAATCGATTAAGAGAAGGCTGAATCGATTGCCCAATCGATCCAGCCACATTCTGTTCTCGCAACTTATTTCTCCCAATTGATTACCCAATCGATTCACACCTTCCATAATCGATCACCCAATCGATCAAGAAGGCTTCTGTTCGCGAGAAACCAAACCCAAATCGATTACCCAATCGATTGAGTTCAACCCTAACTTGTGTGCACAAGTCTAGGGTTCCCTTGCCTAACCTTGGTCAACCGTGACCTGTTAGGACTTCCCTACCAAGTGTCCAGTCAACCCTTTGACCAACCTGGATTTCTCCTGCCTAGCTCCCAACTAGGACTTAACCTGATTCCCAACCAGGTTTGCATAACCCTCGAGTTAGGTCTAGTCTCTCGGTAGACTTCCACCTTGCCAACGTGCGATCTTCCCGATCCACCTGGACTTCACCTAGTTCCACTAAGTGTGCCTAGTCCCCCTAGGGCTTTTCCCATGCCAGCGTTCGATTTCCCCGATCCACCTAGACTTCACCTAGTCCCACTAGGTCTTTTCCCATGCCAGCGTGTGATCTCCCCGATCCACCTGGACTTCACCTAGTCCCACTATGTGTGTCTAGTCCTCCTAGTGTTGGTGACGAGATGGCTAGAGAGGGGGGGGGGCGAATATAGCCAATTGCTTTTCCTTTGAAGAGTTAGCAATTTCTGCACTTGTAGATGTAAGTAGCACAGCGGAAGTATGGAAAACAAGATGTGCAGAAACTAAAACCGAAAACTAACTAGCAAGATTAGCAAGATCGCTAACAAGGAGATTTTATAAGGTTCGGGGATAACTTGCCCCTACTCCTTGGCGTGCCCTTAAGGTGAGCGATCCCTTGATCGTCGGCAGATCAAGCCCCGGTTAAGACCGGATAATTCAGCAACCTCCTTCTCGGTGGAGAAACCTCTCCACAGTGTGTTCCAAACAAGTATATAGATTAAGCACAAGGAAACAACAAGAAGGATCTTACTCAAACCCCTAGCAAGGACAAGAACACAGCAAGCTTCCCTGAGCTCCACCCAGTGGCGATCTCACGCAAGAACCCTCTTCGTGTCTTCCCACTGTCGGACTCCAAGCTCCTTGTTCCCTCCTTCAAGGCTCAAGTAATGGATGATTGCTTTTCGATCGCTTGCTCAGAATGATGGAAACCTCAAGAACAGCAAGCTTGATGTGGAGAACACAAAGCGCAGGAACTCAAGAGCACAAGCTGAAGAACTGTCGAACTCTACAACTCTCGTTCCTTTTGTTTCTCCGCTAAGCAACAGGTGACCTCATCTCCAGCAGCCTATAGCTGCCTCACTGCCAACGCACCAGCTACACTGAACCCTTACTGAACTTCCTGAGCTCCCTCAGCCAAGCTTCAGTCAGCAGTTCAGTCATGCAGCTCCAGCCGTTGCAACCTGAGTTGAGAAAGGGACAAACCTGCTCCAAGGAAAGCCCTCTTTGACTTCTCCTTGAGTGTTTGAATCCTCCCCTGTCACCTGAAACTTAATCAGACTGTTAGAGCAGCAAATCATGCAGTAAATCAAATATCAGAGATTAACAGCAGCGAATCGAATATGGTCAGACACGATCAGAGCGTCTGACAGTGCATTTTGAATTAAAGTGATCGGTCACCCGACCGATCAGAGAGCCTCCTGATCGGTCACCAGACCGATCAGGCTGGTCCCAGATCGATCAGGATTCGTCCTGATCGATCCCCAACGCTCAATCAGAAATCGCGATTTCTTTGAGATTCTCCTGGACCGATCACCAGACCGATCCCAGGTCGTGGATCGTTCACCTGACCGATCCACCCTTATATTGGGCGATTTCTGAGTTTCGCAGGATAGGCCTTCTGATCGGTCAACTGACCGATCAGGGTGTCACCTGATCGGTCAGCAGTCCGATCAGGTCATCACCAGATCGATCAGGAACCGTCCTGATCGATCTTAGTGAGGAGCCCGCGAAGCTGGATCGTTCACCAGAACGATCTGCACAGTGTTCCTGATCGGTCATCAGACCGATCAGGAGCTGTTCAGCAAGTGAACTCAACCTCACTGCTTGCTCCCTGATCGGTCACCAGACCGATCAGGAGCCAGTCAATGGGTGAAACGCATACTCCCTGATCGGTCACCAGATCGATCAGGAGCAGCACAGTAGGTTCCCAACCTCACTGTGTGCTCCCTGATCGGTCACCCGACCGATCAGTCATCGCTGGATCAGTCACCAGAACGATCCACGAAGGAGCAGCGTGCCAGAATCCCTGATCGATCGCCAGACCGATCCAGGGACTCAAACTTAGCCTTCCAAGCTAAGTTTCCATCCACCTTGGCCCTCCAAGCTAAGGATTTTCCATCTAACTCTCCAAGTTGGGAATTTGCACCTAACCCTCCAAGTTAGGACTTTTCACCTAGCCCTCCAAGCTAGGACTTTTCACCTAGCCCTCCAAGCTAGGACTTTTCACCCAACCCTTCCGAGTTAGAACATCATCCAACCTAGCCCTCCAAGCTAGGCACCTGACTCTCCAAGCCAGGAATTTTTCACCTAATTCTCCAGGATGGGTATTTGCACCTAACCCTCCAAGTTAGGACTTTTCACCTAGCCCTCCAAGCTAGGACTTTTCACCCAACCCTTCCGAATCAGGACTTTTCCAACACCTAGCCCTCCAAGCTAGGATTTTACACACCTAACCCTCCAGGTTAGGATTTTTCCAACACTTAGCCCTCCAGGCTAGAATCCTCCATATCATGCCTAATCCTCGATCAGGACTTAATCACAATCATCATAATCATCAACCTAAACTAAAATAGTTGTCAACACCAAAACAACAATCAGGGCCAGACTGCATCAACACCTAGGTCTTTTCCCATGCCAGCGTGCGATCTCCCCGATCCACCTGGACTTCATCTAGTCCCATTAGGTCTTTTCCCATGCCAAGTCTCCAGTCAACCTTGACCCACTTGACTCACACGATATTCAAACATCATGCAATATTCAAACATCATTATTAAATATCGAAACATACAACCTTAAGCTTACCAAGCTTACCAAGCTTACCAAACATAAGCTCACTCGAGCCTAGTCAAAGTAGGTCAACCCTGACCTAACAAAGATTGCACCAACAATCTCCCCCTTTTTGATGTTTGACAATATGTTTGAGAAAGACTAATCTCTATTAGCCTTTCAATCTTCTCCCCCTTTGACACACATCAAAAACTCTCCCTCAGAGTCTATATGGTCAAAGGCATGCCCAATGAAAGCCCTATACCTTCCATTTGACCCCATGCTCAATCTTGAGCATTCATCATAATGAAGATTCCCAATCTTCATTCTTCCACTATCCCAAAAATAAAAATTCAAACACATGCTTTTAAGGAAGACCTCCCCCTCAAAACATGCTCTAACCCTCTATCATTGCACCAACAATGATTTTTGAGATCCTAAAATTTTAGAAAATCTCAACTCGAGGTTATGAGATTTTGAGATTCAAAACTTGAATCAAAACCTCTCTTTAACCCTATAAGTTTCACCAAACAAACTCCCTTTTTGATTTCACAATGAAATTTACCAAAATATACTTATAAAAGTATTTCAAGGGGCTAGGGATTGTTAGGTTACTCAAAATGGGGTTAACTGACTGAAAACAGACAATTTCAGTCGTGCCAATCGATTGGTGTTGGGACCCAATCGATTAAACTATGCCTTAATCGATCAGCTGATCGATTACGGCTTCCCTTAATCGATCACCTGATCGATTGAGAGTTTCTGATTTCTGAAAATAATTTCAATCCGAATTTCAGAAACTCCTAAATAATTCTACAAAATTTGAAAAATCTCAAAATTTTGTTTAAACATTATTTATGACATACACTATCAAAGAAAAATAATTTTATATGAAAATACCTCCCTTTTTCAAAGATTGACACAAAAATGGAAACCATTGAAATATTTCAATATTTCACTCTATTTTGTATCCAATTCATGAATGATGAGATTCTTCACCAAGGTTTTCCAAGATAGTTTTGAAATAGATTTCAAAAATAATTTCCAACCATGTTCCTTGGGCTAAATACACATGACTGATTAGAGTTCAATTATATTCATGTTTTGATGAACCTAAAACTTAATAGGATGCACATTAATCAACACCTTGAGTTTCATTTATCACCCTAACATCTCACTTATTTCTAATATATCTCAAAATACACGCAAGTCAACTTATGGTCTTGGTGAGATGTGAAAGTCATGTTCTCCCTAAACTAAGGGTTCATGCATTTCTCCTAGGCATTATAAACTTTGATCATTCACCTAAAATGTCAATTAATGTCAATGTCCTTAGTTTCAATAAGAATTAAATTAATGCATGATAATGACTATAACATGCACCATATGAGAATTTTAAAATTATTATAGCTAGATGATACATGTATGACATGACATGTAATATTTTCATAATAAAATATGAATGATGAATCATGATGTCATGGCATGTGATTGGGCACACAAAACATGACATAGTAGCACAAAAAAAATACCTAGATTTCCTATCTAAGTACCAATAACTCATCATTAAGTCATTGATAATCCTAATTTTGCCCTTAATTTCCAAGATAATGCCGAAACTCCCCAACTTGGCATATATTTTGATTCTAACATAGTTGTGCCAACTTTATTTAATTCAATCTTTCAAAAATATGGTTTGGCACAATTTTACTCCTTCTAGAGTAAACAAATGACTCCTTCATTTTCAAGGGTCGTAACTCCTTGAAAATGCCCCAAAGTGCCAATATCATCAAGGTTGGGTTAACTACCTATCCAATTTGAGTTGACACTCCCTAAGCCTATCTAGGGTGTGGCGTACACACTTTTAGGAACCCAAAATCTATTGATGCTCCTTGGGTGTTTTAGGTATTCATTAGGGATAACTTCCCTTGATACCTTCCTAATGACTTTTTTAGGCTTCTCCGAAGTCTTAGTCATGTTGGTCTTGTCTTGGTCAACTCTAGGGATGACTTCCCTTGTGGCCTTGACTTGACCCCTAGATCTAGATTGAGTTCCATACCTATATGGAACTCTATGATAAGATGGATCATCATTCTTGGTTTTAGGTTTGTACCCTAAACCTTTCTTGCTCCTAGAGGGTCCTTGATTTCCTACATCTAGGTTTTGAATTTTTAATCCCTTGAATAGATTTTCTATTTTTTTAAGGGATTTTTCCAATTTATCAAGTTTTGACCTAAAAACTTGATTTTCCATCATTACCTCATCAAGGCTTGGTTTTCTAATATAACCTTGGTGATTATTCTTCTTGGCCTTGTGTTGGGTAGGTCTACCATGGAAAGTTCTAATTTGTTCCCTATCCTTAGATGTGGTAATTCTAGCATGGAAGACTCTATAGTTTTTCTTAGATTTTCATGATAAATATCATTAAAATGATAATAATTATTTTTAGCATGTATATTATCATGATGAAAATAAGTACCATTACCTAATGGTACCTTGGTCTTATTCTTGGAGGCTCCCCTTGATTTGAGCTCCTCCTTTTTGCCTTGGTCGGATCCTTCCCCTTTGGACATTGATTCCGATAATGTCCCTTTTGTTTGCATGAGAAGCACACAATGTGGTTCTTATCCTTCTTTACCACGAGGCCGACCTTCTTTGGCTTCTCCTTGGTCTTGGGTGCCACTTGCACCTTCTTCTTGACCAAATTAGAACACTAACTCTTATAATGCCCTTTTATGCCTACACTCAAAACAAATAATGTGATCTTTATTTTTACAATTTGAAATAGTTATACCTTCATGGGGTGTAGAGGTGACACTCGATTCTTCTTCTTCTTTATTGACCTCCGATGATGATGTTGAAGCTTTTCTTCGATCCGATGTCAATGGTAAATTTTGCTCCCCCTCAATCCTTGAAGTGGAGGCTTCTTGAACTTCATCTTCGGATGTTGAGCATCTCTCAACTTCTAAATCTTCTTCCTCCGATGAATCTCCCTCTTTGGATTAGTCTTGATTTGGTACAGTGGAGGGATCTTCATGAAGCTTTGCTAATTTGCTCCAAAGCTCTTTGGCATCTTGAAATTCTCTAATTTTGTCCAAGATGGTGCTTGGCAATAGATTGACCAATACTTTGGTCACTTTGTCGTTGGCCTCGCATCTCTTGATTTGCTCATCATTCCATTTGCTTTTCTTGAGGAGCTTTCCTTTGGTGCTTGTTGGAGCTTTAAAACCCTCCATTAGAGCAAACCATTGTTTTATCTCCATCATGAAGAAATTTTCAATCTTTGACTTCCAAAGATCGAAATTTGCTTTGTCGAATGGTGGAGGTGCTTAGATGTCGTAGCCANATAAGTAAATGAATTTAAACAAACAAAAGTACTAGTGACGTCTTTTATCATTTCAATCGAGAGTTATGGAAAATAAAAATGGAGAAGCCAGTAATATGTATCACTAACCTGTTTGGCTAAGCCAGTAATCTACTGCAGGTCACCAGCTGCACCAGTGGTCACCTCAGTATCCCCAAAGATCACCTCCTCGGCAGCTCTACCTCCAAGACCATCGATGATTCTTGCAAAAAGTTGTTGCTTCGAGATTTAAAACAATGAAAACAATGAAAGCACATCTCACGTTCATCATTGAACTCAATGAAAGCAAAATGAAGAACAGTTTTTTGGGTCACCACACATTCGCAGTCAACAACCTGAAAGATAAAATGGTGTTGCATTTTAAACAAATGAAGTGAATTGAAGTGGCTTGAAAATTATTAAGGAAACTTACAAGTCCACAGCTGTTGAAAAGTGTTGCAAGCTCTTCTCATAATGCATAAATCCTAACACTTGGAAACAACATTAGCTCAATTTAAAGATTCTCAAACAAATCACTTGGTGTAATTCTATAACACTTTTAAAATATCAAATAAGAGGAGAATAGTAAAAGTTATATGGACAAACAACTCAAAGTAATTCTATAACACTTGACTTATGAATGCATTAGGAAGTTTAGAAAAGCAACCCATTTGCAATAGAACGGTTTGTTCCAAAATCATACATTGGCTTGTAGCTACGGGAAATAAATCATACATGGCTTCTAGAAATTAACTGAAGAGCAACCCATTTGCTGGTTCGGAATACCACTAGATAAGTTAAAAAAACATTACCAATTCACTAGATTCATACACTGGTTTGTTCTAAAAGCGACACAAAACGGGATTACTAAAGGGAATACGATAGTAAGCTGTATTGCTGGGATGGTGCTGGGGAGCAAGGTCTCCCTCTCTTGCTGGGATGGTGCTGGGGAGCAAGTTCTCCTGTAACGAATTCTGATGCAAAACAAAATAAATAAATAAAGAGATAAGCAAAGCTGATATCAAATAGAATTGGTGATATCAAATAGATAAGCATAGATCACTTTGTGCAGAATCTTTGTGTGTCGCCCATAAGGCTGATAGTGTATCACAAATTAACTTAAGGTTAATAGTTGGAACCAAGATCAAAATTCAGAAGTACTCATAATTAGTGTATCACAAAACACAGAAGGTAACTTTTGAAATATAATGTTTTGTTTCAATCTATTACGGATCTAATCTGACAAGTTCTTGCACACTGAGCTACATGAAAATAAAAAGATACGCTCATGAAAATTGTTCTTTGAAATTGATACGCATTTGAAATTTGACAAGTTCTTGCACACTGAGCTACACAAGTTCTTGCACAGTGTGTTTCTTGCACACTGAGCTACATGAAAGATACGCTCTAATCTAATCTGACAAGTTCTTGTGGATTTAATCCTCAACAGAAAATAAAAAGCACATGAAATTTGTAGTTGACACAAATCACAAGTTAACAAGGCAAGTTGACACAAATCACAAATCAAAAACATACGCTATAATCAAATTCCATAAAACAATAAAAAACAGCATGTTGACACAAATTCAGAGATATAATCCAGAGAACTTCAGCAAGTTGACATAAAAAATAGCAAGTTAACACAAATCCAGAGATCTTAAGCAAGTTGACATAAAAAACAACAGGTTGACTATGAACTTCTAACTCAAGGAATTCACACACCCTTGCACAACTAAACAGGTATAATCCAAAGATCTTCAGCTACAAGTCACCTTTGCATACCTATAACAAAGAATTCTATAATTAGTATATAAAGTAGAAATTATGTCAATTGCTAAAGCATAATAAATCAAACCTTCTTTTGGGTCTTTGAAATTGATTTCTTCACAATTTGTTCTATCTTAGATTGTTTCCTCTTTGTGGGTGGACGACCTCGAGATCGAACTTTTAATGGAGAGTGTATCACTTTTGCACTAGATGTAGATTCTTCATTTAGTTTTTCACAATCTTTTTCAGCTCTTGAATGATCAATAGCAAATAACTTTTCACGTGTGTCTTTCAAGATTTCCACCAAAAGAGAACAACTATCTTCATTTCTTGCCCCAAGTTGTTGAACCTCTTGAATCAATGGAGTGAGAAGCTTATTTCGATGTCTTTCTCCATCACAAGCATAATCATCATAGATGTTAGTGATACTTTGATATCCACGCTTAATATCTTTACGCCATCGGTCGATAATATAATTCATAGGAATTTCAATCACCTTATTTTTTATCAACACAGATATCACATGCCTACATAGAATTCCTCGAAACTCAAATAGACGACATAGACATTTCACTTGGCAATTTAACTCGGTGTAATGCACACTAAAGGAAACATCTCGTAAGGGTTCTCCATTTTTTCCTAACATTGTTTCTACGACTTCAAATATCAAAGTTGTCCCTTCTTGCTTGACCAATGAGGTATTGCAAAACATTAATCCTCTTACTTCATCTTGGAACAACTTAAATAAGTTGTTAGTATAGAATCTTTGAAATTGCCTTTCAATAGGATAACCAGTTATTACTGGTATGCTAGAATTAAAAGAACCAAAATCCAAACTTTTTTCCTTTTCAATCTTTTTTTTCAAAGCATTATCATACTGCTCAACAAATTGCTTTAAGGATGTTTTGGAATGAACATAGTCATCAAAAAAAGCATTCATGCTTTCACTTCTTTGAGAAGTAGACATACCTGCCCAAAAGGTATCTTTGACATATACAGGTATCCATCTATTACGTTCTTCATACAGAGATTTCAACCAATCATTATTCTGTAAATTAAACTCATCAATCATTTTCATCCAATTCTCTTCACATTTATCAACTGTTAGGGAATTATAAACAATGTTCTTCAATTGCTTTTTTATCAATTTATACTGAGCATGACCACTTAATTTTGCTGGAAGTTTTTTCATGATATGCCATAGGCATAAACGATGATCAGAATTTGGAAATACCTCTGCAATTGCAATTGACATGGCACGACATTGGTCTGTGAGTATAGCCTTTGGAGCACGTCCGAGCATACTTGTCAACCACGATTTAAACAACCATATGAATGTTTCTGAATCTTCGCTTGATAATAAACCACAGCCAAGCAAAATAGATTGACCATGATGATTAACTCCAATAAATGGAGCAAATGGCATATCATAACTATTTGTCAAGTAAGTTGTATCAAAAGTCACAACATCAGAAAAATAATCATATGCAGCCCTACATCTTGCATCGGCCCAAAAAACATTTCTTATTCGAGATTCTCCATCTAAATCAAGCACATAAAAAAAATTTGAGTTTCGACTTTGCATGCGACAAAAATAAGTACTCAAGGCTTCAGCATCTCCATCCCCTAACCTCAATCTTCTTGCTTCTAAAATATAATTTCTACACTTTCTCTCATCAAATGATAAATTTTCATAACCTCCAGCCTCAACTACAAATGAATGAAAACTTTTACTCAAAGTTATTCCAGCTTGATCATTTAATTCCAATTTTCTCTTTGTAAAAGAATCCAATACTTTATTGCATCTAAAGTGTCTTGACTTTCCGGGGCTCAAAATATGATTATGCTCAAGGTAGACACTAGTGATCACAAAACTTTCATCATTCTTAATAACAACATTAATCTTAGCTTTGCAATTCGTTTTCACAATAGGTCGAGGGTATAAAACATTTTTTGCTTTAGATACTGTCTTACCATGTTTGGCACATCCAATAGAGAAATATTTTTGCTACCCATCCTCTCCATTTTTCCCACCTAATTTGGAAATACCAAAACCAATATTCTGAGCATAAGATTTATAAAAAGATCGAACCTCCTCTTCAGATGAAAAAGTCATTCCAATCTCAGGAATTTTGACTTCGACTTTATTTAAACTAGATGGATCATGCATAGGCTCATTGCTACTCGCTGTGTCTTTTGAATCGTTGTTGCTTTGTTTTATGACACTTTCGTCACCTACATTTAAACACAATTTTATGACAGATAAATAACTTAGCTCAAGTCAATAAGACAATTCAAACACATATGATACATTACATTTACATAACTTAGATGGCATTTGGCTTGGCATGCTAAATGGAAAGCTTAAGTCATTCAAAGAACCCTAATTCTCAACCCTAATCCAACCCAATAATAAAGACATTGAACAATCTATACATACCAGATATCGGTGTTTGACAATTTTCGATCGGATTGAAGGGAGATGGAAGGGAGAGGGGCTCCATCCTTCACGCCTCCTTCGCTGACCAATGCTCGCTGCGGACAAAAAAACACAATGAGAAGCCACAAATAAAATTAGTTTTTTCTAATGAACATAGATAGAGTCATACTTATGGTTTAGAATCATGGATGAATGCAACCTAAACCCTTATCCTACACGTCCAGAATGTTTATACTAAAAAACAAACAATTTCATTCATTTATGTTAATACCAGTTGTTCAGTGCCACCTAAACATGTCAAAGCACAGAACATCTATGTGCAAAATTTTTTAGGTCCGGCATTCCTTTTAGTCATCAATAATATCCAAGTGGAGAATCCGTCTTAAGGTCTTCGTAGCAATATCATTGTGACAAAGGAAGCCACTGATAGAGGATGCCGACTCTCTAGCAGGAGACAAGGGAGCTGATTTCGATAAAGGTTGAAGACAAACTCAGGTTTTGAAATTGGAAGCTCGAGAGACACGTTGCGCCTCTCTCTAAGGGAGAATTTAGGAATCGGCACATAATTGGTGGAGGCAAGTTTGTGTAGGCAGGTCCTGCCCAAAGTTCAGAGCGAGATAGATCAGTAGTACAAGGGAACAATTTAGGAGCATATTTTGTGTAGGCAGGTCCAGCGCAAAGCTCTGAGTGAAAAAGATCAGTAGAAAAATCACACCCACAGTAGGAAAGAACTATACCTTGGAAACCTCTGCTTGTCGCCTCTTCTCTGCTTGTCGGGAGGAAGGAGACGAGTTCGCGATGCCTCTGCGTCGAAGGGGAAAAGCGTGGGTTGGCTCTGCGAGGAAGGAGGAAGGAGACGAGTTCGCGATGCCTCTGCGTCGAAGGGGAAAAGCGTGGGCTGGCGTCGGGAGGAAGGAGACGAGTTCGCGATGCCTCTGCGTCGAAGTGGAAAAGCGTGGGCTGGCTCTGCGTCGAAGGAGGAAAGCTAGGGCTGGCGTCCGGAGGAAGGAGAAGAGAAAACTAGGGCTGGCGTCCGGAGGAAGGAGAAGGGAAAAGCGTGGGCTGAGGGAGGAAAACTAGGGATTTTGGCATGGCGTCGAAGGGGGAAAAGCACGCGGGAGAAGTTTCGCTCGGAGAGAACGCCGCTTTGACTGGAGTAATTCGCTCGGAGAGAGAATTCCAGGTTGGACATGTACACGTCGGTGCCAGCGAGTTCGCGCAGCGAATTCGCGATGCGAATTCGCTGGATGCATCATTACTCTTTATTTAATTAATATATGTTTAGAATTGTAAGCGTTAGTATTTGATATCATCATCCTAAACCTGAATTACTTATTGTTAGGCAACAATGTATATAAACAAAGTTTGGATGTACAATCGATTAGAAAATAAATTTATCAGAGATGATTTTGTTTCTGAACTTGTACATTTTATGAACTTTGCTAAGAGTCATCTAGAATGTATGAATGGTACTGAATTAAGGTGTCGTGTAATCACAAGAAATGCAGAAATAGAGCTTTTCGTGATGAAGATATTGTTAGAGTTCATATATGTAGAAATGGGTCTGTCCCGAATTACTATAATTGGTATTGTCACGGAGAACCGTATGTGTATGAACCAATTAGACCTTCTGCTGGTTCAACATCAAATAGACATGTTGTTGCGCCTGATTCAACAACTAATATTGAAATGTAGATAATGGTTCAGGATGCAATGAATGTTGTTCACTATTCTCATGTAGATGAAATACCAATACATGAATATCAACAATTATATGAAATGTTAAATACCAGTGAAAGAGAAGTGTGGGAAGGCATTCCTTCAGGTCATTCCCAACTATCAGCTACTGCAAGATTATTAAATTTGGAAGCAGAACATCATTATTCAGAAAGATGTTACGATGACATATGTCAATTGATGTCAGAGTTGTTTCCTGCTAATAACATAATGACTAATAGCTTTTATAATACAAAAAAATTGGTCAAAGGTTTAGGTTTGCCGGTTGAGAAGATTGATTGTTGTATAAATAATTGCATGATCTTTTGGAATGAAGACAATGAACTGAGTGAATGCAAAATATGTAGTCACCCTCGTTATAAGCCTCTTACTCGTATACCAAGGAAAAAGAAGAAAAAAATTACATGAAAAGTGATGTATTACTTTCCATTAACTGTCATCCATTACTACAGCTAGTCGCATCATATGACATTATGAGCATGCGCACGAAGAAGGTGTAATGTGTCATCCTTGTCATTCCCCTGTATGGAAAATCTTGATAGTGTGTTTCCTTCATTTCATATGGAACCACGTAATATGAGATTGAGACTTTCTACAGATGGATTTCAACCATTTGGTTAGTCAGGACAGAAGTATTCTTCATGGCCAGTGATATTAACACCGTATAATTTACCGCCATGGATGTGCATGAAAGATGAATTTATGTTCCTTACTATATTGATTCCTGGTCCAACCAATCCTAAATAGAAGATAGATATTTTCCTCTAACCTCTGATTGCTGAGGTGAATGATTTATGGAATGTAGGGTCCTTGACTTATGATGTTGCAATTAAAACTAATTTTACATTACATGGTGCATTATTATGGACAATTAGTGATTTTCCAGCATACTCGATGTTGTTAGGATGGAGCACATTCGGACAATTAGTGATCTTAATGATGATAGGATATCATGTTTTTTGTTTATCATGTATGTTGTGTATTAATTTTATTTCTTATTTATATGATCATGTGTCCACACTTTATTATGATATATTGTATTTTTTTGTATATAATATTATAGGACAGTAGCAGCCAGATCAGCAGCAGGCACCACTCCGTGGCTACAAGGTTCTAAAAATGATTAGAGAATCGTAAGTATTTTTTATTAATAGTAATCATGCTCATATCTGATTTTAGTTATAATATATTTTAAATATTTTAATAATTTTTATGCAGATTCACTCCAGATGACCACAAGTGTCATCGTATATCACTGAAAATTTTAAAGAAAGAATGTGCGTTGTTGGTCTGACATGGAGATATGTAGATGAGGAGACTAAGACATTTTATTATCATGAATTTGTGGTAAGTATATTTAATATATTTATTATTCTAAAATTTTATAAACTCATTTTAATAATTTACATTGTAGAAAAAATATACATGGGAGGACGGACATGAGATAGAATTTAAAAATGCTTAAAATATTTATTGTGCTAAGTTATACCGAGACCATGTATTATTTAAGAAAGAAGGCGACGTGACCGTCGTATGTTGATGTCGAGACCTGGGGTATATGGACGACCACCTGGCTGAACAAAGATGGAAGAAAAATGTTGAAAAGGCTCAAGCCAACCGAAATACAGAGCCAGGTGACCCGAGCACCGGAACAACTCGACATTCATCTGGATCTAAATCTATTGTTGAGCATAGGATGTACTTGGTGAGTTTAATTCAAAGTTATGCAAGTAAAATTTGCATTTATCAATTACTAAACTCATATAAATAGGCTCTAATAAATTTGTGTATGCAAGAATGAGATCTTGCTCCTCAATCCACTTGTATAGAGATTTTTTTGAAGACCCATAAGAAGATGAGACTTTTGTCGATTCTCGATCACAGGCGATACACGTACAATTATTATTTTTATTCTATTTAATCGTTTTTATCTTTATTAACGTTAGTAATTGTATACAATTTAAATATTAATATGATAATCCTTTTTCATACAAGATCAAATTACAAATACAGTGGTCGAGGTATCTCAGCCATCAATAGAGGGGGGGGGAGTCACAGACTTTATCCACTGCCCAGCTGAATGAGATATATTATGATGTTGTCGGTGGACGGACAAAAAACTCCACCCTCTACTTGGTTGGCTCATAGGCCAAAGTTGCATTCGATCGTTTAAGGATGCCCAGGGGTCGTGCCACTTCGTTTGTTGCTTCTTCTGAGGTGCAGTCTTTACGATAAGAAAATCAAGAACTGTGCTCTCAAAATGCCTCCATGGATCAGAAGATGAATCAGTGGATAGCCACTGAGATGCAGAGGAGGAGCAGTGGAGAGCGGAGGAGGAGCAAAGGAGAGCGGGGGAGGATCGGAGGATGATCGGAGGAGAGCAGAGGAGGATCGAAGGAGAGAGGTCAGGCATAAAGCTTTGATGGACCATATGATGGCGATCATAGCTACTTTCACCCCTCTAACACAAACACAACACGGTTTTGAGTCATAGGAGACTCAAGACCCAACAGACGGGGGGCGAGTAGATTTTTTTTGAGATATATTAAACTATAATATTTGTTTTATTAAAATCATGTAAAATTTATTTATTCTGTAATTATATTCTAATGTATTTTATTTTTGATTTACAGGACCCTCTACAAAAATAACATGAAATAGTGACGGACGTAATCCGTCGCTAAACACTAATAGCGACGGATTAACGACGGAGTTGGCACCGTCGGCTGAGAACCCGTCGCAGAGCTTGTTAGCGACGGTGATTTTTGATATCCGTCGCTATCTTAGCGACGGATATTTACCCCCATCGCAAACACCGAGAAAACGAGTCGCCGTGGCCGGGGAAATAGTAGCGACGGATGGTCAAATATCCGTCGCAAACTGTATGGGGTAGCGACGGATATGGTCAAAGTCCGTCGCTAATATATTACAATAGCGACGGATTTGGTCAAAAGCCGTCGCTAATAGATCATTATAGCGACGGAAAAGTCAAATATCCGTCTCTATTTGCGACGGATTTTTAAAAATATCCGTCGCTAAACCTGGAAAATTTTGCCAACCTATATCTGTTTCTTCAACTTCCCATATATACATTAATAACATATACAAATATCCAAACAAATATCAAACAGGAATCTATATTTCAACATCTAAACATTCACAACAATCCAAACTTTTGTTTCGAATCCAATCCATCCAAACAATCATTTCCAAATGTATACATTCAATCCACTATTCAATCCAAAGTTTAATTTCCAAACTTATAAATCGAAACTTTGAAACAAGAGTCAACTTATACAATCTAAACTTTCCAATGGTTAATCCAATCCAAAAAAGAGTAAACATATGATATATCCAAATGTAACAGAGTAAACATATGTATCCATATGATGTATCACAACTTATACACTTTTCAAGCAACTAAATGTATATATCAAAAGAAAGTAAACATATATCAAAAATCAGAGTTTAGTAGAGAATCATTACGTACATGAATATCAGAGTGAATAATGGATG
Source organism: Boesenbergia rotunda (assembly GCA_024364735.1). Classification (NCBI taxonomy): domain Eukaryota; kingdom Viridiplantae; phylum Streptophyta; class Magnoliopsida; order Zingiberales; family Zingiberaceae; genus Boesenbergia; species Boesenbergia rotunda. Next base: position 188,819 of record JAGFNQ010010590.1, read on the forward strand.
GAAAGGAAAAATATTCCTGCATAATAGATGATAAAACAATAAGAAAGCAATCCAATACAGAAAGAAAATCTGAATTGATAACAATTAGAAATAATAAATGAAGTAAGTATATGTAATAGAAGATAAGTCTAATAGAAGAAAAATAACAAATAGAAGATAACTCTGATAATAAAGGAATAATATCAAATATTCATACCTTTCAAGCAAGAGAAGAAATCTGAATTCAACTCTGATAATGTAGAATCTGTAAATATAAATGGAGTAATAAGAAAACAATCATTATGGATATAATAACTTAATACATTGTTACTGAAAAAAATTAGGGGAAAAATTGATCATACGACTATAATACCTCTACTCCTCTCTGGGATGCTCAGGATCCTCTGTCTCCTGAGACTCAAAACGATGGGCGGGAGCGGGAGCGGCTGACATCTGTGTATCCTGAGCCTCAAAACGAGGGGCGGGAAGGGCTGGCATCTGTGTCATCGGCGATAGGGTCGCTGCAAAAGCTCGCATGTGACGTACTATCTCCTCAGTATGTGACTGGCGAGCCCGTAAATCTCTCAAATCATTATCCCTCGCTGCGTCCCTCTGATCCCACTCTGCGCTCCTCTTAGCCCATTCTGCGTCCCTCCCGGCACACGTCGACTCTATCGACGTGAGTCGAGTCCGCAGGGCTTCATTTTCCTCCCGCAAATGGCGAACCTCACTAGAGGTAGAGGAGGAGGATGCTGGACGTCCCCTAACCCCTGGAGCTCTCATCTGATCATATGTAACCTTTGCCTGAGAGCCCAGGCCATAGCAGGCGGTCTTCCTCTTCCCACCGACGACTTCAAAATAAATCCGATTCACATCGTCGGTTGAAAGAGGTTGTGCATCCTCCCCCTCTGCAGCAGGCTGAGACGCTTGTGCCTCAGCAACTCTAGTGGCCATTGATTCCTGTGAAATAAAAATTTAATTAGTCTATATAAAATGTTAAAACAAATAAAATATAATTAATATACTTACATTGATAGATAGGGAGCGACGATCGACAAAAGACCCATCTTTCTTCTTGTGGGTCTTGCTGAATAACTCCCAACTAGTGGGAGGTCTCTGTAGCTCAGCAGCCTGTAAACACAAAATATAATGTTTAAATATATCCAAAAAAACATACTAAATGCCTTTAATAACAAAAAAAACTACTTACCAAATCACTGGCATGCTGGACAATGGAACGGGATCCAGCAGTGTGCTTCGTCAATCCCGTGGTGGGCCCAGCAACCTCTGAATTACGATTGCCTTGAGCAATCGCAGCATTCTCTTGCCAGTGCGGGCCATCCCAGACAGCTCGCCATGCTGCCCAAATTGGCTCAGGGACCTCTGTAGGCCTATCAACCTTCTTTCTCCATTTGTAGAACATGTCCTTGTACAATTTGGAGCAGTAGGCATTCCACGTCTTCTTGAATTGCTCCTCTGCACCCTCCTCCCAGGTGTACCTTTTATGTAAAAAAAAATTAATATGGTTAGTTTGAAAAAAAGTTATAATATCAAATTAAATATACATGTAAACTACTTACTAAAAACTTCCCGTAATAGAATGATTTCAAATCATTCTCAATGTGGCCCCATGTCGTCGCAGGTGATAGTCTTTCTTTAAATTTTTTAGATATATAAGATAACACCTGATACCCATCTGGTATGAAACTGTAGGAAAAAATAAAATATATTAGCAAATTTTGATCTAAAATATATAACAAGAATAAGTATACCTGTCACCGACGACTGTAAGTCTAATCTGCTGATCATGGGGTGCAGCCATGATACCTGATTATACACAAAGTTTAGGCAGATAAGCAAAATAGATAAAACACGCAAATGAGACATATTAGAGGCAAATGGAAATAAACACTAATGAAGACAATGTAAATAAAGCTAGCAAAGGGATAATCAAGCATTGTATAAAACTGTTCAATACAAGCAGAATGATCTAAATTAACAACTCATCTTAATACAAACTCTGGTTAGTTAATGTTCAATACATCTAACTCATCCTAATCTGATATAACTAAATTAACATGCAAGTTTTCATCGCTTGAATCCGTTGATACATTGACCTCCTCAGTGCTTGATATTTCACCATCATCAATTTCCTCGTAAGAGACATTTTCATCTATAAGTAATTGAGATGCTGATTGTATTTCTGAATCAACAGAGTTGATTATCACTTCTTCATTTTGATAAGCATCGGAGATTTGGACAGTGATCGTATTTGGCAATTCAATTGTTGACCTAGGCTTCATTTGACATACAGCAAGCCATTCACTAGGTCGTTTTCTCTTAGTTGGGCACTCCAGATAAAATACTTGACCAGCTTGCACCGTAAAAATGAAAGGTTCGAACTTGTTGAATCTTTTGCTTGAATTAACCTCAACTAAATTGTATAACCGATGTTTCCTTGTGCCCGTCCTTGGAGTTGGATCATACCAAGAACACCTGAATAATACACATCTTTTGAAAGGTAATGCTGGGTATTCAACTTCGATAATTTTCTCTAGCTTGCCATAATAGTCAAATTCATTATCATTATTGTTTGTTGATCCTTTGACACTGATACCAGAATTATATGTTAGCATCCCTGAATCACGTTAGCACACATGAAATCTATATCCATTCACGTAATAACCCGAGTAGACTGTCACGGTACGAAGAGGTCCAAATGCGAGATTTTTAATTCTTTCGTCTTCTACATTTGAAATTCTGGCATCATCGACCTATAATAGTGGTGGGTGATCAAATTAGATTAATAAGTAATCAAGAATTGTTAACAAAAAAATGCATATTAACTCACTTACATATATTTGAAACCAAAATGCAAATTCTTCTTCTATTTTTCGATCTACCTCATTTGCACTTATCGATGGATTTTGGATGTACAACTGTTGTTGGTATAACCTGACATATAAGTTAATTTGATATCATACCAGAAATTTGATTATATTATTTGATATTAATTTCATTACAATAAGAGATAATACCTTAGGTATGGTTTCACATCTTCACAGTTTAAGAGGATATATGTCCTGGCGGCATGATATTCTTGGTCATTTAACCGTCTAGATAGAGTTGAACCCATTGCTCTTCCAGGATACTTGAAAATAGAAAGAATATCTGGGTCAACTGATGGAATGTCATCTTGATTGCGTGGACACTTTCGATGTCTGGTTTTCACATTTTCAGCAAAGTAATAGGAGCAAAATGAACTTGCTTCTTCAACCAGATATGCATTACATATTGATCCCTCAACTCTTGCTTTGTTACGCACATTATTTTTTAACTTTCTAAGAAACCTTTCAAAAGGATACATCCATCTGTATTGTACAGGACCACAAACCTGTGCCTCGCTAGGTAAATGAATAGGCAAATGCTCCATTGAATCAAAAAAGCTTGGTGGAAATATTCGCTCAAGCTTACATAGTATTAAAGGAATCTCTGTTTGAAGGCGTAACATATCTGCACTCGAAACAACTCTGGAAGTTAGATTTTTGAAAAAAGACTTAATTCTATAAGTGATTGCCAAATATTATTAGGAAGTAATTCTTGGAAAGCTATTGGAATTAATCTTTGCATGAACACATGACAATCATGACTCTTCATTCCAACCATTTTAGATCTATTTGTATCCACACAACGAGACATATTAGAGGCATATCCATCTGGGAATTTTATGTTTTTCAACCAAGAACACAATGCTTGCTTACTTTCTTTGTCCAATGTATAACAAGCCTTCGGATATTTACCAGTTATTTCATTCTGATGCAACTCAGGCCTTCTCACCAATTGTTTTAATTCTTCATGAGATTTTGTTGTATCTTTTGTTTTCCCATGCACATTTAAGATTGTATTAATGATGTTATCAAAGAAATTTTTCTCAATATGCATCACATCCAAATTATGACGAATGAGTAAATATTTCGAATATGGAAGCTCCCAAAAAATACTTCTTTTCCTTCAACCATATTTGTTGACTCTAACAATATACTTGTTGATATCATCTAATCCATTCTGATATACTGGTAGAAATCCAGAACTTTCAATTTCATTTAATACTTCTTCGCCTGACATCCCAAATGGAGGTAGCTTCCTAACTACTTCATTCCTTTTGAAATGTTTCTTATTTCTTCTGAAAGGATGATCAAGAGGTAAAAATTTTCGATGATTATCAAACTAAGAAATCTTGCCACTACAGGGCAAAGAAAATGCATCTGACTGACTCATACAATGTGAACATGCTAACTTTCCAGCTGTGCTCTATCCTGATAACATTGAGTAAGCAGGAAAATCACTAATAGTCCATAACAATGTTGCATGCATTAAAAAGTTTGACTTTGTAGCAATGTCATACATCTCTGAACCTATATTCCATAAATAATTCAGCTCAGCTATCAAAGGTTGTAAAAAAACATCTATGTGCCCTTTTGGATTTTGAGGACCTGGAATTAAAACAGTAAGAAACATGAATTCATCTTTCATGCACATCCATGGTAGTAAGTTGTATGGTGTTAAGATAATAGGCCACGATGAATATTGTTGTCCATAACTTCCAAATGGCTGAAATCCATCTGCAGAAAGTCCAAGTCTGACATTACGTGGTTCCATAGCAAAGGAAGAAAATGTTGAATCTAAATGTTTCCATGCAGGGGAATCACAAGGATGACACATAATGTCTCCATCATGTCCATGATTTTGATGTCAGATTATATGACTTGCTGTTGCTGCTGATACATACAAACGTTGGAGTCTACCAGTCAAAGAAAAATAATACATGACTTTGTAAGGAATATTTTTCTTCTTCTTCTGATTTACCATGCGAGCACCATGCTTGTAACGAGGATGGTTACAGATTTTGCATTCCATCAATTCACTATTTTGGTTCCAAAAGATTATGCAATTATTGACACAATAATGTATCTTTTCAACTGGCAAACCCAAGTCTCTGATTAGTTTTTTAGTGTTGTAGAAACTATCAGTCATGCAGTTATCAGTTGGAAACAACTCTGACATAAGTTGACATATGTCATCATAACATCGTTCTGAGAAATGATGTTCTGCCTTCATATTCAATAATTTTGCAGTAGCAGATAATTGAGAATGACTAAAAGGAATACCTTCCCATAATTCTCTTTCACTAACCTTTAACATGTCATACATTTTCTGAACATCAGAAGTAGGTACTTGTTCTACATTTGATTGATCGAAAGCATTCATTGCATCGTAAACCATTGATTGCATTGTATCAGCAGGGTTATATGATGTCTCTGGTCAAATTGAGTTCGATGATGATGCAACAGAAGGTCCACCAAATTCATATACATACGGCTCTCCATGGCAATACCAGTTGTAATAATCTGGAACAAACCCATACCTGGCGATATGAGTTTTCACTGTATCTTCATCACGGAAAGTTGTATTTCTACATTTGCGTTGATTACATGGACACTTCAACTCTGTGCTATTCAAACACTCAGGATGACACATTGTAAAGTTAACAAATTCTTCCACTCCAGCAAAAAATTCGTCACGGATAAATTCATTGTCTAACCTATTATACATTCATGCCTTGTTCGGATACATTGTATCTGAATTCAGATAAGACAATTTAATCAAACCACACATATTATGATCCATATTAAAATTTGATATTGATGTTATGCTACAAAATACATCTAATTAATCAAACATGATATAAATAATGAATCAATTATTCTAAGTAATCAAAGAATTAATCAACAAATTAATCTAATTATTCAAACAGTTAATCTAGCATTAATCAAACAAGATCTAATTAATAAATCAAATAATCTAATTAAACAAACAATTAATCATCTAATTATTCTAAATAACCACACAATTAACCTAAAATAAATCAAACATTTGATGAATTAATTACACAATTTATGATTTAACAAAGGAAATTATTATCTAAAATAATTAAATGATAATTTAACTAATTAATTAACTGATTAATTATTGAATTAATCAAATTAATTGAATTAATCAAATTAATTGAATTAATCTAATTAATTCAATTAATTAACTGTTTAATTAGGGTTTAATTAGGGTGTCGGTCGCAGCAGGGGCCGCCAGCGGCAGGAGCCGTCGGCCGGCTGCTGCAGCCGGCGCGCCGGCCGCAGCAGGCGCCGCGCGGCCGCACGAGACGGCGCCCGCCCGCACCGGCCCACGATCGGCAGCAGGCGCCGCTTGCAAATGTGAGGTCGCGCCTGGCCGCGCGAGGCCGCGCGCGGCCGTGCCAAGAGTCGTGGTTGGCCGGAGATGACGACAGCGCCGCGATAGGAGTTGATATGGCAAATGGAGCTTAGGTCGAGTACCTGGTCGCCGGAGGAGAATCGACGCAGAATCGCCGGAGAGGAGAATCGGTGGGAGTCGCTAGGGTTCGCGTGGCTGCGGGGGATGGGGCCGTCACCCTTTTTAAGAAATATTGCGACGGATAACTTGACCGTCACCGATTAGCGACGGCGTTGACAATTCCGTCGCTATATTGAGGGGTTTGACCCGGTCGCTTACAGCTAGCGACGGATAATTTATAATATCCGTCGCACTAGCGACGACGTTGACAATTCTGTCGCTATATTGAGGGTGTTTGACCCGGTCGCTTACAGCCAGCGACGAATATTTTATAATATCCGTCACACTAGCGACGGACGTTGACCAAGTCCGTTGCTATATTCGGGATTTTGACTTGCCCGCAATTTTGGCGACGGATATATATATCCGTTGCAAGTTGCGACGGACTATTAAAAAAGTCCGTCGCAATCCCTTGTTATTTTTGTAGTGATGTACTCAGGCATCCTTATCATATTCATCAGATTTATATTCAGGTATTAAAATTTATTATTCATATATAATTGTTTTTTATTTTAGATAAATTTTATAGTTATCGTTTTTATAATATATTGTTATACTTATTTTGTAATCATTATTATAACATTTTATTTTAGTTTTTCTAGTAGGATTTTCATGATCTTTGGGATGTTTTGAATTATCTTGGATTACGGTATGTAATATGAATTTTGATATTGATCTTTATACTTTGTGAAACATTATCTTTGGGATGTTTTTGGTATGTTTTGATATATTGTTTGTATGTTTTTATATTTTTACTCACTACCTGATTTGAATTTGGATTATATTGTTGTAATGTTTGTTTGTGAGATTATATTGTTTATATTTTTAAATTGTTTGTTTGTGAAATGTGAAAATGTGAATGTATTTTGATTGTTTATATGTTTGTTTGTGAAAGATTATATTTTGTTTGTGAAATGTGTATATATTGTGATTGTTTATATGATTGTAATATTTGTTTGTGAACATTATATATTGTGTAAAATGTATCTTGGATCGGATTAAATCAATATAAATTTGTCATTTTTTTTAAATTTCCGACGTAATATCAACGGAAACAGTGTTCCGTCGGAAATGTATCGAATGCATCTGCGTTACAATACCGACGGAAAACACTGTTTTTCTGTTGGTGATCTCCGACGGACTATTCCGTCGGTAAATTTCATTTACCGACGGATTGATATTTCCGTTGATAATATTATCCCAACAATTAATATACCGATATTTTTTTTCATCATAGTTCCATCGGAAAGACTCAATATCGACGGACTTCCGTGGGTAATGGTAAGATTTTTTTTTGGTGATAACCAAAATTATAGATCATAACTTAAACCAATCACACTAAACGCATTCGCCTAGCATCATCAGTAGTTTAATCACCGGAGGTATAGCCTATAAGCCAAATCTTTTTATCCAATGTCCAATTTACATCGATTAATCTTTGATTAATTTTGAAATAAATGATTTAATCTAATATTTCATCTATCAAATAATATCCAAAAAGCAAAGTGACTCTTAAGAGAGCGATCCAACGTTATAGTCATTCAAACGCGGCATATATACTCATTGCTTGAGTTTTAAAAAATAATTATTTAAAAAAAAACATCCTATCACTTACCTCCATATCATATTCTGAGACGGTCGTAATTTAGCTAGCATCAAATATTTAATTTATATTGATTAATTTTGATAATATCTAATCCAATTTTATAAAAAATTCTTATTCATTACATAGATCGGGAAGAGCTCACAAGGATGAATATGTGCCCAACATTTTTAGATCATCATTTATTAAAAAATATTTATTTACTAATTCATCGAAGACTAAACTTAATTCTTAAAAATCTCGAAAATTAAGAAGACGTCCGCCGCCTAACCATTGCATTCGGATCAACCTATACACAAAACTTTCCGCAGCAGACCCACATGCTAAAGGACCGTTAATTTGATGTCATTACACGTCAGCGATAACTTAACCACGTCAGTCGTTGGAATATAAATTAGAAGTGACCTCGCGAGCATTACACGATTAGTAATAGCTCACTTGAGTGATTCTTTACTTTTCGTATTCGATTCCTTCCTGATAAAGTATGTAATATACTGACGAAAAAAATTATCACAGACTACTGCGTGGTCGGGCCATCGGATATCAATATCATCAATGGTGAAATCGCCACGTGTTTCCGTCCCATGATTTATTCTCGTTGACTAATAGAGACTCTCATTGAAGGCTATGGGACAGGATCGATTAATCCAACGGATTAATGAATACATGCTAGACACCGCTTATAAATAAATAAAAATAAATAAATAAATTAGAAGGAGCTTCATCTGTAAAGATCATCGAAAGAAAAATGTTTAATTAATAAAATATATATTTTTTCGTTACTCCATGGTGCAATGACTTTTGTCCTTGTTGAAAAAAAATACGAAAACATATAAAGTATTTTTAGTAACAAATTAATAGTTCAGATTTAGCTATTTTAATTTATTAAATTCTTAAATTAAAATATCAATTGTGATAAATGTTTCTGTCATTAAATTATGAGAAAATTCTCCTAAACTCTCTTCATACAAATTCAACTTCCTCCTTAATCTTTACATAGAAAAAATTTATTTCAACTCTCTACATACAAAGTTTTTTTTTACTTCAACTACAAATTTACCTAATTATTCTTAATATTTTTAGGTACAAACAGCCTGAAATAAGGTATAATTACTCTTAAATCAACATAATTTAATTAGAATCTAGTAAATTTTCTATCAAATTGAGTACGACCCAATTGATTCATTCTAAATCAATTAATTTGTATGAACTCTATTCAATTGATCAAACGAAAAAAAAATTATACTTAATTGGATAAAAAATATATCAAATTCTAATTTAAATATGTTGAATTTAGAAAAAATTATATTTACTTTTAGACTTTTTTACCTATAAAAAATAAGGATAATATTTTTTTATGACAAATACAACTAATCGATTATCGATCAATTTCTAATTAATTAGAGTTTCTTAGCTCCAATCAATTATAAACAATTCCGATCAATTCTCGATCAATTTAGTTTGAAAAAGAATTGATTCTCGATCAACTGAGGTTAAAAAAGAATCGTATTCAATTTAATAAAAATATACTAAATTCTAATTAAATGATGCTGAATTTAAAAAAAATGATACCTTATTTTTGATATTTTGTATATACAAATAATAAGGATAATTAAGTAAATCGATATATATTTGGGAGCTGAATCAAATAAAATTTTACAAAGTAAAATTAAATTTATTATGACATGGGACTGATAAGAAAGTTTAATATTTAAATGAGGATTTAAAGGTAATTTACAGTTAAATTAATATTATTTTAATTTTAATTTTAATTTTAATTTTAATTTTAATTTCTGATTTGATATATACATTTTGTTAAATAAAGTATACAGCCGCGCCATTTCGCCGATATTTTTTATTTCTGCAATAAAATCGTCATACAATTTTAGGAGCCCTCTCCCGGTAAAGGACTCAAAAATGGCGACGTTGAGGACGAGCTCCGGCCTTCCGTATCCCGAGAGGTTCTATGTGGCTGCGGCCTATGCCGGTTTCGGCGGATCGCCCGGGGACTCCACCTCCGTATCTAGATTTCAGAACGACGTCGCCCTTTTGCTCTACGGCCTCTACCAGCAGGTCAGATCCGCGATTTTACCCCCTACATCTATGGTTAATTGCTGTGGTTATCGGCGATCCGCAACTTTTTTGTCGTCGTCGTCTAGTGTCTCCTTGTTCTTCATTCTATAGGGGTTCCGATCTGATGGATCTGCAGGTGGGAGTTGAATTTTGGTAGAACTGTTGCTCTAGTTGATCTGATATAGATCTTCATTTGGTGTTATCGCGAATGCTAGATCTACCCTTAATGTGATGCGATCTTGGTGTGAATACGCAAGTTGCGGGTTTTTGTTTTTGTTGTTTTATCTGATATAATTTGTGGATTTAGGCGACTGTTGGCCCGTGCACTGCTCCCAAACCTAGAGCATGGAATCCCGTTGAGCAAAGCAAATGGACGAGGTTGCTGTTACGCTTCTATTTTTTTTTTTAAAGTTATATATGCAGTGCTCTATGTTTTGGTTTTTACTTGTTGAATTAGATGTTTTAGAAACTTGTTAGACAAGCACTCGAATTCATTTCCCATGTTTAGCACTTAACTACTTTTTAGTAGATATTAAAACTTTGACGTTTGCAACTACAGATTTAAATAACAATAAGTGAGAGGCTATGCTCTTTTATTCAATTCTAGGATTACTTTCTCTATCCTTAAGTTCTGTAAGAATTCATTATTCTTTTAATTTCTCATGTTTCTTGGTATTTGCTTTTCCGTAGATGGTTTAAGTTATTTCAAGCTGAATATTCCAAAGTAATCATGGTGAACTAAAGAAACTAGTGGGAGGGGGATCAAGTGTTGATGTATGCCAATGATTGTATGCTGGTCTTTAGACAATGTACTTGTTGCTGAATATGAGTTGATTAGAAAGACACATTAATATTCTTTGCCGATGAAGAAAAAAATCTGGAACAGTGCGATGGTAGAATTATTTTTTAAGAAAGATCAATTTTGTAAGTTTGTGTGGTTAGAATTATGACAAAAAATTGTGAGTTTGAAATGAAGGTTGAAACAATTTGTAAACACGGAGAAACTTGGAAACATAATCTCTTATCATTCTTCCAAGTATGACATAGTATTTGATCTTAACAGTGAACTGATGTTTACCATATACAAGGGGAAACAAATCTTTTCTTCCTTTTTTTTGTTTCATTAACAGTTATTGTGGACTTAGATTTATCAAACATCTATTTACTATCTTCCGTTCTGATGGTTGTTGTTGTGATGCATTGATTTACAATGTTTTAAAGTTCTCCATTAATTCAACTCATTCAAACAGCTTGTCTCCAAAGTTTCTTTATAATATTTGGTATTTTAAAGGTATCAGATGTTTCTTTCCTACAGGAGAAAGGACTATTTCGCTGTTCTTATGCGTTAAGGATGTTTTTATTATTTTTCTTTGTTCTTTCTCACAAATTTGTTAAGAATTCCTCAAGCATCTTCTTCTTACCTAAAAGGTCTTGTTTGTCGATTGTCTACGAGAATGTGCATGTAGTTATTTTCTTTCACTACTTTAGTATTGTAGTCCTCTCTAAATAATTGCATGATTCAGTTTTTAGTGTTCTTTATGAATGTATAGTCAAACTAAAAAGTTTTTTTTTCCCTTACAGTTGGCATGGACTTGGAAATATGGCTTCAACTGAAGCAATGCGTCTGTTTGTTAAAATTCTGGAAGTATGTTCGTACCTCACTGTTGCTTATGTTGTAAATGTTACAAGGATATTTATTATTTTTGCATTCTTCCAGGAGGAAGAACCTGCTTGGTATTCTCGTGTCCCTCAAGTAGCAGAAGAGCCTAGTGTAGATGTAGAAATGTTTGTAAGTACACTAATGAAGTGCTTTTGTCATTGTATTCATCAACATTCATTTTAGAAAAGAAAACTGTATTTTAACAAATTGAGACCTATTATAATATGCGCTGCATGGAATATTCATTTCATGGCAATTTAATAGTTGTTACTCAATATATCAGATGGACATAAAATATGAAATGTAAGCTGTATTTTGCAAGAAATAATGTCTGTAAAAGTATTAAAAATATATATTTAGAATAGTGAAGCTTTGAAAATGAATGTTGCAATTCTAAAACCCGATGGCCAAACTATTACTTTTAAATGAAGCTGTATTTTGTGTTTGGTGTAGTGTGATTGTGTAGTGTTTGCATTTTTTGATACACTTTGTTAAAATTCGGCTTTGACCATATGATATACTTCTTCCTAACCTGATTGTTGTATGTATCTATGATTATCCTTTTGTACCCTTGCTTGATGGGCTATGATTGCACATGTTTCTAATCTATTTATTAATTGTCTTAGAACCCAAAATTAGAGTCAGCTTCTCAATCAACCTCAGAAATTGGCGATTCCCTTCCTGAAATAAAAACTATTTCTTCTGAAAATGGGCTTCCATTGGATATGGAAGATAAAGACGTGATAAAGGAGGGACTTGACTCAGTTGGTATTTATGATCAATGGGTTGCGCCACCAGTATCCGGACAAAGCCCTAAACCTCGTTATGCGGTGCTCTCTTGTCTGTTATGTTTTCAAATTATAGCTCTGAGCATTATTCCTCTATAGCTTAAAACAAAGTTGTGTGCAGCATGGAGCAGCAGTCTTACATGATAAAATGTACATTTTTGGTGGAAATCACAATGGGCGTTACCTTAATGATCTCCAGGTAAGCACAACATTTGGAGTATTTTAACATAATGAAACTATTTTGTGGTTGCCATTGAAATGTACAACTTGGTTAATAAAACTGTAACCAAATAATTGTTTTTTTAGCTGGAATTGTTGTGCTCCTGAGAAACATGTTTAATTTAATGGGAACTTATTAGAGAAAGTTGATCCAGTGTTTCATAGTTCCTCCAATTTTATTTCTTTTTTTTCCCTGTAATATACTGATGAAATCTAAATTCAATGACTTTAGTTATATCTAATTATTGCAGATTTTAGATTTGAAAACTTTGTCATGGTCAAGGATCGAAGCCAAAGAATTAGCAGGTTCCTTGGATTCTTCAAACCCTGCTTCTGTTGCCGCCTCTGCTGGCCATTCATTGGTACTGCACGAAGATTTATTTTCTATTTTTAGCAACATTAGGGTTGCTAAGAGTGGCTATATTTCGAGAGTATATAATGGAAATTTTCCTGTTATTATCCTACTTTCAGATTCCTTGGGGAGGCAAGATTTTATCAATTGCTGGCCATACAAAAGATCCATCTGAGGCCATAATAGGTCAAATCATTTTGTTTTGTAAATATTCTGCCTTTCCTTTTTCCCTCCACCTGACACAGTGTTATTCTAATTATTCTAGTGAAAGAATTTGATCCAGCAACTTGTTTATGGTCAAATTTAAAGACATATGGGAAACCACCGGTAAGTTTTCTTTGATCTAGTATTCACGTGAATAATTTTGACCATTGAATCAAGTCAGCAAACCTTAATTGTCACCGGAATTTATAGATTTAAAATTTATTTTTTAGTAATTCAAACCAAAAACTTAGGATAAACACCCAAAGTTAAATTGATAAGTTCAGGAAATTTATTCCGATGATTCTTACCTACACAGAATCATTTCAGTTAATATGGCCAAAATCTAATTGAATATTTGCTCTAATTGAAGATTTCCCGTGGAGGCCAATCAGTTACACTTGTTGGAAACACTTTAGTCATATTTGGTGGCGAAGATGCTAAGAGATCTCTTCTCAATGATTTGAACATACTTGACTTGGAAACCATGACCTGGGATGACATTGATGCTATGTAAGATTTTTTTTTTTTTTTATCTTCTTGAAATTCTTTGACATTTAGTTTTTTTTTTTGGTTTGCATATTGAGTTAGCAAATATTTTCAATACACAAACTACTTGTGTTATAATTGTAGTTAGCAACTTAGTATTAAGGAAAACGAATTTGGATTTTGAGACTGCATTTGTGACATGTTCTATGCAAATAGAGAATTTTAAGGGGCATAATTACATGAATAATTCAGGTCGTGTTAATGGCATTGCAGGCTTGTCAATGGTCTGTGCCCAGGTTAGTCATGACTTGGATTTAGTCAGGATGAATCTGGAATAGCTCGGTTGGAGTTGTGTTGGGCAAAGCATGGCCCAAGTTTGTGTAGACTCGACTCAACACATATTTGAGCTCATGATGAATCCTTAAATGCTGAGCCAACATAATAATTCCTCTCGTTCACATTGTAGGCTCATGCCCTTGTTAATGACGTTGATTTTGTTCTAACTGAATTGTGGAATATTATAATAGGCATTTAAGAATTTGAGATTTAAGGTTGAGGGTTAAGAATGAGAGATGAGATTGATTGATTAGAAATGAAAATGAGAGATGAGGGCAGAGATTGGAAAATGAGTGAATAAGAGATACAGAACTTGATGGTTGAGAGTTGGAGGGGAGGGAGGGTAGTTATAGAACATTAAAGGATTTTAAGTTTTAAAATTCAGAATTTTAAATTCTTTTAATAACAGAATGACTAAAATTCTTCTATTATTTACTTTTTTTTAATACAAAAGAATGAATATATTGGAAAGTTATAGGGAAAGAGGGGTAGCCTTACTTGTGCTAGGGTGGTGTCTAGTATTTGGGTAGACCCGAGTAAGGGATAGTGCCTAACCTGGTCTGGGGTTTTTCCTAGCTTAAAATATAGCCCATGTTTGTCACAGGCACGTGCCGTGTTTAGCACAACTTTGTTATCGGTTGTGCCAAGCTCGACGCACTTGCTGGCATACTGCTGCACAGTATGGCTGGCTGGCACACGCTTTATGTTAGGCCTTCCTCAGCCCAGCTTCATGTCAGGCCTGATCTAGCCCATTTAAGATTGATATGGTCTAGGCCATATCCTCTGCTGACAACCCTAGGCATGACAGCATATCAGAATGCCTTTGTTGACTAAGTGCCAGTGAGATTACACTTCAAAGCCAAAGTTGTCGGTGGAATCTTTTTTATTAGACTATTTTTATGTAAATCTGCATTGACAGAGAATTCTACTATTCCTTGACTAATTCTTCTGTCTTTATTATATGTTAGTGGTGCAGCTCCCTCTCCAAGATCTGAACATGCTGCTGCTTGTCATGCTGACCAGTATCTCCTAATTTTTGCCGGTGGCTCTCATGCCTCATGCTTCAATGATCTGTATGTGCTTGACCTGCAAACTGTAAGTATCTCTCTTTTTGATGGTGGGATAATGATGACAGATTATGTTCTTTGCTAATATTCATTCTTTATCTAGATGGAATGGTCAAAACCAGAGCAGCAGGGTGTGGTTCCTGGGCCACGAGCTGGCCATGCAGGTATAACTATTGGGGAGAACTGGTTCATTGCTGGAGGTGGTAATAATAAGAATGGTACGTTTTTGAAGTGTTTCTTTTTCTAAATGTATTCTTTCCATTTTCCTATTTGAACTGAGACTAATAAATCATCAGCTACTTGCATCATGATCCTTATACTATTTTGTTCACCTATTTGTTGCCTTTCTGAAGTTTCAATGTACAGATAAGATGGCTAGCTACACTGTTAATTAGAAAAACAATATGGTCAATGAGAATGAAGGTACTTTTACCAAGGGAAAGTAGTAAAAGGGCATTTAAGAACACAGAGCTGCAAACCTGGATATATATTGAAGTATGAAAAAAAATTAAAGTTGAAACCTTTTAAGCATATAGGGATTCTAGAATATAACAGTAGCCCCAAGGAAAATGGGTTCACTTTGTTTTACATTCGATAAGCATTATGAAACTGCAACTTTAATGCACACTTTGTATTTTGTAGTAGTAGCGTCCTTTAAGATCATATTTTGTCAAGTACTTTTGGATCAATGCAATTAAATTTGACTTATTTGATAAACAAGGAATTTGTATATTGCATTTTCATTCTGGCAAGAGTATAAATTAGCTATGACATTGTTTTTGTGTGATTGAATTACAATCCTGTTTATTTTAGGCTTTTATCAATAGTCATTTATGTTGATTGCCCTTTTTTCAACTTGAGTCAATTATTGTTAATTTTCTTGTTTCTAATTCTTTCTACACTTCTAATTTCAGGTGTCTCTGAGACTCTTGTTTTGAACATGGCCACATTAGTCTGGTCAGTTGTTACCACTGTTGAGGGACGTGTGCCCCTTGCTAGTGAGGTATGCATATGCTTTTTTACTGTCTAGTTTATCTTTGCTACCGTTGGTTATTATTTTCGTGAAAGTTATTTCTCTCATTTCTAATGTATTGTGAGTTTCAAGATTACTATTCTTGTGATTATGTTTTAGGGCTTAAGCTTGATCACAAGCACACACAAGGGGGAAGATTTTCTTCTTTCCTTTGGAGGTTATAATGGACGTTATAACAATGAAGTAAACACTTAATCATCTATTTAAGATTTTTCTTACCCCATGCTTGTGTTAATGCAAAACTACTGTTTGGTTAGGTCTATGTACTCAAACCCAGACAAATATCACATACACAGTCGAGGATGATAGATGGGCCAGTATCCGACACTATTGCTGTGATGCCCTCTCAAATAGATGCTAGCAGAGATATGGAGCCAGAGTTTGAAGTAGCTCAGAATAAAAAGATCAAGGAAATTGTGGTGGACAATGGTGATTCAGAGCAAATGGTAATGTAACATCGAAACTTGTGAAGATGTCAGCATAACCAACTATTTGTACGGAATTGTGCTGAGTGACAAAAACATGAGTGGTTTAGAATTCTACATCGATATTTTCTTTTAATTTAATAGGATCATCTGGAAATCATAGTTGCTATTTCAATTTTTGTTGACTTAAATTCAGGGTATCAGCAATAAAGAAACCATAGGGCACCTCGTGGAAACGCTGAATGCCGAGAAACAGGGATTGGAAGCAACACTTGACAAAGAACAAATGCATACTGTACAGCTCAAGCAAGAGTTAGCTGTAGCTGAGATGAAGAATTCTGAACTTACTAAGGCAAGCTTCATCTTGATGTTTCTTCTTTATCATAATAATTTCTTGTTTGTATTCAAAATTTTAACTCATCCATTTTAATTATGAACTACTATAGGAACTTCAGTCAGTTCGTGGTCAGCTTGCCGCTGAACAGTCGAGATGCTTTAAACTTGAGGTACACATTTATCATCATTGGATATGGTCGTGTTACCTCCTACCAACTGTTTAGGCTACATTGATTTTATCCTTCTATCAGACACTATTGAATACTATATCACCAGTAATATTCAAAGGTATTTACACATTTTTATTGTGAAATCTAATTTCTCTCTACCATTCACATCTTCGACTCATTAATTCATTTTGTGTACACCACTTGGCTATCTTTGAACATGACATACCTTTTGACCTTTTTTTTCCCTCCTTTTATCATGTGTGGAGTTACACCTAATTGCTTTGGAATTATATTTGTCTTATTTATTTTTTCTAGTAATCCTACACATCTATCTTTGCATTATCTTTTCTTCTACTGCATTTGTATGTTATCTTATAATTGCCAACTGATTTGTTCGATAAAGAATGACAACTATTCTTATGAAATTTTCCTTTCAGCGTAATGAACACAACGATTACAGTCTTACACAAGAGACTAGAAGTTTATTCAACCATCCACTCCTATTCATATTAAAATTTAATTGTTATTATATTAATGTTATGGTTTAGACCTGCATCATGTGTTTTGTTATTACATATAATATTGGAACTCTATATATGGCAGAATAGTTCACTTTTATGAATAACAACAATACAATACCGTTTCCCTCTCAACTAGATATTTGAGTGGGATGCCTTCTAGGACTAGGATTTTCCTTTTCAATCGTATTAGGGAGTTGGAAGTCTAATAATATGACAGTCAGCCTTCCCACCCTTCATCTCAATGTAAGGTGCATTGTTCTTTCTACTCCTTTTTGTGTTTAACTTCCCATCACACAACAAAATTCATCTTTCGCTAATCCTGATGTTTTCTCTTGTTGGCACCTTTACATGGTTCTTAGTGTCACTTGCGATTACTCCTAAGCAGTGTTTTAAAAATCATACTGGACTGACCGATTCAACCAGGAACTCATCAGTCAAGTAGTTCAATTCCTGGCAAAAAATGTTTTTCTCAAAATTTCCATTAAACCAGATAAATCAGTATCTCTCCGTGCCTGCACACAGAAATCAACAATGTTTTGGGCCATTCAATTTTCCAGTATCTCCTCCAAAATAATTTCTGCTTGGCTCTTGCACTTGATAATTATATGTATTGTCCAATAAAGGCCCACTTAATTTTTGAATAAGTGTTGTTCTGCAGCTTCACCAACATCCCACAAAAAACATTGTGATTCTTGTCAGAGTAATCCTTCCTCTTCTAGTTAAACTTTGTATTATCTTCTAAGATGCTATCATTACTATTTCTCTCAGTAGAATTAATTTCATGGTGTTTACAACTGAAAACTCCCCCCATGGTTGTTATTGAATTCCTTAGCACAACTACAAAGCAATAGAGAATTGATGGTTCGGCCTTGCTTTTCTAAATGGTTACTGTTGGAAATAAAGATCCTCAACAAACAGCATTAGTATTAATCGATAACATCCACCATCATTGGCAGCAAATCACCTAGTTGTACTTCATCAATCCTAGAATGCCAAGACTTGCACTGGGTCATTTTCTTAACCTCGTTGAATGAAATCAAATTTCTCCATTGCAAGCTTGAAACCTTTCTTCTACTGTCATTAGCACCCAAACTCTACTTAATCTCCTACTCCAATTCCTTTATTCACGTGTGCGTGTGCTGATTGACGTGAAACACGTATGCATTTAAGTATTTAAGTTTACAATTAACAGATTCCTAAGAAGTTATATTCTTGATAGGTGGACGTCGCCGAACTGCGGCAAAAATTGCAGGCGATGGAAGCATTAGAGAAGGAAGTGGAGCTGCTTCGGCGGCAGAAGGCGGCCTCAGAACAGGAAGCTCTAAGCATTAAGCAACAACAAAGCTCCGGTGGCGTGTGGAGCTGGCTTGGTGGCAGTGGAAGCCCTCCACCTCCTGCCTAATGCTCGTACAAAGCATATACCCTTCTTGTAGCATTCTTCATTCTGATTGATTTTTTCTTTTTAATTACAAAGTAGACGCAAAAAAGTGATGAGACTTCAACCACACCAAAGTTTGTACTCTATAAAAGTACTGATTCAAGAAACAATATCCTTCCCCCCCCCCGTCTTGCATTAGTTTTTGTTCGTCCTAGACTCCGTATTCCTTGTAATTTATTTTTCTTTTCAATTACTAAATACTTTCTTTTTGTAAGATCTTACTTTATTGTTATATACTATGCTTCGAGAAAATTACTTTCTTTTAAATTACTAGACATGCTTTATTTCGGTAGACATTCTAGCGTTCCTATCACAATAGAAAATTATGGTTACAAGAGAATATTTTGTTAAGATAAAATAACTTCTGTTTGGAATCCAGTCATCTTCACAGAACAAACGAATCCTAGGTGGCAAAAAGATAAATCGTTTGTCTTCAGCGTTCTGTCAAATTCATCTTAGGTAACACGAGATAGTAAATTACGGGGTTATTAATTCGATTTGTGACTAGCGTGTGAGGAAGAACAAACGAATCCTAGTTATTAAAGGAAGTTGTTGGTTCGGTTCGGATGACCTAACACCGAAGCTTCCGTCGCCAACTGTTCGGGTTCGAGTTCGATGAAACCGATGCTGCAGGCGCCTCACCAGTCAATCGTATTCCACGATGATCTGTCGACGAGTAGTCTGATCCAACCGTTGATTCGAAAGAAAAGATAACAATTGGACCGTCAGGATCTAGTTCCCATATATGTCACTGTGCGGCGGCGTGCGGGAATAGGTAGATCTGACCGCATAATAGGGCGCGTTATACCTAAATGAAATGACCACAATACCAAGCCAATTCCTCGTTTACTGGGAATGTTGTAATGGCATTTTAGTCATTTCGTGTCGATAACACCAAGGCCGGCCCTCTCTATAAACGGAGTTCCGCCTTCTCTCCCATTTCGTGATCGACGCAGGGCTCGTCTTTCCCTTTTCTGTCGCTTCTTTTCGTGTTCCCTCGGCTTCACTCGCAGATCGATGGCTTCAGTAACTGGAACGGCCTTCACGGTCTCGGTTTGTCCGCCGCGGCAGCTGCTGCAGGTACGAATCGCTACCCGCCTTGTGTTTGCTTGATCTGAACCTGTTTCTGTATCTTTTCTTACTTCTTTAGGATTTTGGTTGGATCTGGTTGGATTGTTCGTCTTGTGATTTTTTGTCATGAGAAGTTTAGTCGAGGAGCTCTGAATACATCGGCTGTTTTTTCATTTATAGTCTTTTATTGTTTTGTTTCCTATTGGAAACGGTTGGTTGATTTATTTTGAGTATTGAGCTATTAATAGAGTCCGATGACTTGATTTCGTATCTGTTCGCTGTTTAGGTTGTGAGTTTAAGCTAATCGAACAACTATTTTAAGGATGAACTGGAGATCCTTTGCAACGCACATTGCTTATTAATGAGGGTTTATGTCTGGGTTGAAATAATGGATCTTGAAGTTGTCAAATCTTTTCTTTATTTCTTGTTTCGAACGATCATTGTCATTATAAATGCTAGCTTCATCTAATATTCCTGGAAATAAAACACATTTTTATGTGACGAAAATCTCTTATATCGTTAAGGCGTAGCCTTGTTTTTCTTCCTAGGGAAGTAGGTTGCTCGCATTCATTATAAATGAGAGTAATTTAAGGATGTTCTGGAGAGCATGACAACTTGGAGATCGCCGTGTGATTCAAGATCTAATAAATTGTCGCTTGTTTAGATGAGTGTGGATTATCTCATGTTTGACTAGATGAATTCTGACCTGTATCATGTGTTTACCCTGCTCTTCCATCTCTCTCTCTCTTCCTTGTCAACCTTATCACCTATTTTTCTCTGTATCCTGATGGTACGATCGCTGGTGCATATACATGTAATTTTCATATCAAATCTGATGTCGACATTGCTAATTTCCATCTCTGATTGAGAGGGCCTATCAAGTGAGATGGCTCTTAACTTTATGGAGAATAACGAATCATACCGTGAACATCTCTTCACTGTTTACTTTCTCTGCTATGCGATTATCATCTCCTTTTTTTTTTCCATTTATACACTCTCAATTTTCTATTGCTTCTACCTGCCCCAGTTGCTTAAATTGTCTCTAGCTGTTTGTATTTCAAACATGTAGTTGCAAGACAACTTTACTACATGATTGTTTTTAAGTATACTCGTATTGTCCTGTTGTCTACTCAGCATGTGGCATAATATGGTGATATTATATCGCAACCATTGATCAATTTTGAAATAATTATCAGTGTAGTTTCCAAACTGATTACATGCTCTTCTCATGATATTTATTCTTCTCTCAGTTCAAACAGAAATGACAATTAGATATTTTCCCTGTTTTCCAGGTATCTAATAGCCTGCCTGGTCTCAAATCAGTTTCCTTTACATGCCAAAGGAAGAGCTTTGTTTCAATCCGCTCAGCACCCCGCTTTCGGGTTTCTTGTGCTGTAAGTTCTCTTTGTCCTTTGTGTATACATTTTCTATGTGCAGGTTTTTCTCTCATTCAGTATGTCCTTTTGCTGATCCATTCATATCCAGTTTCCACATTTTAAAAAAAAAAATCTGAAGGTTGTAAATTTCAGCTTGTGATAAACACAAATATGAGTTTGTAAAGATGCTAGACATTAACGAAGTAGGTAGGAAAACACTCAATATCTCCCATTAAAAAAATGTTGTATAATGCACTGATGGAAACAAAGATTTAATGCTTCAACGAACTTTATGTTGGTTAACTGCATTTCTTAGTGTTTTCCTTTAGTAAAATTATGTCATTTACAGTTTCTTTATTTGCATTGTATAATGTTGGAGCTGGTGAATTTGGTCACTCATCCTAACTCATTACCAATTTAGTTGCTTGGAACACCAACCACGGGCTTGGCACCCTCTTTTGAATAGAGAAGTCTATCATTCAATTACTTCATGCTTTGTTCTGTGGAGTAACCTGTTTTATGTGAAAGGGTATATAGTTTGAAGAATGGGATTATTTTTTTGTTTGTTAATGTCAGATTGAATAATATTGGATAGTTAATTTAGTACTGATAGCCAGTGATGTTTTAATCTTCTCTCACATTTTTAGCATTTTATAGTTTTCCCCATTGTTAAATTAATATCTGAAACAACATATTTCTGGTGAAAGTTGTTTCCGTTTACCAGTCATATAGGTAAGTGCTACATGACTTCTTTATTTCCTTCGCTTGATGCCATGTAATGAGATGGAACTCCTTGTCATCATTAGGGAGTTGAGCCATTCACTATTGTTATCTGTATGGTAAAAGGTTAAAATGTTTAAAATGAGGAGTGATTGTTGAAATCTTGTATGATTGGTGTTGTCATTACGGAGTTGAGCATTCATTGCTCTTATAAATGGTTAACAATTCTTAAAACGAAGAGTAATTATTGGAGTCTTTTATGATGGCTGATATGATTGGTCATACTTTATATCTCAGGCTGTTGTTTGGGTTGTAGTTAAATTAGTGCGGTTGAGATGAGGAAGCGTGAAATTTTTAGAAAAGCTAAGGTAAAAGAAATATATTTGGAAGCTATTAGATATAGTTTTGATAGATGATTAATCGAGAGAAAATAGATTAAAATGATATATATGTTCGAATAAATCTATAGTTTGACAAGCTGAATGTTTAGAGTTGGAGATGAAGTTAGGACCATATGATTGTTATAATTTATTTGCTTGTTATGAAATGATTTAGTTGTAAAACAAGTGAATCCTATATATGAATTGGAATTTAGTATAATCATGAGGATTTGATTTGATCCAATATAGTTCTAAAAAAGGAAAGCCATATCAGAAGTCAAATCTGACCTTTACAATTACCGACAGATAAATCCAACTTAGTGAAAATTAAACTTGAACCTATCAAAATTCAACTCAATCCATTAAAGAAAAAAATAATAATCAAGAGGACTAGTCTGTGGAATCTTACCCAAAAAAAAAAAAGAAAGAAATGTTGTCACATGGAGACAAAGTTGATGTTGTTTAGTGTTCAAGAAGAATAAATGTTCCTGCTTCATGACTTGGAGTCGATGGTGAGGATCAAATCAATGATGAATGATGAGATATTTTTGTCTAAGTGATTGTTTTTGTTTTCTGTTTTCGTAGTTTTGCCTTTCTTTAAGTTGTTCACATTAAAGTTTGGAGTCGTAAGGAAGGGTTGAGATGATAATAACAGTTCAGGAAGCAGCTGATCACAAAATGTATTGCTGATTGAAAAGAAATGGATTCTACTTTATTATGTTTTGATCGAATCGCAATATGGATGTAACTATATTGTTTTGAATTATGATCTTATTTATTATAATATTATCATATTTGAAAATTAATTTTATAAATGTCTAATTAATTTTCTAGTTATAAGATAATTTGAAAATTCATTAGGAATCATTCGATCAAGGACCTTTATTTCAGGGGGAGAGAGATCAATTATTTTTTTAAATAAAAGTTCAATTAATAGTGACTTGAAAGACTTTGATATTGACATCACCTGGACAATATCCCAAGTGTCAGGAATTGGTCTCCCATTTAGACCTAAAAAGACTGATATTGGCAAATAGGGAACACAGGTAGCCATAAGATTATTTTGGGATTCACATCTTGTTTTTGTTGTATCTTTTGCCTAATGGATCTTGCTTTTCAAATATTGCCCTCGGAGTGCCTACATCTTCCACAATTCGTATGGTTTATGTTTTAACAATCTCATTTAAGTTGAAATCCTACATAATGCACGAGTGATATTATATAATTGTAACCGATGTCTTTGTCATTCCATCTTGCCATGAAATTGTACGAAATAACATGTGATTCTTTGAGCAGGCCAAGCCAGAGACGCTGGAGAAGGTGTGCTCAATTGTGAAGAAGCAGTTGGCACTCGCTGAAAATGCTTTGGTTACTGGAGAATCCACCTTTGTTCAACTCGGGGCCGATTCTCTAGACACGGTAACAGTCACATCCTTATTTGAAAATTTTCCGCGTTACTTTTTTCTACATGATTCGTCAAAATATCTGCGAAATTCTAAAGTCTTATTGTACAACTCTGCTTATGCAACTATTCTACACCTATACGAAAAACCCATGAATTTTTCTCCATATCTGTTGTAATTACAACCATTCACGAAATGAGTCACGTTATTCACGTTAAGTTTCACACTGTGAATTCACGGTCTCTATCATTAGCTCGTAATTATGATAACATCATATAGCTTGCCAGAAATCCATGGCGTCCCCTACAGAAAATTTGTGTAACCTAATTTGACTGGCAAAGTACCCGTCAAGATTCAAGACGAGAATTGTTGCATGCGATGATTCAGAAACATCATCGTACCTATGTTGATAATTATTGTGTGTTGATAATTATTGTGAAGAGAGGGAATTGTTTCAGAAAGCTACTGAACATCAAATTTCTGACGCAGGTTGAGGTCGTGATGGGACTGGAGGAGGAATTTGGTATCAGCGTGGAGGAAGAAAACGCCCAGACCATTCAGACGGTGCAAGATGCTGCCGATATGATTGAGATACTCTTGGAGAAGAAAAATGCTGCTTAATAAAGCATAGGCAGAGCTTTGAAATTGCGAACTTTTGAGTTGATGCCGTTATCCAGTGTCCTAAGAAGTAGCCTTTCTGTCGAGAAGATGTCATGAGACTCCTCTATTGCCTTGGTTCCCCTTCGTGGTCTGTGTCATGTCATGAGATGGATTCCCTTTTGTTTCTGTCATACATAAATTGGGCATATTCAAATATTTCGATCATGCTTCATAATTCAATATTCGTCGGCATAGTCCCTCTAAATATTAGTAATTACCATTCGTGCTATGTTGAATGTCTTATAGTACGGGTAAGATATGAAACTTCGACATTCGATGCATGGTCCCCTAATTTTTTCCCTCAAAAAACTCTAATCTTTGAAGAAAAATTATTTGAGCTCGTCTTTCAAAATTTCAGTAGTCATGTCTAATATTATTTCACACTTTAAATTTTCAGGAAGTGTTGCTGAAAGCTCACGTTTCGCCTTTTATATGTTAGAATCTTTTGTTAGATGTGATCATATGTTTGATAATAATTTTAAATTAGTTTATTCAAACTAACATTATTGTCTTAGACTTAAAATTTTATCCCTTATTGGTCATTAGAGAATGAATACTAATTACATTTTAAAGGATTATCGTGAATCTCAATATTTTAGATGATTGTCTATAGTCAATATTAATTAAAGTCAGAGATATCTTTTTTTTAAACTTATTTTAAAATCTAATAAAGGCTATCAACCATTTTGTTTTTTTTTTTTTGAATTGGCATTGAACAACAAACTTACCCCGACTATGATCGATCCATTGTTCGAGATAAATCGAGAAGCATTTAATTACGTATCAATCTAATATTGTTTCAACTCATTAAAATTTAATTTGATCTTTAAATATTTAAAAATTTAAAAAGTCATCCCAGAGCTCTATCATTTTCCATCCTACGGCCCTACATTGCCCAATACATCCATTTTATCTGTCAATTGAACAAATGGGTACATTGATAGCTAACTAACATTTGTTCACTTGTTGGAGAAGTCGACTAAAATTTTTTGTGAACAAAAATAATTTTCTATTTATTCTCAATTATTGAAGTTTGATTAACCATAATTCTGAAGAATCAAAATTTTTTTATTGGTCGATCAAGAGGAGGCAATCAAATATTTCTTTTGAACGACCAAAATTTGAATATTAGCTTACAACAGTTTGTAATCAAGCAAATAAATTTGATAAATTAAATCTAATTATTCGTTATGTTACACAAGTTATGCTTTACAAATATAATTTTACTTATTTTTATTTTTTTAATCTTCTGATTATGTCAATCAAATTTATCTTTAATATTAAGGATTGAGCTATATTATTAAACATAAAAAAAAAGTTAAATGAAAGCAACTAAGATAAATAATCTAATATTATGAGATAATTATTTATTTAAAAAATTTATCTGTTAATTTATCAAATTAAAATAATTACCCCAACACTTGTCACCTCTCAATCAATTATTGATTGGGGGCGCGAACCCCTGGGACGTTGAGCTTCTAGACCGCCTATCGCGAGCGATTTTCGATTTATCCTAGCGGCCGGTGGAAAACTTTCGTGAAACCGGGCAACTGAGTTGGTCGTCCGAGATTGAAAAAACTTGATTGATCATTTTTTTTCAATCAATTATTGAAAGTGTAAAAACCTTTAATCTTTCCCGTTATAGCTGCTCAAAACTTTGTTGGATCAACAAAAGTACTTATTTGGCAAATTCAATCTTAGAATCATTTTTGTCTCTCAATATTTATTTATTGTTCGTTTGAACTAGTTATTGATTTTGTTAGTAATGGAGGGGTTAGCTAACACAATATTTACGAAAGCTTAGCGATAAAATGAAAAAAAACAATGAAATTACAAGGACATTTTGACAATGCTTAAAATCTACAGGGGTAATTAAAAAAACAATTTAAATATGGCAGGTAGAATGGAATGAAATGAAATGAAATGATAGGAAATTAGCCCGAAATTTTTCTCTCTCGCTTGCAAAATCTCCGAGTCGTCGTTTCCCCCAACTCTGTACCCCGCTTCTCCTCCCGCCGCCGCCGCCTTCGCCTTCGACTCGCCGCCGTTGGCCGCTACTCTTCCATTCTTGATATCAGCGCCGCCCACTCGGTGACGATCGCGGGCTCGACACTTCCTCAGAAGTCCGACCAGCTGCGAATACCAGTAAATGTAATCCCTTCCTCCTTAATACACTACTTCTCTTCTGATGACGGATCCCCACCGAGGAACGTGTTAAATACCGAAAATTAAGAGTTGAAATGGTAAAAAATTCGAAACTTAGGGGCTTATTTGGAAATTTTCAAACTTAGAGGCCTTTTTGCAAAAATCCAAACTATATTACAACCCTAACTCTTCCTTTTCCTCTCCCGATTCAGTCCCGACGCCGATTCTCTTCGGTTCTGCCGCCGCCGCCGCCGCGAGCAAACGCCGTCGAAACCGCCGGCCGCTTCCTCTCAGTCTTCTTTTCCTTCTCCTCCATCAAGCAAAGCCGACCACTGATCTTCTTCCTCATCCCTCCTCTGCGTGCGTCTCTTCCTGTGCGAGCGGCGCCGTTTGAGAGCAGGCGATCCTATTTCCGGCTGCGATACTTGGAGGTGCAGGTAAGCGAGTTCTTCAAGTGGCATGACCAAGACTTATGACCAAGAATTTGTCAGGTTTAGACAGTGGTAGAGGCGTGTGGTAGAGGCGTGTGAATGAGTAGATGCATTGTTCTGAGGTTTACTATGTTCGATCTTAGGATTCCTTTGATCTTTGGAGGCCACTGTGAACCGTGAACCTATTTGATGTTGTTTTGATAAACTTGATTATTAGTCCTCTAATGCTTCCATAGTAAGGTTAATAATCTGGGAAACAACCTAGTTTTGGTTGGATTGGGTTACTGTCATGCTTGATTTCAGTTTGGTATGGTGTTACTGAAGCATCGTTGATACTTGGTTTGGTACTGTTGAACAGCTTAGAGTTAGTATTTTAATTAAAGGGAGGGTAATTCTGTGATTGGAGATATATCAATGGCATGGATTGGAATGTGGCTTTCTTAATTGTATTGAAACTAAGTTTGGGATTTAAACCTAATTAAGATGGAACTCATTGTTGGTTATGAGTTGATTAAATAAGTGTTATAGTTAGGATTTATTCTAACCATGTTTGATTATTTATTAAGCTAATTTATTATAGCTTAATTCTAATTATTAAACAGGGCTTTGACTTTGGACTTGTACGGTTGATTGAGGAAGGTTATCTTCGCTTACGGACTTCTAAAATTAAGGCGGATATTTCTTCTTTGTACTCGTGTAGTTCGTTTATCTTAATGCATGACTTATTATGTCATTATAGGTCTGCTTGACCTTGATCCGGTTGTTGTTATTTTATGTTATCGTTGATACCTTTCTTCGTTGATCTTCGAGTATTCGAAAATTTCGTATCCGTGCAGTCTCCCGTTGAATTTTTGTTCTGTAAAGTACCGCTTGTACGCGAGTACTTAGAGGTTCACTAAACACAACTAGGTTTATTTGACATTAAAAATATCTTACATAGTAGTTTAGTTGCAGGTTCGTTGGTTTCTGGTTGGTTCTTAGTTGGTTTCGGATACTTGCTGTTTCTACCGGCGCATCGTTGTTTTCCGGTAGTTCGTGCATCGCTCATCGTTGTTTTAGAGGGATACTAGAGCTGTTGATAGCTCCCCCTTTATTTTGCGGTTTGGAGCAGTTGACTCCCCAGTATTAGAGCTGTTGATAGCTCCCGCTTTATTCCGGGGTTTGGAGCAGTTGGCTCCCCAGTTGCATTTATATGAGCTATGGTTGTTGCACTTGGTTGACATGCATGTATATGTCTAGATTTTGATGTCGCGTTGTTTTGTACGTGCCTAGAGGTTTTGATGTTGTATATTATGTAATTTTTCTTACATGTTTAGTTGTTATTATGTTATCTACCATGTCGTTTTATATATGTTGTATATGTTTAGGTCTTCTTATATTCCTTCTGGACTGTACCTGTTGTTTCTCTTCATGTTATATCTTTTGTTATGTCATGCTATTGTTTGTTCTCATACCCGTAGAGTCCACCCGGACTCATCATCCCTGCTTTTCTTTTTGTTTCAGATAGCAGATAGTTGCGTTTCTTGGAGCCAGGAGAGGATCCAGTTGTCAGTCCTCAGTGTTGAGTTTGTTTCCGTATTTAGTCTTACTACCGTAGTATTTATTTATGAAATTTCGTTATTTTTGCATTTTCATTTCCAAGACTGGATTTGTTTTAGTAGTCCGATATTTGTCGTAGTAGAGTTATATATTCATGTTTGGACTGTAGTCGGAGTTTCGTTGATATTCGGATTTTCATTTGCTTTATTTCGGCTAAAAGACAATAAAGGTTTTCCGATGTTTAAGTTTTAATTTTGATTATCATTAGTATTGATGTAAACTGCGTGATTGTGGATTATTCTTCTTTATGTAAACTACATGGTTATGGTTATATTTACTATGTTGATACCAGCCGTGTGTGGCTGAGTTATATGTATTGGTGAGATATTATGTATTTATGTCCCAACTTGTCTGCTGTACAGGGGAAATGCTGCTCGATTTTCGAGCAAGCATGAGCCTCTAGGGGGCGTGACAGAACAACCCACCATCTCTTAGTCATCTGGTCGAGTCGCAGCGAAGAAGGATCGGAAATCGGGCGGCTTGACCCTTCTCTTCATCTTCCGGATCCCCACCGCACGAACTCCTCTTCGACACTCGTTGCTTCTGCGCCTGTCTTTGCCAGCGATCGAGAGCTTCTGTGCCTGCGAGCTATCTTCTATTTCTCCTCGTCGTCGTCGCTGGCAACAGCCGCCGCCGCTTCCCTGCGGACCGCAGCAATCGTCGCAGCCAGCACCACCAACAGTTTTTCTTCTCCCTCTCCCCGTTCCCTTTTTCCGGCAAAAAAATTCTTCCATCCAACTCCTTTCCCGACTAGCATCAGCGGACCTCTTCTGCCGGCCCTTCCCTTCCTTTTTATCGTCTGCTCCGAGCAGCAGCTGTAGTCCCTAATTTCCCCACTTCCGAACAGTCGCAGCTCCCTCTGGTCGTCTCCTCTCCGGGTGTGTGGATGAGAAATATAGATTGAAGACGGCAGATATATAGGACATTATGGTCTTAAGGCTTAACATAACATAGCATAACACTTCTAGATAGAGTCACTTGTTAGGGTTGAAGTGCTTGTGAACGATGACATTTTATGGTTAATGATTCATATAACAAATGGAGCCTTCAATTAGATGATTGGACCATAGCAATTATTCATGCTAATTTTCTTTTTGTGGGTGTCACCTATCATCAATATGGGGAAGCGTTGGTCTGGCATCCATGAGTGGGTCTAATCACACTCATTTAATTAGTATTTGCCCAAAAAAAAACAGTAGTTTAGCAGTGGGTTACTTCATAAATAAAATTGTAGTGGATATATTTATTGTATTATTTTGCTACAGTATCTTACCTTTGTTAATCTCATTCATGGTGCTTTCCCACTCTGTTTTTCTTGCTTACTCCTCTTGCCACTCCAGGGTCACAAGGAGAGAAGGTCTCGATTTTTTTCCTTCTTGTGGTTGATCTTAATTTTTGCTAGTTGGATTACTCAAATGACACTTCACATAGTTTTGCTATATTTTGGGATTTCCTCAGTTATATTTATCTTATTTTACTTATGTACTTGAAGTTCATATATACTAGGTATTAAAAGGTAGATCTAGGCTGTAGGCAGTTAGCCCACTTGTCTAGGCAATCAAAGGTTCATTGGAATAATGTTGATGAAGTGGCAAGAAGAAAATTAAGTTAAGAATGACCAATATTAATGTGTGTATATCAGAATAATATCCAAACTAAAAAATTTACAATCATTAATAAGTAAGAAATAATTGATAACTAAACAATAAGCGCATAACATTAAAGAAACATATCATTTTTCACATTGCAGCATAAAATAAAAACAAACATCACACCAACACACAAAATTTAATAATTCATATTCATAAATTTAAATTGCAATAAAACATATAATTATTTTTTAATTAGTATAATGCTACAAATCAAAAAATAGACAATATAACTAATGTCAGATGAACCATCAAATTATAAAGAAAATTGTGTTTTTTTCCTTTAGATCCACCTAAGCCGTCTAGACCACCTTAAAAGGGTCGTTTAACAAGAGCTGCCTAGCCACTAGCTGAAGAGACTCCTAGTTGCTTATGTAGGTGACTTATTTTGTGAAGTTTAAGTTTTATCTACTACATCTTATTTTATCGTGTTTACTGCTTAGCAAGTGTCAAAGAGATAGTCATGTTGTCTTTGTGGTTTTCATGCCTTGACGCCTTGTTAATGATTGTGGATACCCACTTGGGGTGGGAGTAAAAATGCATTGAGATGGTGCAAATACGATCAAAAGCAACAAATACCCTGTACTGGTAAAAGAGGTAAATCAGTTGGACAGGATGAGGTATGTGACAGAGGGAGAACAAAACGACATTACTTAACTAATGGTTTAATTTTTTCTAATATTACTAGTGATATAACATTTCTTAGAGCTCAATGGGATAAAATCCTTAGCCAATCTCAACTAAATAGGTAGGACTAACAAAGCTTCACATGGATGATGAATAATTTACTTATAATAAATATATGGCAAAAATTATTTATTGAGATTTCAGATATTATTGGGTATTTGACATTTTATTTTCTAACATATTCAGATTCATATTATGAA
Organism: Boesenbergia rotunda; assembly: GCA_024364735.1. Taxonomy (NCBI): domain Eukaryota; kingdom Viridiplantae; phylum Streptophyta; class Magnoliopsida; order Zingiberales; family Zingiberaceae; genus Boesenbergia; species Boesenbergia rotunda. The sequence continues at coordinate 220,256 of JAGFNQ010010590.1, forward strand.
ACTTTCAGTTGATGTTAAAGTTGTAAAGTATAATTCAAATAAATCATTTATTGATTTCTACATTTAGATGAAAATGTTTAATATAGTAATTATCTCTATTGTTCACTGTGTCTGTTTTTGTCATTTCTATGTCATTTTTACTCTGAATTTTATCACAGCTTTACCAAACACCTGAACCTTTAAAATCAATTTTCACTAAGTTATATGAAACACCACATTGACATTCCTGAACAACTTCACAGCATTTTTGTGTCTGCTACTTCTTTGCACCTACAAGGTTTTTTCAGTAATAAAACTAACCTTCAACATGACAAATGCATCAAGCAAAGATTACAGTTGCTAATTTGTAACGACATTTACTTTCTGGTATCGCTAATTTAATGAGATTGTTTGGCCTGACCTCCATCATAAACACTCACCCTGTTGGTTAGTGATTCCTAATTGTCCTTTAGAAACATTAAAATTAAAATATATGATTCCTACCAAATTTGCCAATGTAGCTCCATAAGCAAAGTTACAATGTTTCTATGCCCTCTTATTTCTTATATCATTTCTACTGATCTTTCATTTCACTATATATATTGACTAAGGATCTTGCAGTTCCTGGATCATGGCTGGATGGCAACGTTGCCTACGATCTGTTATTCGCCAGGTCACTACAATGGCTGAGCAGAATTGTCGGATATATAGCACTGGGTATAGCACCTGCACAAAGATCCATTCACCAGGTAATCATGACTCTCTTATCTTTTCAATAATTTCCATCCAAAACTTTGTGTGTCTATTTGTGCAAGACATCCTAATGTGAATTAGTCAATCTAGTTTTTCACACGTGATTTTGATTTTATTCATAAAGAATGTCTTTATGAAATCAAGGTTCTGGACAAACTCAACATAATTTACCTTGTAAAAAACTCCTGCTTTACCCTTTTTAACCTGAATGTCGATGGATTTTCCTGTCTCTATGTACAACATACTCTCGGAATCTTTACGTTGTCTGAACTCTGAAATGAAGACTTTCAAGTGTAGAATTCTTTTTAAATTGTATACTTGATCAAAAATTTAGTTTTTTTTTAATCTTAGATATTCTATTTGCCTTAACCATTATAATTTAACTCTTCTTAGGTTGATAATAAAAAATTTTAATATTCTTATTGCAGGTCAATGCACATTCATGGAGACTATCTGATTTTTCTTCTGCAAAAGTTGGAAGGCCTCTTTATCAGTATCTACAGCATCTGGTAATTGCCTTAAATTGCACATCTAATGCATAAGCTTTACCTTTGAACTGTCATGTCACCTAATTTTTCTTTATTCACAAAATTATCAATCTTCTGGATTTGCATGTAGAAAATTGATCTTTGAAATGTGTTTTTCAATTTCTGGTAACTTAAGGACACGGTCAAAAAATTTACTTTGTAGATTGTACCGGCACACAAAAATAGTCTACTGTATCCCTTTTTCATTTCAAACGAAGCATATCTATAACTGAGGTACTGGATTCCTGATACTACAAAATTGTGTTTTTAAAATCTCAAATTTTTCATCTTCTTACATGACATTTTATTGCACACACATAAAAAGTAAGATGTTGTTCCTTGTCAAAATTATCGCTCTCTGTGATTATTTTATCAGATTTCATCTAGGTTTGAGCAATAAAACATGTTTGATATTTGATCCCACACGATGCTACTGTAGCAAATTTCCAGTACAAGGAGCTTGTTGGCTGAAGAAAATCCTATCTCTTCTCCTCTTCTCATTGGAGATTCTCTGAAGACCAAGAAAAAAGATGGGCTATCAAAACCATTGACCGTTCAAGCTATTAAGAAAAAAATAAGACAGGTATAAGGTCATCCCAAACATCATTGATTCCATTGTAAATTTAACCATCATTTGTCACTTCTCATTTCCAATTTATTATTGTTAAATTTGTACTACCCATTTTCATTTTTCCAAATGCCTCACTTCTAACTCCACATTATTGGTACTGTTTATTTTTCTTTTCAAATTAAGATGTAGATACCAAATGCTAACCATTTTGTGTGGCCAAGCAAAACTTCAACTATCACAGATTTTATAGTTTTCATATATTTTTTTTTGTTTTTTTCTTGTGCAAGTGTTACCAGGCTTGAGTTTCCAATTTTATGGTTTTGAAACTGATAATGCATTTTATGCAAGTATTTGTACACCTGGAGATGACTTTAATCATTTTTCTCATCATCGTATTTGGATTGGATATAAGAGGTAATGACTTGTGTTAGATGATCAGGTCTGTTAATTTTTATGTAGGTTATATTATTCAAGTTTTGAAATGAGTAGGTGGTAAGGACAATTTAATGCTTGAAAAATGAAAGATAAATATCTTCTATTTTACTAATTCCCCACACCTAAGCAATATATTGTTTATGAAGTCATGGTTCTTTTCATTATTATCATCCGTACTCCATAAGATTTTGTGTTTGAAGACTTATATCTAATTGCAAGGCTCCAGGCTGCATTTGTTTCTGATTAATAATTGCCAGATTATTAATTCACTTAATGATTATGCATCCTAACAAATGCCATTCTGGATTTTGTTCTTTTGCTTCATGATTTGTGTTGAAATAGTAGTTCTCTGAACTCTGATTGGTCTTTGGCATTGTTCTTGATCGTGTCAGATAATAGATGTGATTCTTAACATTGTATATCTTGTTCATTTTAAATGATAAGTCCATTTTCACATGAGATTAAAGCCCTATCAAGTTCATTTACTCATGATTAGTTTCTAAATTCGCTGTGGCATAATTGTATAAACCAGTATTTAGTTTAAGGTGATAAATAAATGCTTAAAAGGACCGTCTTGCTTACTAAGACTCGCTTGTCATGTTTGAACATGCCCCTAACCAGCTTTTACAGTTTTTATGGAATCACCTTTAGTATTTTCTTAAACCTTAAGGTCACACCCCTTGAGCTTTTAATTTTATTATCCATCTTAAAATTTTGATTTATTGATAACAGAGTCCAAAGAAGGTTAATCTGGTCGCTAAACTGGTACGTGGAATGCGTGTTGAAGATGCTCTCCTGCAATTGCAACTGATTGTGAAACGAGCTGCAATGACTGTCTATCAGGTATTGAGCAGTGCAAAATCATTTTGAACTGCAGAACAATTGGCTTGATTTAATACCATCTCTCTTCTACATTTTGATTGTATTGCAGGTGATCCATTCTGCCCGCGCAAATGCAACACATAACCATGGACTCGATCCAGATCGTCTCCTCGTTGGTAACTTGAATGTTTCAAGCTACTTAATAATAAGCAAGATCCATCCACCATTTCGCATTTGGTTATCCTTTTTTTTCCCCCCTTTCTTGTAGCTGAAGCTTTTGTGGGGAAAGGTCGGTATTTTAAGCAAGTATCATACCATGCTAAAGGTAGGTCTGGTATCATGGAGAGGCCCCAATGCCGCTTGACGGTGGTGGTCAGGGAAACCACTCCCGAAGAGGAAACAAAGATCGCGAAGCTGCGAGTCAGCAATTTCAAGAAGTTGACTAGGCAGGAGCGGCAACTCATGCCGCATAAGCTCATCGAGACAACTCCTAAATGGAGTCGGAGGCGCAAGGAGGCTGATACAGCTGCATAATGGTGCAGTTCTGTGTTTTTCTTCTATTACTCTTGAGAGATGGCAAAACTTGTGTTGAATCGTTTGCGTTTATAGCATCTGTTGTCTCAAGGCAACACTGATGATGCTACATTTTCTACTTTGAGACCTTTCTAGCTCTTTTATTTCGGACTGAGAAAAGAAAGATTGGTTTCACTTTTTATTCGTTAGGGCTTGTTCCCTCTGAGGAGCAACTTTGCCATTTCAGAGGATGTTTCATGGTCGTTCAGTCTAAATTTTTTTATTAAATTCAACGTCAATATATATTCGACGTAGATTCAAATTATGATACTTTTTTTGTAATTTTGCTATGTTTTAATCGCTGTGTCATGTCAACGCGGGACTACCTGTCACTCTTCAACCGGGTCAAAAAGAAAGCTTTATTCAATGATTTTTTTTTAAATTATTTTTTGCGATGATACATTTCATGGTTATGAAAGAGTAAAAAGAACATAGTTTTTCGAAGCAAAATATGGACGGATGTATGGAAGTAGTACGCAGGATCCATCACATCGATGCAAAATTGGTAGCCACTGTGGACCGATCGCTGATCGAAAATTATCGGCGATCTTCGATCGTCATCCTGAATTAAACTATATCTTGGTAAATGATGAACCCATCGAGATCACCGATAAGTGAATCCGTTAAAATCGACGGTGAATGATATGATATCGCAATTGCAGTGATCCACGACGGGTTCACCATACCTTCCAGGGTATAGTTTGGTTCGGGATAGTGGTCGGAAGCCGCCGATGGTATTCGATCGACGATCTGACGTTTGACGTGCTGTCGATTGACCGTCAAGTTTTTCACTCATTTTCACTGTTAGTATCATAACTCATCCTTTCATTATATCATAGTCGAGGAGATAAAAATATGAAAGAGAATGAGAGAGAGACGAGGAGGAGGAGGAGGAGGAGGAGGAGGAGGAGAGAGTGGTGGCGGAGACCGAGCGCGACAATCACCGGCAGCAGCCCAACTGCCATTTCCTTGTATTTCCTCTGCTGCCCTGCCTCGCTTAATCCCTTCAAACAACTGAAATGAAATGGAAATTTCACAAAGGAAATTCGTTTACATTTCCGACTTCGTCCGGACTCATACAGCACCGGATTTTTTTTTAGTTCTATTATTATTTCCTTTTCAATCGAGAACATTATAAAAACTATAGTTTTATAATTATTATATATATCATTTACCATTTCGTAACTACTGCCTAATTATTATCATGCATATTTAACATTCTCAATTTAATAATTAAATTATTACAAATATGAATTTAATCATGTTAATTTATTATAATAACTACAATTCTATAACAGTTACAAAACATATTTAACCTACTTACTAAATATTTTTGTTGTAGTAATTATGATTTTATAATTATTACAATTTATTTAACTGATTAAAAATTTAGACCTGAGATTTAAATGAAATAATAATAATAATAATAATAATAATGATCCTGTTGCGAAGCGAGGTGGACTCCCAAGAGCACGCAGTCTCTCGAAGATCACGAACAGTTGATGCTGGCTCCGATCTGCAAGAAAGAGACCATTAGCGAATCCGCCGGGAAAAATTCCCGGCAAGGCACTCCGACGGTCAAGTCAGTCCCCGATGGTGGAAGAGCGAAAGTAATGGAACAGTAGCAAAAAATATTGTGCGTACCTGGGGGACGAGGAGCGGAGAGGTTATATAGCCGGGAGGGGGGGGGGGTGACAGCTTCTATCCGGTCTGTAACCTTTTTTCGTATGTAGGAACAGGGCAAGGCAGAGCCGGAGGTGGCAGGGCAAGATGTCACGCAGGATCGTCTCAAGATTCCATGAGACTCTAGGCTAAATTATTTTCTAATCTTTAATAATTTTTTAAAAAATAAAAATTTTCCCTCACCCTTTTTCATTCGGACTTGGGACCGACAATGGTGAGTTTAAAATTTTTTTCTAACGTGCTGGATCATATTTATTTTGAATAATAAATTAAAAAAATTTTATTATTAAATTTGTATTTATATTTTTCCAATGTGCTGGATCATATTTATTTTGAATAATAGTTTCATCAATATTATTAAAAAAATTATCTTCATGATCTATTAAGTCGTCTTCAGTTTTTGAATTATTATTATCTTCTTTGTTAATATTAGTATATGATGAATTAGATTTGTGATCATTAAAAAATTCTTGACAGATTTCTTTTTGTGGTAAAGAATTATCTTCAGATGAAAATTCAATTAGTTTTTTATTTAAATTTTCAATTATATTATTTTCTAAATTTTCATTTTCATTTTGAATATTAATAATAAACCTATCAAGTGTACCTTTTTGAGATTGAATAAATTCTTCTATTTTTCTTTTCTTCATACGTTTTTATACCCAGAATCATATTTTTTAGCAGACATATTTAAATTAAAATAATAATAATAAAATATAAGTCTCTACTTGGTCGATAGTTTTCCAAGTAAAAATAAAACCTGGATAAAAAATGATATACCATCAGTTATTATTGAAGTAGTATTCATTATGCTAAATAGAAAAGCTAAAAAATAAAGTTGGCATGGATGACCTAGATGAGAACAAGAACAAGTAAAGATATTAAAATTTTATAAATCATGTTTTATGATTTTTTAAGTGCATAAATTAGGTGATGGTAATAATTTACTTGCATAGAAAAAAATAGGAAAAAAATTCTATAAATTCCATCTATAATTTATCATTTATATAGAATAATAAAAATAATTTCGAAGAAGATTCAAGATTGGAAGAAGAAAAGAGTGAAAAATTATTACCGAATACCAAGCGTCCAAGCGAGGGAGGATTGAGCCTTGAGAAGAAGGATGTCTTCTTAAAAAATCACTGATGAGGAAAGAAAACTAATGCTTGTTGGCTCTTGAGAAAACTGTGCTAATGACATATAAAATAGAATGGTAAAAAGTGATCAGCCTTAACCTATTATAGTCCTAAATAAAATTTTTATGATAATATAATAATTATAATTAATATGAAATTAATTATTGGTGATTGCCAATTTTGGAATGAGGTTTGCTGGTTTGGCATGATTAATGCCATGCACAATTTAAATGAGGAAGAATTGGAAAATTAATTAATTAAATGTCGATTATTGGGTGAAGCAAATGCGTGATTACTGTGAATTGTGATTTACTTCATTGTTTGCAGTTGCAGCGGAAATGGCAGCATGCCATATGTGAAAAACGGAGCTAGAGGCTACAGCATGCAGCATCGAAAAGTGCGCTGCAAGCATATGCATGCAGCGCGAATGGCTGCATGCCTGCACCGAAAATGGCAGCATGCAACATCGAAAATTGAGCTCAAATCACGCTGCATGACTGCATGCCAAAAAAATTAATTAAACTTTAATATTTTATATATAATAATAATGGGCCCTGGTTTTGTTGGGGCCCTAGGCACAAACCTTAGTGGCCTGTGCCTTAAGCCAGGCCTGGTGTCACATGCCGAAATAAGGAAAGGGGCACTGTCAACCTTGAGGCGAGCGTCGTTAGGCGCCGCCCGACCTGACACAGGCTTAGGCGGTCGTGGTACGGGATACCAGGGTATGACAGGGAGATCATGGCGTCAGCGAGATACTTGCGATTCGGGCTTGGGCAGCACCAGGTCTGCACCGACCCCGTACTTCTTCTGTTAGTCCTGTGTTAGGGAGTGGGTCACGACAAAACCTCGAATGACACTGCTTCCCGAGTTGGGATGCGCTTCCCGATTGGGGTAAGCTCCCTAAGTCGGGGTGTGCTTGGATCGACATATACGACCGACCTTGGCTGGACCTGGAATGAGGTGATCAAAGACCTGGTATCCTTCTGGCTCGGGGCGCTCCTAACTCGGGTGTTTTCTAACTCGAGACTCCTCTGGTTCGGGAGTATTTTAACTTAAGAATACTTTGAGTCGGGACTCCTCGGACTCGGGACTTCCTTGACTCGGGACTTCCCCGACCCAGGACTTCCTGACTCAAGGGCATTCGGGGGTTCCGGCACCCTTCGGCTCGGGAGTCAACCTCGGTCGAGATTGGTGCCTTATCTACTTCGAAGGAAATGGGCCGAACCGCCCACCTGGGCCCTATCTTCGACAGGCTCACGGGACCCACAACCCTATCTCTTTCTGAAGGGGCATCAGGTTGATAAATCATGATACATGTAAATTGGGCCGGAATCAAATAATAATAATAATATTATGGGAGAGTATAAGGATAAATATATCTTGTTGAATAGTAGAGAGCGATAAGTTGGATTTTGTCCCAAAGCAAATTATCCTAACCCACTCATTGGTCGCCATGTATGGACCAATGAGTGGCGGATATCACTTTTTTTAAAAAACAAAGTTATTAAAATTAGGATAATATTTTTATAGACAGGATCTAATTTACTTTAGTTGATTAAAAAATAAGGTGGGATTTTTTTTTTCCAAATTAAATTTACATAAACAGGCCGAATAGATTCTAAAACATTTTTCTTATTAATTCTTTATTAAGACAAATTATATATATATTTATTATAGTAGGAATGAAACAACCCATTTCTCTTAGTTGTAACTTGTAAACCATATATACTATATATTTAGGACCTTTTTGTTACACTGCAGGACACTGTTGTTTTTTCAGATTAGTTTCTTGTAGATTTTAGTTAATTTTTTTCCCTTGAAAGAGACCAAATTAACGCTCTTAAAATCTTGTGATACGACCACTGAAATCCTAGTGCCACATTTTGGTGTTCATGATGATGGATGAATAGAGAATCTGTCAATTATATTTCAGTTATTCAAGAACACCCAAAACTGTATCGCTAAATAGTTTAACAGTAGTCTGTAAACAGTAGCAAACACTTATCAGCATCTGTTACTGATCTTGAGTCTCATCTTCTGGTTTTTGTGGTAAAACCTCGAGAACTAAATCGACCAGCTCCTAAACTTCGTGTCTTCATCTATCCCTTTAAAATAAATAAATAAATAAATTTGGATTAGTAGCAGACGAATTAAGGAGATGATTTGATCCTATAAAAATTTTTATCGGTCATCAGGATAAATCGGGATGTGTTCGTAGTAAGTAGTCTAGAAGTCCAGTATCTCAGGATTCGCGTCCTATTTGAAAGAAAAATTCTTACAAATATGACATAACTAGGGATCGAATCATAAATATCTAAAATAATAATTAATCACCCTATTACTGTACTAGAGCCTGGGGCCTTCTTCTATCCCTTTAGTTTCATCTTTTGATAGATGCGTCTCGCTGTTAAATCTTGAAGCAATACAGTGGCAGCTCCTCTTAATTTCATTTGCCAATTTCCAGAATGTTCTTCGAAGTTCAACCTATTGTTAATCTGCATTAATAAACTCATCCAAAAATGATTTTTAAATTTCATTACACTTCGAGGAGTATGATATAGGGCAATATTAGGTGAGTAAAATCTCGGTTGGTTAATCCGAAATAATTGATTGTTTGGTTCAGTTAGAAATTCAGTTTTTTTTTTTAAAAAAAAACAAATCTCCGTAATTTTGATTTATTCGGTACGCTCTAGATTTTAAAATTGCGAATTCGATTAAACTCATTAAATCGAATCAGTTGTAAACAAAAGGTACAACCCTTAACTTGCAGGATAAGGCAAGTTTTCTCAAGGTCATCATGGTGCATTGGGTCCTGTTTGCATGTAAAGAAAAAAACATGATTAATGAAGTATTTTCAAACTCGGACGATTGCTCCGGTCTCATGAAAATTTTTTACCGACCGCTAGGAGAAATCGAGAAACGCTCATGGTGAGCGATCTAGAAGCTTAACGTCCTAGGGTTCGCGTCCCATTTGAAAGAAAAATTCATACAAATACGCCTAGCTGGGGATCGAATCGTGGATGCTTAAGATAGTGACTAGTCGCCCTACCACTGCATCATAGCCCCGGAGGTCCTGTTTGCATGTAAAGAAAAAAAAGACGAAATTGCTCGTCCCCCAGCGCCCCCGCCGCACCCGTCCCAAAGTCATCACGAGGGAGATAAATCACGACCCCCGGAGTAATTAATGCACAATTGAGTCGAAAATTAATACACCAAATATTCAGAATTTTAATCTAGTGTGTCTCGCACAACTCGAATTCAGGATCTCTTAGACAATATTCTCATGTACTAATCACTTCGGATCCTCGTGGGAACCTGCTTGAATGTAAAGAGCTTAGACAGATCGGGGTTGGAGTCAAACTAAATTAAGAAATATCCAAATTTAATGATCAATAAGAACTTAATAAGTCGTACGTCGTCCAAAAGAACAACCACCCTCAGGAATTAACTAATCCACAAACTGACAGTAAAGTAGCAACCACCCACATAAACAATAATTCACAAACAATAAATCAATCGAACATTATACTGTCCCACACTGAAATGCTCTAAAACACTATCATACGCCACGCAGAAATATAAAATTATTCCAGAATATCGCAGTCCTCCTCAGAAACACATATCGAGAACGCAGCAGCAACACAAGGCAGCACAACTGCAAAACAAACAAAACAAAATGAATCAACAAAAAATTAAACTGCAATTTACAGATGTTTTTTTTTATTTAGGAAAAAGACTCGAAAACGTTTCCTGTTTACCATCCTTTCCAGAATCCATCCCCGCGGCTGCTGGTCTCAACTGGAACCTGCTGCTGGTTCTTGGCGCCCTCCATCGTCGGATAGCCCTGCGGCGGCGGAGCCACAGTCGGCGGGTAGGCCTGCTCCGGAGGAGGATAAGCTGCAGGTTTTTACACAGGTCATTGTTCTCATTATACAAAGTGCTTAATTCAATAAACAAAAAATTAACAAGTATAGTACCTTGAGGAGGAGCTTGTTGCTGATCGAAGTGGCTCATTTTGAAACTGATGCAGGAGGAGGAGATGTTCCGAGGGCGAGAGTGCTGATGTAGAAGAAGAGAAGCTAATACAGGGATGGATTACAGAACAGAGCGAGGCGTATTTATACACGCAAGCACGCTTCAATTCGATAACTTAGAAGGAAAGGCAAGCTTCACACGCTTCAACTGACGGGTCAAAGAACACCATTTGTTTGTAGATAAGCAAAACGCGTCCAATTTATATTTATATTTACCTATTTTGTCCAGGTGGATGAGATGAGAAATGGTGCTGTTGACACCTGTTCAATTGCTACGAATAGAAAGTCTGATGATAGCCCTCAACAACTCCATGGATCGACAAGTGGCATCCATAGACGTACTAAAATTCAACATCCTTTGATCCGGTCTGTGATTAATAGAATATTTAATTTCAATTAGTCAGCAGTAATGAGGGGAGGTATTAGTTGTTTGGGAAGGGAAAGAAACTGACAATTTTCTCTTCTAAGAACTGAAACAAAAATCAGTTTCTAAAGAACAAGTGGTATGTATTAGTTGACACCTCTAGTGTTGGGTTGAAGCTTGATAATGCTCCTTGCCCACTGCTAGAACAAATGTGCTTTTAACATATCAAAATTCTTTCCAGATTGCTAGTTGGGATCATATAAGAAACATCACCTAATGGATGGCAACTTTAAATATGATCAAAATCAAAACTTCTTGAAAAAGATCTGATTGTAAGACGAAGAGGTTTTCGGTGCTCGTCTGACAAACGGGTTCTTAGAATGCAGGAATGAGAATGAAATCTATTTCATTTTTATTGATGATGCTTGGTATATGAAAATCGGAATCAATATATGGATATGATACCCTTGATTTGATAATCCAACTCCCACTAGGTTATCACTAAATCTATAAATCTCTCAATCAAAACTTATTATCATTCTTATTGTCAAATATATATTAAGTGCCCCTTAATTTCAATTAGTCAGGAGTAATGAGGGGAGGTATTAGTTGTTTGGGAAGGGGAAGAAACTGGCAATTTTCTCTTCTAAAACTGAAACAAAAATCAATTTCTAAAGAACAAGTGGTATGTATTAGTTGAAACACTAATCAAGATTTCAAAGTTCTGACAAATTTATCAGATTCAAGTACTAGCTATATATTGACACCTTTAGTGTTGGGTTGAAGCTTGATAATGCTCCTTGCCCACTGCTAGAACAAATGTGCTTTTAACATATCAAAATTCTTTCCAAGATTACTAGTTGGGATCCAAATAGGAAACATACACCTAATTTGGATGGCAACTTTTAAATATGATCAAAACAATAACTTCATTGAATAAGATCAAATGCATCTTAGGTGTTAACACAACTTATTCACTCGTTTACATTTGGGACGACATCAGTTAAAGCAACTTGTTCCAGTTAATTAATTTCTTCATCAAGCTAAAACTTGGCCGAGTTATACTCCTTAAAACACCTTGTTAAATACTAAAAAGCACAGAAAATATATGAGAGCTCATCAATAGTTGCATTTTGCTTCAAGGAAGAACAATCGAACGCCCTGAAAATAAAACTTTGAAAGCCAAACATAAAGCTTTAAAGGACACTATCAATTGCAAAAGGTAGAACCGCCACCTTAGCGACCCCCGATCCCGGCCCCACAAGTATCCAGAAAGGATAAATCACGATTTTTACTGGTAGGGTAAGACGACACCATCAAAATCTAGGAGAAAGAGGACATCAAACATAAAACTTACATTTATTGGGAAGTTCTTGGCGCTTTCTCTTGGTTTGTCGTCAACTACCCACAACAAATTACATCAAATTTAATCTCGTGTACAAATGTTAAGTACCTGCGTGCCCCATCTACCACTACAAAAAATTTGTCATTACCGACGGAATTTCCGATGGAATTCCGTCGGGAACACTCCTTACCGACGGAACTACGACGGAGAAAAAAAATCGATATATTAATTGTCGGGATAATATTTTCGACGGAAATGTTGGTCCGTCAGTAATCACCGACGGATGTCGGATTTCTGTCGGGAATATTGAAATGTATACTCACCGACGGAATTGGTGTTTCTGTCGGTAATCACCGACGGAATCGGAGTTTCCATCGGTGATTACCGACGGCCCCGATTTTCCGTCGGTGACTACCGACGGAATTGGTGTTTCCGTCGGTGATTACCGACGGAAATGGAGTTTCCGTCAGTAATCATCGACGAAAATTCCTGGTTGGTCAGAAAATATCGAAAATTTGTAATCCGACGGACTACATTTCCGTGGTATTCCAACAGAAATTTTAAAAAAAATAGTAAGAATTTGTCCAATTTGGATTAGTGTTATTCTTGACGATCTAAAAATGATCTTGATAAGAGCAACTACATCATAAAATGGATATAATGGACTAAGATACAACAATGATGAAATATAAAAACTCCATCATAAAATGGAAAAATTATGCCAACCATCATCAATAAATGAATCTGATAAAATGCCAACCTTCTAAAGGTACAAACATAAAAGTATGTACAGAAAATGATTTAACCACTCAAAATACATGCATACAAAGGTTCTTCTTCAAGCATAAAATACAGCAACATACAAAGGTTCTTCAAACTTTGCATGCAAAGGTTCTATTACAGCAAACATACCTCAATATTCTTCCACAACCCAATTATGCCTTGGAGATGATAAGTACTAATAAGAGATACGAAGTGGTCTTTCATTTAGCAACACTAAAAATTGTTTTGTAAATAAATACCTTGAGTCTAGAGCAAACAAGGAATTCTACAGCAGGATCCCTCTTTGATATGTTTGACATTGTATCAAGGAATCTCCTGGATTTCTTTGTCTAGAGACATAATATCCTTGACAATCTCTTGCACGTAGTGCAATGATGAAACCATCTTTCAGCAATTGAGTTCACTTATCATCAGGTACAGTTATAATTAAACCAGTAGTTCAAGTGATTAATAAAATTATTCTAGATTTAACTGATTAACCAACCCATAATTTGACAGATGTAGCATCAATATGCTAATATTTTTTAGTTCAAAATTAAGAAATTGAAAAACCAAAAAAAAAAATAGAAGAAAAAACTCCACACATAACTTGGTTGCAATGATAACTACAAGTTAAGTATTTAGAGTTTAAATCACCTCTGCCGACCGTATAGATGAAGCCATAGATAAGAAATTAACTTTGTTGTCTTTTGAAAATACAGCTACAGGCTGCCCAGCATTAAGAAGACATGGTGATCGTAAAGGTGAAGCAAATGCAAACTGATGTTGTCTCTTCTTCACTGTGTCAACATAAAACTGTACCCATCTTTTATTAGAAACAAAGTTGATAAAGAATCTTCAATTTATACTACTCACATGAAAAAATAATCTTCAATTTATAATCACTTAAACATAAAAAAATCTAAAATTGAATCAAAATCAAGTAAATTAGTTCTTTAATCACATAGAAAAGAACACAGTACACAAACCGTGTCTCCAAGCTGTGCAGCAAGAACAAGAGCAAGGACCCACAATTGACCTACTTATGCAAATTGGAGAACCTCCTTCCTTTTAACTTTTATAGTTTAACAATTCTGTTTAACTTTTATAGTTTAACAAACCTCAAAAAAAATCTACACGCCACCGTCTCTTGGGTCTTGAGTCTCCTGTGACTCAAAACTGTGATGTGTTTGTGTTGAAAGGGGTGAAAGTAGCTATGACCGCCAACATATGATCCATCAAAGCTTTATGGCTGACCTCTCTCTTCCGATACTCCGCTCTCCTCCGATTGTCCTCCGCCCTCCTACTATCCTCTCCCGCTTTCCTCTGCTCCACCTCCGCTCCACCTCTGCTCTCTCCTCCGCTCTCCTCTGCTCCTCCTCCGCTCTCCTCTGCGCCTCAGTGGCTATCCATTGATAAGATATTCTGATCAATGGAGGCAATTTGAGAACACATTTCTTGATTTTCTTGTCGTAAAGACTGCACCACAGTAGAAGAAGCAGTCGAAGTGGCACGACCCGTGGGCATCCTTAAACGATCGAATGCAACTTTGGTCTGTGAGCCAAGCCCGTAGAGAGTGGAGTTTTTTGTCCGTCCACCGACAACATTATAATATATCTCGTTCAGCTAATCGGTGGATAAAGTTTGTGCCTCCCCCCTCTATCGATGGCTGAGATGTCTCGACCACTCTATTTGTAATTTGATCCTGTATGAAAAAGGATTATCAGAGTAATATTTAAATTGTATACAATTACTAACGTTAATAAAGATAGAAACGATTTAATAGAATAAAGATAATAATTATACGTGTATCGCCTGTGATCGAGAATCGACAAAAAGTCCCATCTTTCTTCTTATGGGTCTTCAAAAAGACCTCCATACAAGTGGAACTGGCGAGCAAGATCTCGTTCCTGTATACACAAATTTATTAGACCCTAATTATATGAGTTTGGTAATTGATAAATGCAAAATTTACTTGCAATACGGTAACTTTAAATTAAACTCACCAAGTCTATGGTATGCTCAACAATATATTTAGATCCAGATAAATGTCGGGCTGTTCCGGTGCTCGGGCCACCTGGCTCTGTATTTCTGTTGGCTCGAGCCTTTTCACCGTTTTCCTTCCATCTTTGTTCTGCCCAGGTGGTCGTCCATACACCCCAGGTCTCGGCATTAATATACGGCGATCGCGTCACCTTCTTTCTTAAATAATACATGTGGTCACGATACAATTTGGCACAATAAATATTCCAGGTATTTTTAAATTCTGCCTCGCATCCGTCCTCCCATGTATATTTTTTCTGCAATGCAAATTATTAAAATGTGTTTATAAAATTTTAGAATAGTAAATATATTAAATATACTTACTACAAATTCATTATAGTAAAAAGTCTTAAGTCTCCTCATCTACATGTCTCCATGTCAAACCAGCAGCGCACATTCTTTTTTTAAATTTTCCAATGATATACAATGACACTATGTGGCCATTCTGAATCTGTATAAAAAGTATTAAAAGATTCAAAATATATTATAACGAAAATTAGATATGAACATAATTACTATTAATAAAAAAAATACTTACGATTCTCCAATAATTTTTAGAACCATGTACCCATGGAGTGGTGCCTGCTGCTGATATGGCTGCTGCTCTTGTTGCTGCTGTGCCATAATAATATCTAAAAAACAAATTACAATAAATCATAATAAAGTGTGGAGACATTATATACAAAAATTAATCAATAGTAGAATGATAAACAAAAATAATCAAAATTACAAAAAATAAAATTAATACATAACTTACATGATAAACAAAATATATGATATCTTGTCATCATTAAGATCATATTAATCAATAGTAGCAGCTTCTAAATCCTCATCGCTAGACTCTGTTAGTTCAACAACTTCATCACTGCTGGACATATCTCCATCATCTATATCCTCGTAAGTGACGTTAATATCTACAAGTAATTGAGATGTAGATTCGAGTTGTGAATCAACTGAATATCTCTCAACATAATCATTCTGAAATGCATCATGGTTAACAGCAGTGAGGGTGTTCGACATTTCTATGGTTGAGCGAGCCTTCATTCGACAAACAGACAACCATTGAATAGATCTTCGTCTCCTCGTAGGGTAATCAAGATAGAAAACTTGACCCGCTTGCACTCCGAAGATGAAAGGCTCAAACTTATTGAACCTTTTGTTAGCATTAACCTCAACTAAATTATAATTTGGATGTATTCGAGTACCTGTTCTTGGGGTCGGATCATACCATGCACATTTGAACAACACACATCTTTTTAAAGGTAATGCAGGGTATTCAACCTCTATGATTTCGTCAAGTATACCATAATAATCAAACTCAATGTTACTATTCTCCATACATCCTTTGACGATATACCAGAATTGAAGGTTAACCTGCTTGATTCTCGATGTCTAACGTGAAATTTGAGGCCATTAACATAGTAACCAGAGTAAACCATTATTTATGCAAAGGACCTGATGCAAGATTCAATATCCTATCATCTTCGACATTTGAAATTCTACGATCTTTCACCTATAAAATTAATTTTAATATAAATTAGGAGATTAAATAATATTTGATATAACTCAAAAATTATTAAATTAAAATTGCTTGAACTTACATATATTTGGAACCATAATGCAAATTCCGTCTCTAACTTTGCAGCTATCTCACTTGCACCAAATGATTGATTTTGCAAATATAGTTGTTGTTCGTATAAGCTGACAAAGAATTACAGATAAAATTAAAACATTTTAAATCCTCATCGTAACATTTTAAAATGAATGATAGTTTTATTAAAGAAGTAAACTTACTTTATATATGGTTTGACCTCATAACAATTTAGAAGTATGTATGTTCTGACAGTATGATATTCCTGATCTGTTAACCATCTAGATGAAGATGCACCAATTGCCTTGCCAGGATACTTGAAAGCATCAATGGGTCTATCGACCGAGTATCACCAAAATTTCTAGGACATTTGCGATGTCTGATTTTCACATGATCAGCAAAATAATAAGAGCAGAAAGAAGATGTTTCTTCAACCATATAAACATTACTTATTGACCCCTCAACTCTTGCTTTGTTACGAACATTATTCTTTAATTTTCTCAAAAATCGTTCGAATGGATACATCCATCTGTACTGAACAGGACCAGCAATTTGTGCCTCGTATGGTAAATGCACTAGTAGATGTTCCATTGAATCAAAAAAACTAGGAGGAAAAATTTGTTCCAGCTTACATAGTATGAAAGGAATGTCTGTTTTCAGGCGAACCATATCATCCACCATAATACACCTTGTTGTCAAATCTCTAAAAAATAGACTCAATTCTGTGAGTGCTTCCCAGACATTTTGAGGAAGTAAGTCATGAAAAGCTATTGGAATAAGTTTTTGCATAAACACATGACAGTCATGACTTTTCATTCCAAACATTTTTAATCTGTTCATATCGACGCATCTAGCCATATTAGAAGCATACCCATCTGGAAATTTTATTTCTTTCAACCAACTACATAAAGCTTGTTTTCCATCTTTGTCCAATGTATAACAAGCTTTGAAAATTATTAGATGTTTCATCCTGATACAATTCTGGCCTGTTAACTAGCTCTTTTAATTCTTCACGTGATTTTGCAGTGTCTTTAGTTTTTCCAGGCACGTTCATCACAGTGTTGAAGATATTATCAAAGACATTTTTTTCAACATGCATAACATCTAAATTATGTCGAATGAGCAGATACTTCCAATAAGGTAGCTCCCAAAATATACTTCTTTTCTTCCATCCACATTTGCACATCCGAACAATGTACTTATTTATGTCATCGGAACAGGTTGAGAAACTGGTAGAAATCCATAACTGTCAATTTGTTCAATAATATTTCACCTGAAACAATCACTGGAGGAGATTTTCTCACTACAACATTCTTTAGGATTTTTTTTTATTTCGCCTAAAAGGGTGATCAACAGGTAAAAATTTACGGTGGTTATCGAACCAAGATACCTTACCACTGCAAGATAATGAAAATGCATCAGACTCCATCATGCAATGTGGGCATGCTAATTTTCCATATGTGCTCCATCCTGACAACATCGAGTATGCTGAAAAATCACTAATTGTCCATAATAATGCAGCATGTAATGTAAAATTTGTTTTACTTGCAACATCATAAGTCAAGGACCCTACATTCCATAAATCATTCAACTTAGCAATCAGAGGTTGAAGGAAAATATCTATCTTCTCTTTAGGATTGGTTGGACCAGGAATCAATACAGTAAGGAACATAAATTCATCTTTCATTCACATCCATGGCGGTAAATTATACGGTGTTAATATCACATCACGTGGTTCCATATGAAATGAAGGAAACACACTATCAAGATGTTTTCATGCAGGGGAATCACAAGGATGACACATTACACCTCCTTTGTGTGCATGCTCATGATGTCATATCATGTGACTAGCTGTAGCAGTGGATGCATATAAACGTTGAAGTCTAGCAGTTAATGGAAAATAATACATAACTTTCTAAGCGATCTTGTTCTTCTTCTTCCCTGGTATGCGAGTAAGAGGCTTATAACGAGGGTGACTACATATTTTGCATTCACTCAGTTCATTGTCTTCATTCCAAAACATCATGCAATAATTTATACAACAATCAATCTTCTCAATCGGCAAACCTAAACCTTTGACCAATTTTTTTGTATTATAAAATCTATCAGTCATTATGTTATCAGCAGGACGCAACTCTGACATCAATTGATATATGTCATCATAACATCTTTTTGAAAAATGATGTTTTGATTTCAAATTTAATAATCTTGCAGTAGCTGATAGTTGGGAATGACCTGAAGGAATGTCTTCCCACACTTCTCTTTCACTGGTCTTTAACATTTCAAATAATTGTTGATATTCATGTGTTGGTATTTCATCTACTTGAGAATACTGAACAGTATTCATCGCATCCTGAACCATTGTTTGCATTTCAATATTAGTTGTTGAATCAGGTGCAACAACATGCCTATCAGAAGTTGAACCAGCAGAAGGTCCAATTTGTTCATAAACATAGGGTTCTCCGTGACAATACCAATTATAGTAATTTGGCACAAACTCATTTCTAAATATATGAACTCTCACAGTATCCTCATCACGAAAGACTCTATTTCTGCATTTTTTGTGATTACACGGGCACCTTAATTCGGCATGACTCTTAGCAAAGTTGACAAAATGTTCAAGTTCAGAAACAAAATCATCTCTGATAAATCCATTTTCTAATCGATTGTACATCCAAGCTTTGTTCATATACATTGTTGCCTAATAATGAGTAATTCAGCTTTAGAATGATAATATCAAATACTAATACTTACAATTCTAAACATATATTAATTAAATAAAATACCTTATTTCCTAATTCCTACCAATTATAGAAATTATCAATCTAAATCGTAAATTAATAACAAAATTAATTGTTCTAATATATATTATAAACAAGACTATCAAATAGAAATATATACTTGAAATGATATACACGTCCCAAAAAAAAAACAGCAACTGAAATAACCTACAAGAGTAAAAATTAAATCTAATTAATAACAAACGATTACAAACTTTGATTAACTAATAAATCTAATTAATTTGACTCCGGCAAGGCAAATGGGTCGTCGGTGTTCCAAATGGGACGTGTGCGTGCCCGCTGGGCTACCGGCGTGCCAAATGGGTCGCCGACGTGCCAGATGGGCCGTTGGCGTGCTTGGACGTGCCGGCTGGACCGCCACTGAGGCGGCTGGCCCACTTGCAGGCGCCAGTGACCACGGCCGAGGCAGTTGGCCCGCCTGAGGCCGCAGGGCCACGGCCGAGGCGGTGGCCCTCCTGAGGCCGCTAGTGGCCACGGCCGAGGCGGCTAGCCAGCCTGCTGGCCACGGGCGAGTCCGAGGCGGCTGCGGCCACCAGACACATGCCGAGGCGGCTGCGGCCGCCAGGCACATGTCGACGCCGCCGGCGACGGCACCGAGGAGACGAAGAAGAGAAAGTACCAGGGAGGGGAGGAAACCGCGCACCGAGAATCGCCGAGAGAATAGGAATTGATCGCGTGGGGAAAAAACGAGAAGCCTCGTGCCTTAACTTATCCACACTTACCGACGGAATCGATATTCCGTTGGTATTTTCCCCCACGTGGCAAAAAAAGCCGCCAAAACCTAAATTTTCGGCGCCAATTCCTTCTATTACCGACGGAACCTGCCGACGGAATGGTCGTTCCGTCGGCAGGTACCGACGGAACACCCGTTCCGTTAGTAATTTCCTAAATTACCAAAACCCAAGTTTTTCTAAATGAATCCCTAAATATTCCGATGGAATATATTCTCCGTCGGTTAGTAGCGATGGAATCGTGAATCGTGATTCCGTAAGTGCCGACGGAATCGTGATTCCGTCGGTAATTCAGCAATTGCCGACCAAAAATTAAACCCCACACCTAAATATACTGACGGAAAATTTATTCTGTCGGTATTTTCCAACGGAATATCAATTTCCATCGGTACTTACCGATGAAAATTTTATTCCGTCGGTAATTCCGCCAGTAAATTTAGTATTTCTTGTAGTGTACAGTCCATTGTTGCTAAATGTTCATATTCTTGTCTAATTTACAAGTAATGAGAAGAAAACCACAAGGTAATCAATTGGCAAGATTTGCATAAACCAAACCGTATAAGCTTAGTAACAAGATCAGAAATACTAAGATGTAAAGAGAAAGTGATGTTACTATTGGGGTTACAAAATTGTAAATAAAGTTCCATATTGAAAATAAATGAAAAAGATCATAAACATAGGAAAAAAGATATTTTCATTGTTAGGAGGGAAAACAAAACCATGAGAATTTAAGTTCAATGTGAAAAATATCATGTTATTGTGAAAATATTTAAATTCCTTTGGTCTTGACCATTAATATTAGAGTCAGATTGTCAGAAGGTCTAATCGTCGACTGTGCACAAGAGCTATGGTCTAATCGAGTCATGAATAGAATATTGACTTTGAACGAAGGAAGTGAGGGCTCCCGTGTCAGGCCAAGAGGATCAGACACCAAACATAAAGTCCTGGTGGACAGCCAGACAGAAAAAACCTTAGTTGTGGCTAAGTAAGAAAGTCCTAATAGGTCGATTGGATGGAGAAGCAAGAAGACTTGGTGAGCCGAAGATCGGACGTCAAACGGATAAGCTTTCCGTTTGAGGATGACCATATGGTCGTTGTTTGACCAAGTTCCGGTTTGAGGATGACTCTATGATCCTTCATTAAATGAAGGGGAATTTGGACAAGGATTGTTAACTCCTCATTTTTTATTATTATTACTACCAAATCACCAGATCAACAAGCAATAATGAGATTTTGTCTGCTAATTAGCTCTGGTAACCTCAATACATCATCATAATTGCAATAGTTACCAACATTTTGAGGTTTGTTTACATGAGAGGTTAGATTCAACTCAGTTGTGAATCTTAGACACCTTGAAAAATAGAAACCATCAGTCATGAACAAAAACTGATGATTAAAACACGGCTTGTGGGACGAAAAAATGAAAAAATAAAAATAAAAATAAAAATTCTAGAGTAGATCATACTGATTAGACGTATTTAGAACCACTCTGACCTAGTCGAGTTTGTTCTCACTGCATCAAACGCCGAAAAGAGGTTAAAAAAACAGAGAGCAAGGAAAGTTTACACTGCCGTCCTCCTCTGCCCTCGGCACAGATTAAATGGTCGGCGGAGCAGGGGAGAACTGGCTGCCGTCGGCCGGGAGCGCACGGAACAGTTCCTCGAGGGCAGGATCAGCGTCCGATGCCGCGGCGGAGGAAGAGGAGAGGAGGAGAAGGAGGCGGCGGAAGAGCGGTACCGGGCAGGGGATCCGCAGCACGCCGCCCTGCCCGTAGCCGTACTCCTGGGCGGAGCGACGGAGGAGCTCGACGAAGGCCGGCCGGCCGAGCAGCTCCGCCCGCACGCGAACCGCTCCATCTCCTCGCCGACTTGCACCGGCACGTGCCCCAACGGGACCCGCCGCCGCCGCGGCGTCCTCGCGGCGAACGGCGGCCGGCAATCGCAAGCGTCCGACACACTCGAACCCCGACGGATCT
This sequence comes from Boesenbergia rotunda, assembly GCA_024364735.1. Lineage (NCBI taxonomy): Eukaryota > Viridiplantae > Streptophyta > Magnoliopsida > Zingiberales > Zingiberaceae > Boesenbergia > Boesenbergia rotunda. The sequence continues at coordinate 242,381 of JAGFNQ010010590.1, forward strand.
GCCGCTTCATCCACCCGCAAGGATCACAATCCGCGCAGATCAACGCAAGAACAACGCTCGAATCGTCTAGGGTTCGGGGCCGAGCGCGCTACGAGCACGAGTGCACAACGAGGTCTTCTCCAGGTCGATTTATAGTGCTTTTCGACAAATCTAATTTCCACAATAACAATTTTTTAAATTCAATTTATTTTCGTAAAAAAATTGGCAGCAAAGGGTCTACGGAGAGAGTACGAACATGAGTACCTGACAGCCACACTGATCGATCCCCGTTTCTTCACAAACAGCAAAACAACCATCCAACGGTTCTTCCAAACGATCTCCCTATCAGACGGTCAGAATTGCTTCAATATGCGCTCCAGGCACGAGAGTGAGCTACGGGATCCGGATCTTAACCTTTCCGTAGACCCCCTAGTACGGTAACTGGGGAGCCGCTCCTGCCGTGTCGAATCACGTGGAGGACCAGAAGGACCCCGGTAACACGTTGCCTTATTTATGGCGTCAAGTAAAACCCAACTGACCAAAATAGACATCATCAGAGACGTCCGTTTTAATAAATATATCAGTTTTGACGCTTTTAACGCTTATCCGATACAATTTTAAGAAGATATCCACGTAGATAGAATATTGATATTTGATAATTAGATAATATTACAATTTTGCATGGAATAAAACAATGTAAATGATTGGGACGCCGCTCGCAAGGCAATGCATGATTATTGGCCAAGTTGGTGGCGTAGAGGGCTATTTTGGTCATTTGATAGTTGCTATGGGTAACGGTTGTGGGCCACAGACATTCGATACGGCCGGGACAAGGGGTCGTGGCGGTGGGTGGTGAGCTGGCATTACGCGCGTTCGTACGGCTAAGCACCGACCGTGGTGTGACGTGGAATCTGACCGATCACGTGGCTGGGTGCGGTAAAGGCATTGGTCACTGTACCCATTGAATTAAATATATCCATGATAATATCTATTTATTAAGATATTTATATTTTTTAATAAATATCTACTTAATTTAAGTATTGTGATAAATTTTTTATTTTCTCCTATCTTCATAGGGCAGGGCACACCTCATACGGTTAACACGATTGATAAATCAAATCAGATACAATCATTAAAAAAAGTTTATGGTAGGTATCAAAGTGCCGGCCAATCCAGAAGTCAACGTCTTAGGTCACACTTATTTGAAGAAAATTTCTACAAATAGTCATAGCTGCATCAAACCGATGTCTACGATGATAACTAATACTTTACTGCAATAATTGGGGCAAGGCATACCTCATATGCACAAAAGTTCTATTGCTTGATTCAAAAAATGGAATATGACTCATTTGATTGAAGAAAAATCAGCTTATTAAATAGTACACTCAATTATATACATTTTCGATTTTATCCCTTATGACAAAATTAATTTTTTCTCTTTCTTTTCTTTATCATTTTTTTCTCTTTTTTCTTTCATTTCTTTTTTACATGTATGCATGCATAATATAAGTCTCATATCATTTAAGGTTAGTTAAGTATCAACCATATATGAATATTAGACTTGATATTATTAATATCAAGCCCAATACTATATCTGGCCCATGTTGGGCTCGATATCGATGCATAGCAAGCCCAACGTGGGGCTGCAGCCTACTATGCATTGATATCAGACCCATGTTGAATTGATTCTTTTATAATATTTTAGGGGGCGCTTGGTATATATTCGGTAATGGGAATGGTAATGAGTTTTCATTGAGGGGTTTATGGCAATGGAAATGATTACTAGATTGATGGTGCTTGGTATAAATACTGGAATGGATATAATTACCATTGATACTGCTTGATATGAATAAGAAAGTAATTAGAATCAGAGAAAATTTACAATTTTATCCTTATTAATTAAATACATGAAAAAATTTGAAAAGCACAAAAAAAAACAGACAAACACAATTTCACTTTGAAATATATTTGAACACCCAACATTCAATTCGGTATAGTAACGATCTCACCTATACTTTACTTTGATTCGACCTAACAGTCTCACCATCAATCTCATAGAAATTATGAATTGATCTGTTCATATTTCAGTTCCCATGCAATTAGAATGATTAACCGTAAAAAATGCATACTGTGAAGTCAACTCCTCCTGAAATACCAAACCAAAATTTCAGATATTACTTTTATTTAATGAGTTTTACTGCTACATCAAATTGTCCTTTACGAAACTGCAACTGCATACTAAATCACAAAACCTAACATAATATTGAATGGACAAATTAGCAGAAACAGATCTCTTGCTCAAGCACAAGTTTCTCTCTATTATCATGATCCTGTCAAAAAAAAAAACTACAGAAAAACTAAACATGAACTTTATCCTTTTGAATCTGAATTATAATTTGCGGTTTTCCCACAAACGCTTATTAACTGTGGTGATTAAAATCAGAACCCTGGTGTCTGAACAGTAGGAAATGTATCAGAAAGATGAAAGACCAGAGATTTGTCGAAGCTTTTCGTAAGACAACCAGAAAACAAATTGCCAAGGCCCTAGCCTTGCCCATGTAGGGAAAAAGCCCTTCCATAGGGCACTAAGACCTTCGTGCTTGACCGTCTTGTACAAACAATCAAAAGAATTTTTGTATAAAGCTTCCTCTCTGTCAGAAGCCTGATTCATCAGAAGCCTTCCATAGGGCCGCGAAGCCGGACGGCGGCTGAGTCGTACACCCTCGCGGCCTCCTCCGCGGTGTCGAAGGTACCGAGCCACACCCGGACGCGCCGACAGGGGTCGCGGATCTCCGCCGCGTACTTCCCCAGGGCTGCCGCCTCACGCCGCGGAACCGCTTCACTCCCCCGTCATCCCCCTCCCCTCACCGGCGCCACCTTCGTCTTCCGCGGCGGCGCCTTGGCGGGCCTAGCACGTAGGCGAATCTCCTGCACGTACCGGCGCACGCGACGCCTGGGGCGCCCCCTTGTCGTCGCCAGAGGAGTCAGTAGCGTCGAAGTCGTAGCAGAAGATGCGCACGGTTCGAGTGCGCGGCGGGGAGACTGGCTTCCGGGTCACAGCGACGTGCTCCGTCCGCAACAAAACCGTCCCCTCCATCGCTCCAGACAACATGAAAAGAAGGCGACGCAAGTTGGGGAGGGGGAGAATCGCGGCGGCGCTTGGAGGAGGAGGGGAGACGCGCGAGGGGGAGGTGAGATGAAGGAGGGCTTTGTGGTCTGCGACAAAAAAGAAACGAAGAGGGGGGAATGAGTTTAGTGATAACCGAGGGCTTAGTAGGTTATCAAAATAAGGGAATCAAAATCATACATTAATTCTGATTCCCATCTACCAAGCATCAGGTATGGGAATGAAACTAATTTCATTCTGATTCCTTACCCCTAAACCCCCCAACCAAGCAGCCCCTAATACTTTTAGAGAAATCTAAAATAGCAATAAACAAAACCATTAGACTTCTTATAGTTCCATAAATTCATAGGAGTAGAAATGAGTCAAATCGGACGTGTATAATTCCATTAATAGATCAAAAATCATTGATTTTTACAAACATTTTAGATCTTATAGATTTATAAGATTTTAAGGAGTCAAATGGTCTTATCCATTATTTATTTCAACTCCCTAGAGGTGTTAAAATATTAGTTAAAAAATCAATCAAATATTCTTGATCTAGTTCCATATCAGCCAATATCATATTAAACCCACATACTAACATGGATCTAATATGGTGCATATCAAGCCCATATTGAATCTGATATAGAACATGGGTTCGATATGCACATAGACTTGATATGATACATATTAGGCTCATGGTTCATATTTTAACTAACCTTAAATGCTATAGAGCCCACATTATGCATCCAAGCTTTTAGACAGGAAAGAGAACACAGGAGAGAAAAGAGAAATAAGAAAAAAATGATAATGGAAAGAAAGAGAAAAAATTGATTTTGTTAGGAGGAGTAGGAGTAAAATCAGAAAAGTACATAATTAGTGAGTATACTCTTTAATAAATACATAAGTTGGTGTCTTTTGATTATTTTAAAAATTTATGTGTGTCATTTGATAAAAATTTATAGAATTTGATATCAGTCCTTCAAGTGTTCCAACTTTGAAAGTTGACGTTCTTTTTTGCTAACGCCCCCACAAGGCATAGTTGAGATGATTAAAAGCTGATAGATTATGATTTAAGGTCTTAGATTCGAATCACGGAAATGATGGTATGTAAATCCTTACATCCTGGAAAAAGTTTTTCATCCCACCTCTTACTTTTTTAATCACTATAATTTAGTTTCTCTATATTAATCCGCCGAACATTTCGTTTTTTTTTTCACTCCTTTGGCCGCTAGGAGTGGCCATTTAGAGTCAACACGCCGCCACATGTGGCATCCTAGAGGCCGAGAGGGAGTCCGCACAAGAGAAGCGCGCAACGAGCCTACCGCATGTGGGAGTGATGAGAAGGAAGCGACTTTTGATCCAGGGATGTCGTCGCCGTCAGTTCTGGCAGAGATCCGCTCGTTCATTCCCAAGCATTGCCGGGTGAAGGACCCGTGGCGCTCTATGAGTCACATGGTACACGATGTGGTGCTGGCAGCGGCGGCGGCGCTGGGGCTTGCGGCGGAGGGACGATGTTACGAGCTCTCTTCGTTCTGGAGCACTATTAGCATGGAAATTAAAATTTTTTAAAAATAATTTTGAGCCGTCATCAAGCATGAATTATAATTGTTTTGAATAGTTACGATTAAAGTTCAAGGTTTAGTGAACCGTCGATTTCGAACAAGGGTGTGGTCATAGACTAAGGGCGATCGATCGAGGAACTTTCCGTGATCGATGACTTTGAATATTAACGTCGTCGCCTACTGCAATCAAACCCAAGACGGTTCATTTTGTTCATTTGTGTCGACTAAAATGAAGGACGCAGACTTTGACCTCTAAACTGATTGCCTTCGGAGTTCATTCATCTTTAACTTCTCCAGCTAGTTCATTCTAAATCACCATTAACTTTCTTAATCATCGGATTAACTTCTCCAGCTAGTTCATTCTCCAACTCGAACAGACCTCGATGATCATTAATTGCTGACGTCCTCGGATGCCTCCTAGACATGCAGCGGTTTGTCAAAGTGTCTTAGCTCAAGTGATAAGCATGGAGACATATATTATCTGAAGTTTCGAGTTTGAGTTCTCTTAGCGACTAATATTTAATGACTGAAATATTATTGAAGTCAGATTCAAGGAACTTTAGTACTTGTTCGATCTGGAGTCTAGGATTCGAACTAGGGAAGGTAAAAATCCACCGTCGAGTATGAGAAGACCGTATGACATGACCTAGAGAGCTGCCTGATGGGGCTAGAGGGGTCATGTCGCTACAATAAAAAGACACGTTTTTATGTAGCGACACGACCCCCTCTAGCCCCATTAGACGGCTCTCTAAGCCGTGTCCTACGGTCTTCCCACACCCGGCGGTGGGTTTTTGCCTTCCCCAGATTCGAACCCTTGACCTCCGGGACAAGTACAAAGGTTCCTTGAATCTGGTAGCCAAGTGAGCGTGGATATTATTTCAATAATATGCTCGATATTATTTCAATAATTATGCTCTTATCAATCAGTGGGACTATGCCTCCAGAAATTTCGGAAGGGGGTTTCTGATAAAGGAGACCGTTTCGATGGTGGGGTTAGTCACTATAAAAAATTTACCCATTCCATTTAGCCTCCACGGGCTGGATCGGTTGGTAAGGCGCTTATTGTTTGAAACGGAGGTCTTGGGGTCCAGAGGGGTCAGTTGTGCACCAGGGATAAAATCTTGGTCTGCTGGCTTCTAACTCTCTCAGCTCAAGCGCCTTATCAACCCCCGGTAAATCCATGATTTACTCCCTTTGAAAATTTGTGAGGGCAGAGATTAGAGACCGCTGAGGCGGCGGATCCATCTGTTTTTGAAATAGACTTGCTGCGGTTTACAACGAGTCTTCCGTTGACCCAATAGTTGACTTGGAAATTAAACATATAGCTGACGGATGAAGTCAACGAAGGAATGTACGCGCTCCTCTCCATCGTCCAAACAACGTCCTACAAATTCCGAGGTACTAATTAGGTTGCCGACTTGTGCCAATGACTGCAATTATAAATAGGCGCACCTTCTGAAGCTAATTCCACAATGTTTTGGTGGGGAAAGGAGATGGCAGCAGTGTACTGTGAGCTGTGCACGGAGGAGGAGACTCTGAATCATAACAGCAGTGGCAGTCGAAGGAAGAAGACGAGGAAAGGGTACGTCCCAGTTCTCGTGGGAGAGGACGTGGATAAAGGATCAGAATGGCTGCAGAGGTTCGAAGTGCATGTGAAGGCGTTCAGAGAGCCGTCCATGGCTGCTCTGCTTGCCATGGCGGAGGAGAAACTGGGGCATCGCCATCAGGGGGTGATCAGGATCCCATGCAACGTCGAACACTTCCGACAGACCATGTCTATGTTCGTCTTTAAATCTAGACGAGTCAATTAACGTTCGTCTTCCATTGCAGCGATTAATGATGAACTATTGTTGAATTTTTCGACGCGTGCAATTTTTTTTTCTTGCTCTGTTTCTGAATCGAGCTAAGCGAAACAATGGACAAACAATTCGACTGATAAGGTGGCGAGGGCGAGGAAGATGATGCGACTTGTTGCCATCTCCATGCTCTTCTATCGAACCAAATGATGCTTGATGGAATGAGATGGACGGGAGGAGTTTGAGTATTTATAGAACATTTTGAGTTCATGAAGCGTGTTCATTTGGACTGCACAGAGTGTTGAATCAGTCCATGGAAGCAGCAAATATTTTAAAGAGAGGACAAGTGGATGAAACATTAACTTCCGGCCATTTTTATATCACAGATCCTGATTGGATTACGGTAATATAGTCGATTGATAGAACTCGTTAATAAAACTCATTAATATTAACGAACCAATCATTAGCAGTATTCGGCTCGTTAGTTCGTGAACGTCCGATCGCTGAGTTAGATACTAAAATTAATATTAACATTAAATATATATTTTGACACAATAAATATAAAATATCTAATAAAGCTCATTTGTATCAATTCATAGATTTTAGTAGATATTTTATTTTTTAGAATATATAATTTATTTTTCAATATTGATGAATAATTAATTAATAATTTATATTTGTAAATTCGTTTAGGACTCGATTAGGCTCGAATATGCTCGTGAGTCATCACTATATTCGATAAGTTAAGCTCGAGCTTAACTCGATAATAAACGAACCAAACTCAAACTCTCAAATATTCGATTCGACTTGGTTCGATTACAACCCTAATCACATATCCTGATTGGATTATTGTTCAATAGGGAAGGGAAAACACATATTTGTTGAACGACCTGTTCCTTCGACACAATTCCATCTGCTAAGTGAAACAGGGAAGCAAACAAGCCACTAAGTTGACCTCACAAAAAGAACCCTTCAATTAGAAAAACAAACGGTGGATATGAGAGGCTAAATATGGCAGGGTCAGGATAAAAGTCAAGTGAATGGATCAAAACACAAGTAGAGATGGAAGTTAAAACAGTCTATCAGATTCTACCGACTCAGCCATACGACTACTCTGACTGAGTCACATGATTACTCCATCGATTTGGTCATACGACTACTTCAGTTCGGTCAATCGACACCATCAGCTCAGTCAATCGATTACTCCCTCTCGATAAATCTATTACTTCACTCGGTTAACAAATTACTCCGATTCGGCTTGGTCATTCGACCTCTCTGTCTCAGTCATACAATTACACCATCGATTTGGCCAACCCGACTACTCCGGCTCAGTCAAATGACTCTACTCTATCGATTCGGCCAACCCGATTACAACTCAGTCATATGACTTGCCTCCATCGACTAGGTCATACGACTACTCCAACTTGATGGAGACCTACATTCTGGCTTACCATACCTTTCGCCCTAAGAATGCGGATAACGTAGTCGTCAATCACAAAGAACATGGATAATGTGGGTGTTACTCCCATAAGACGTGGGCAACGTAAGAACGCAGCTGCATTACTTATAAAGTCGCCGCACAATTTTCTGGATTCTTCTACTCCTCCATGCTTTAACCTTTCTCCAGCTTGAGCCTATGCTAACTTGAGTTTCGAAGGCGACGTTGAGATTAACCTCAGTGCTCATTCTAAGTGTTTGTAGTAGCTTTGTAAGTCCCCTTTTGCCTTCATATCACTCGTAGTCTTCTCTACGACAGTTGCTCTGCAATAATACACCAAATTACAATTTCAAATAAGAATAAATTGACATCCCGATCTCATGCAAGAACACAAACCATGAAAAAACCCATTAGAAAGCTAAATCTTAACAATCACCGAATAGAAAATGATGTTGATCCTGTCACGAAGTGAGGTGACGCCCATGCGACTGGATGGTCCTCCGGGGAGCGTAAGGTCGCTGAGGCTGTCTGCCGAGCTAGCGCGCTCCGATCTTGCAAGACAAGGACCGTTAGAATCCGCCGGGAAAAGTCCCCGGCCAGGCACTCCGACTGTCAAGTTAGTACTCGACGGTGGCAATGGAAAGCAATAGAACAGTAGGAAATGCACTATTGCGCGTACCTGAGAGATGCGGAGTGAGGAGGCTTATATAGCCGGGGAAGCTGACATCTCCTGCTCCACCTGCCACCTGCTGTCATATAGCGAGGACAAGGTAATGTATGTCCAGAGGTGGTAGGATAAAGTAGTGCATACTGGGTTAAGGAAAGGGGCACTGTCAACTTAATGGCTCGCACCTTTTGGTACTGCTCGGCCTGACACCAGTGTAGGTGGTCGTAGTACGGGGGGACAGGGTATGACAGAAAGATCAATACCTCAGCGAGATATCTGTCGTTTGAGACCAGGATGACTTCAGTCTTGCGCCGACCCCGTATAACTTCTGGTAGTTTAGTGTCAAGGAGTGGTTGTGTTGTCTGCTATGACCGACTGAGAGGGTCCATGAAGGTGCCAACTGAGGCACTGTATGTCGAGGCCGGCTGAGGGCCTATGAGGGTGCCGATTGGGACACTGAATGACAAGGTCGGCTGAGGGCCCATGAGGGTGCCGACTGGAACACTGAATGACGAGGCCGACCGAGGGCCTATAAGGGTGCCGACTGGGGCACTGAATGACGAGGTGCCGAGTAACGCCCCCTCCGGTTCGGGCTTATCCCCGGAGCGTGGTCCGCCACGCATCGGCGGGGAGCCAAACCTAGAGGGGTATTGGAGCATGAACGTCTAAGCTTGGGTCAGATCAATCCTGAGAAACGTGGGTCGCCACGCGTCCGATCAAGGGTCTTGATCCGAGCAACACCTATCCTACGGGCCTCTCCAGCCTATTAATCATTTTTCCTCTAACTAGGCGCTAGGCTAGGCTATACGTAAACTGGTCGGGATCAAATGTGGAGGATTATACATGCAAGAAAGGAATTGAAAATCGAGATATAGCCAAGTGAATGTGAGCTACAGAGGGGATGTTGTGGGTGAGAGATGTTCAGTTGATTGTTTTTTTTTTCCTTTTACAAAAAGCAAAATAATAAACCACTTCATTTCTTATTCACTTTTGTTTTGTGATGAAGACAAAAAAAAAATCACTTGTCTCCTCAGTTACTTCATTCATTTATCTACAGGAGAGGACTAAAACATAATCATCTTTATTAATTTTGTTTATTTTGGCACAGATCTCTAATTCAAGTATATATATATATATATATATATATATATTATATCTAGTTATTTTAATTTATCTATTTTATTGATCTTGAGACAGATTGATAAAATACTCTCAATAATATGATTTTTCCATATTAATCTTGAGATAGATTAGTAGCAATGCTGGATGAGTGAATCGTCTTTTGTCAACTAATATATATATATATATATATTGTTTTAAAAAATAAATATTTTTTTAGAGAGATACCTTCAATATGTGAAAGTAATAAAATAATTATCTAGAGAGTTATTTGATTTTGGTTTGTAATCCAGGAGGATTAATAGATCGTGGAGAGGAAGAAGAAAACATGTTAACGAAAGAAGCCACTCGTCGCCCATTGCCCTCGTTCTCTTGCCCTTCCCTTCCCTATAAATACCATTCTTTTCTTCTCAACCTCAGCTCTCTCTCCCATTCTGCTTGCTTCCATGGTTGGTTTAACCGCCGACCACGTTAGGCCCAATTCTGTGCCAATATCACCGCACGCGCCCGAAGAAGCCGCCTCCTTTTGGTCTTCCCGAGGTTTTGTGTTCGGTATTCGAGGAGTTTAGGGCCGCAATCGAGCCTGACAGTCCGATCCCAGTCTGGGATTGAGGGGTTTCGCCTCTGTCGACCTCCGAGTCGATGTTTGATTGGGGCTGTGCTTGGCAGATTACGCCCCTCTCCCTTAGGTCCAGGATCCTTCAAAATCTTTGTTTTTTTGTTAGTTCGGAGGCCTTGTTTGTGCTGCTGATCTAGGTTTTTCGTCTTCTGTCACTCTGCGCTGTTTTGTTAATTTACCGATGATTCTTGATCCGCCAATCGCACTAGTTCATGGTAATGGTCCGTTGATGTCAGGAATTTTGACAGAGGAAAGAAATTTGATGCCTTCGGGAAGATATTTAGTTGTGTCTGTTGAATTTCCCAAGGGGTTATGGGTTATCTTTTTCTTTGATGTTTAGGTGTTGTGTTCTAGAGGATATGCGTTCTAATTGCTTCCGTTGAGCTACTCCCCTATTGTTTCAGATAAGATTTTTAAGGAAAACGGTATTTTAGTTGGAGGTTCTGGTTAGATTGCATACCCTCTAATAGAATTCTATGGATAATGTGTTCGTTCAGAGCATTGTATGTTCCTTGGTCTGATATAATTGTTGGCTTAAGATAACTACTAGACCATCTTTTTGACAGGAAATTACTTTCTCACAAAGCTGCAATCTGGTCAATGTGTGTGGCTGCATGAACTTTTTAACATGTCTATTCTTCTATTGTATGTTTGGATCATCATGTTGATCAACCTAATAAGTATTGAGCTTGCATTGTATATTACCTTTATGTCCATACCTAGCAAACACTAAAAAAAGGAGAAAAAAAAAACAACACTGGCAGATCTGTTCAACTCCAGTTCTAGTCATCTATCATTTTTCAGCTGTCAAAATGACTTCCTATCACATTCCTGTCTATGCCGAATGGATGACCTAAGAGACGTAATAGATTATAAGTTGAAAATGCTTACTAGTAGGAGATGTAAGTGTTTGATTGTCTATGGAAAACTATCACCTTAACAAGATAATTCACATTTCTAAGCTTGATAATCAAGTCTATTATTTTCATGCTGTCTAACTCATGTTGGGACATCACTTGAAGTTATTTTCATGTGCTAACCATGTGAGAGAATTTTTATCAATTATCATAAAATTTCTGTTGTTAGCTAAGGTTTGTTCCTCCTGTTAGCTTGTAGACATGAGTGTGATTTGGTCAAACTTGTAGGTTTTAAGAATATTGAAATTTTCTTCCTTTTTGTATGCAGGAATTCATTTACATATACTGGACCCTAAACCATCATGACAATTGAATGAATCTTGTCTTCTGTTTATAACTCATTCAACTATATCTATATGGGCTGATTCTGGCATTTCATGGGAGGTGTAGAAGATAATGAACCACCATCAAAACGTGTTAAAGCATCGTCGATAGATTTAGAGAGCCTTTCAAATACTTCATCAATTTTAGGGTATATCAATCCTTTGGGGGGCCAAATGGCGAGGCCTTTACCATCCCAAGGGAGAGAAGACGTGATTGGTTCTAAAGGAGTCATTAAGAAAATTGAATTTGTCAGAATTATTACCAAGGCCCTCTATTCCCTTGGGTATGAGAGAAGTGGAGCAGTTCTGGAGGAAGAGTCAGGAATACCATTGCACTCGTCTGCTGTGAGTCTCTTCCAGAATCAAGTTCTTGATGGAAACTGGGATGGAAGCATGATCACATTGCATAAAATAGGGCTTGAAGATGAAAATATTTTGAAGTCTGCTTCCTTTTTAATTTTGGAGCAGAAGTTCTTTGAACTGTTGGAGAACAATAAGGTAATGGAAGCATTACAATCATTAAGAAATGAGATCTCTCCACTTGGCATTAACAAAAAGCGAGTGCACAAGCTTTCCAGTTGCATTATATCTCCTTCACAATGTATCTCGCTTGGGTTTGCTGGTGCGGGAACAGAGATTTCAGATTCACGAACCAGGCTTCTAGATGAGCTGCAGAAAGTGCTTCCTCCATCAATAATGATACCTGAGAGGAGATTGGAGCACTTGGTTGAACAGGCTCTTAATGTTCAACGAGAAGCTTGTTATTTCCACAACTCTGTTGAAGGTTGTCTCTCATTGTACACAGATCATCAGTGTGGAAAGGACCAATTACCTTCTCAAACAACACAGGTAGGAAGTGTTCATTAGTGTGCTATTTATATATTTGATTCTCTTGTATTTAAGTACACTAATTTCTGAAGTCTGGTAGTCTATACCTTCATTCATATGTTATTTTTTTGGAGCCATTTTGCATTGTTCAGAGTTAACATTTAAATGCAGATATTTGCTTTGGGTGTGTGCAAATAGTTGGAGCATTAGCAATATGTTTATTGATTTATTATTTAATTATTTAAGCCAGTTCTACTATTTGTCTTTCTGAACCACTTTTTCCTCATTGTGACAGATATTGCAAGAACACCATGATGAAGTATGGTTCATACAGTTCTCCAACCAAGGAAAATATTTAGCATCATCATCAAATGATAAATCTGCAATTATATGGGAGGTACATCCTTTTAGAATTTGAAATGATTTGTTTGTCTCTCAGTACAGGTTAGCAAATAACTATAATTGGTATTTTCTTCTTCTAGAGTCTCTGTGTGCTTAGAAGTGAAACATACTTCATTTTCTAGAGTTTCTGTGTTAACTAATTGAATTTCATGATTTGTTTCTCAAACAATTTGGTGATTTGTATTGCCTAAGCTCAGTAGTTGAGGAGTAGGTAATATTCCTTGGTTTGAAGCTACAGATGTCGAGCATTTTTATGTTATGATAAAAAAGTCAACTTCCTCATGCATGGAGCTTTTTTCAAGATGATGAAGGACTCCTAGAAGTTGCATGATTTGCGTAGAAAGTTTGTTAAAGATGATATTATGATTTTCTGGGTGATAAGCGTGGTGTGGTCAGTATGGTATTGTTGGTTGATCTCATCATCTTTTTTCTCTTTTAAAAATTATTTGTTTTTTCCTTTAAATAGTTGGTTATAGTTGCTATCGTGTATAAATGCAAAAGACCAACTTCGCAATGATGAATGACTCTCTCTCTTATGTTCAAATGGATGATTTTAGTGATTATGGCGATAGAAAGAATAATAAAATAAAGGAAATGGAGAGAAAACAAGATGGGTTTTAATAGAATCCATAATCTTATAGCATATAAATATTTTTTTTCCCAACATAAATGTAAATGAAATTTTAACTATTATTGGACACCATTTTTTTTCCTATCTTACTACCTCTTCAAGAACAATCACCCGAGACTCACCTCTTTAATCTCTAAACTTGTGGAGTTGGTTTGGGCTCCTTACAGTGCAAGGTTGGTTTTTTTGTACTCACAATAATTCTCCAGAATTTCCTTTCTAATCTTTGTGTTTTCATCTACCCTTTGGATATTCTAGGCCTTTGTGTGCTTATTATCTGCACTTAGAATAATTAATTCTGAAGTTCTTCAGAGTTAGATGGATCTTTATCATTTCGTTTAATTGTAATTGTACTACTCTTTAGCCAACCCCCCCTAGTGGATGAGGCTTGGTTGCTGTTTTTGTGTTGTAATAGTACTACTATTTGTGCTATTTCACATCACACTTGTTGCAATATTTACTAAGCTAGTAAATTAAGCTTCGTGTATTTTTTCTCTTCCAGCTGCTTATTTTTTCCCTTTTCCTCCAGCTGTTGAGGAGCACTTTAGAATATGAATAGACAAGTTGGTTCATTTTAAAAAATCTTAAAGTAATTGCACTTGAGCAGTTCTGCATTTCTATCCTGCTTTGATTTAAAGATAATTCCATACTTGTGATCCTCTGGAAAATTCACTTTCATCATTTGTAGATGGCATCTAATTTGACAATGTTCTCTGATTGATCTTATGAAAATTCATTCAATTTGATTAAGGTTGGTTCTTGTTGGCTAATAGGTTTAGGTTAATCTTTGTATTCTCATAGTTGATTTTTTCTTTGTTGTTTAGTAATTACAGTATGTCATTGCTACATTAGGTTCAAGAAAATGGAGAATTCACTCTGAAGCACAGATTAATGGGTCATCAGAAGCCTGTCCTAATGGTTGCTTGGAGCCCTGATGACTGGCGACTTCTAACTTGTGGACTGGAAGAGGTTGTGAGGTGTTGGGATGTTCACTCTGGTGAATGCCTCCATGTCTATGAAAAGCCTGGTCATGGTCTGATATCCTGTGGTTGGTTCCCAGATGGAAAACAACTTTTTTGTGGTGTTACTGATAAGACTATTTGCTTCTATGATTTGGCTGGAAAACAACTGGATTCTTGGAAAGGACAACGAATTAGCAAAACCTCTGATGTTGTGGTCACAAAGGATGGTGAACGTTTTATAACTTTATGCAGAGAAACAGCAATCTTGGTGCTGGATAGGGGAACAAAAAATGAGAAACTGATAGAAGAAGATCAAACAATCACTTCATTCTCTTTGTCAAAGGATGATAATTTCTTACTCGTGAATCTTATAAACCAGGAGATCCACATGTGGAGCATAAAGGATGAGCCAAAGCTTGTCACCAGATACAAAGGTCACAAACGCTGTCGTTTCCTGATAAGGTCTTGCTTTGGAGGGTTTGAGCAAGGTTTTATCGCTAGCGGAAGTGAAGATTCACAGGTATGAATCCACCACTAAAAGAACCCTGAATGCTAATAAAAATGGTTTGAACTAGTAGAATCTAAACTCCGTAGGTGCATAGAGTTAAATTTTTCATACTCCCATTCATTGATGTGTATGCAATTGTGCAGTTTAATCAGCTATTCTTAAATCTTTAACATTTACTTTTCCTTTATCCAGGTTACCCTTGTAGGATAAATTATGAAATAATTTGTATAGAAGAACTAGATTTTTACTCTTGTATCAGAGCGCACACAAATTTCAGAAATTAAAAGCGCTTGTTAGATTAGGCTGCCATTTCCAATTGGACAATTAGAGGCCTTCACCACTAGGATCTGTAATAAAATTGTTCTGATGTTTCAATCACTAAATGTCTAATGCCAGTACTCTATGTTTTGTATCCTAAGAATGATATTATGTTATGATAAAAAAAAGTATGATCAAACAATTAAGGTGGCAAAAGGCGATTCGTTCGCCTCCAGCACCCCCGTCTCACGGGGGCTACTAGCCTGAATGTTGTGGCTAGCACATGGGGAGGGTGGGTACACTAGCTGATCAAACAATTAAGAAATATGGGTGGGTACACTGGCTGATCAAACAATTAAGAAATATGAAATAGAAGTTATTTTTGATAAGGTCTGTTTAGGTCATATACAGAGCCGTGTGTTTTTTATCATCAGCATGGAACAATGTCAAATGCCTCTTATATCTTCTCCAGGGACCTATACGGCTATACCTCTGTAACTTCTGATCCACATTAGATCGCATATAGTGTGCTCCATCGCCCATTGCACTTATATATTAATATTATCTCAATTTACTTACTTTTCAGTAAAATTGTATATATAACATCCTCATTATTAACCCCATAGCCTGTGATCTTTAAATTGAATTGTTTGTTACACTTGATCTTTTCTACTGTGTTTTGGCAACTTTTGGATGATTCTTGTTGTCATGTATATAGTCGAGGTGGTTTATTTGTTGCTATTTTGCTGTTAGGTATATATATGGCATCGTGGCTCAGGTGATCTCGTAGAAGCTCTTGCTGGACATTCAGGCACTGTCAACTGTGTCAGCTGGAACCCGACAAATCCACACACGCTAGCATCTGCCAGTGATGACCATACAATTCGCATCTGGGGACGAAGAAAGGTCGATCTGAAGCACAAGCAGTCCCACAGCAATGGAATTTTTCGCCAGTGTAACGGAAACAGTAAATGAGCAAAGATGAAACCAGTCAAGTGCTCATCCTTGACTAAAATGCATTGTTTGTAAATCCTCAACTCTTTGGCAAAGATGAAACCAGGCACTTGCCCTTGTAACGGTACAGTTGCCATTTGCTGACACTGTGATTTCTTTAATTGAAACTAGATGAAGTTCCAGACATAAATACATATATATAAACCGTTCTTTTAGCTCTCGTGAAGATGCCGTTTCCTCGGAAATTATCTTTCTGAAGTGTTTCCTTACCCTGAGAATAACTCTTATGATGGTTGGTTAGGTCATGAACTTAAAGTATATGCCAGTAGCTTTTGTGTTTGCCTCTGTAAGTGAGTTTAACTTGTGTTCATCCTTTAGTCATTTTTAGTGTATGGAGTGAGCCATGACTAACTGTTGTTTATTTACATAAAACATAATTTATACGTTGTTTCTAGATCGATATCATTCTTAAGGAATATTTATCCTCAACACCAACTGAACTGAAGTGATCTAAATGAGCAAACTAGATCAATTATATCGACTAGACTATCAAAATATGAGTACGATGAGCGAAGGTATTTTAAGGGGCTATTTTAGATAGATAAAAAAAATTAGGTGATTTTAAAAAAATCTAGCGTATGATCGTGATAGCAAAAGAGGATTTGTTAACCATTAGTATCTCGTCAATCCGTCTCAGGATTAATACGGAGGAGACAAATTACAAAAGTTATTAGTTCGGATGTTAAGATAAATCGTCAATTCGTCTTAGGATCAATATAAAAGAGATAAATTATAAAAATCATTAATTCGGATGTTGAGATAAATTATAAAAATTACTAATTTGAATGTTATGACGCTTGGATGAATGAAGGAATCACCTCTTATGCCATCGTGAATCCTAATTCACGAAGCCCTCAGGGTTATGGTGTATCGGTAGAGTGATTAGTTGTTATCTCAGATATTTATGATTATCTCCAGTTATAATGTATTTGTAGAAATTTTTTCTCTTCTGATTTATCTTAGCGATCGATGAAAACTCCATCGTTCCTCGTTAATTATTTTTTTAATCCTAATTCATGAGATTTTGACTATATGATTTCTTTTGCCTGATCTCGTTTCAAGACTCGTGTCAGTGTTGCAGGAGATGGCGGCTTTGCGAGCTGACACGGACCTCCAACACCCTAATCCTCGAGTCCGCGACACGAGCTTCCACGAGGCGGCCGCCGGCGCGGATCTGCTGCTCCGCCGCCCCCTCTCCGCCCCGGAGCTACCGCATCACCCTCCTCCCCGGCGACGGCATCGGTCGCGAGGTCGTCTCCGTCGCCAAGGACGTGCTCTCCCTCGCCGGATCTCTCGAAGGCGTGAAATCCAACGAGAAAATTCACTTTTTTTTTCCTTTAGGGTTTATGATTTCCTCGAATAAATGTATTTCCGTTTGTGTTGTTATCGTGCGCAGGCATCCAATTCCGTTTCCGGCGGCTCTGCTCTGGATTCGGTTCGCGTCCCGCTTCCGGAGGAAACCCTGACGGCTGCCAAGGAATCCGACGCTGTCCTTCTGGGAGCTATAGGAGGGTTAGTATCGCGTCTTCTTTTTCTCTTTTCCCGTGCGGATTGCTGAAGGATGAAAGTTAAAGACATTGATTTGATTTCAGGAGTGAGTTAATGTGAGCACATTTTGATTTTAGGCACAAATGGGATGCTAATGAGAAGCATCTGAAGCCTGATACCGGGTTACTTCAGCTTCGAGCAGGACTAGGTGTTTTTGCAAACCTGAGGCCAGCTACCGTTTTGCCGCAGGTAATGCATAAGCAATTTTGGCTCATCTATGTCTCTTATGGTATTTTAATTGATCGATTCCTTACTTAGGCTATTGGATCTTCAAGGGCTACATACTTGTTAAGAATTTCGTTATGTTTTTCGACGATCATATGGTCTGTAGGGGTCGAATCGGGTTGGACCCCTTCCATAACTATCTTACCCGATCCCCGTCCCGATAAAAATTGGGAATCTTTTTGTCTCCCAATCCCGTACCGAACAAATGTCGGGACCCGAATGGGGACCCGAATGGTCGGGATCCCGTCGGGTAGGGAGATGATATCCTGAATTTTTTTTTAAATTTCTTAACCCCTACCGATTGGTGTTTGGATGGAGATAATGTTTGAGATTGAATGGTGGAAGGAGAGCTACCACTTCTGTTAGATGCATCCATGTGCACCTAATTAATAATAAATGAAAAATATCAAATTGGAAGGGTCGATCGGAGTTGGAGGATAGTAGGAGGTGGAGGACAGGGAGTTCAATCGGAGTGGCCACTACTCACTAGGCTCTTATCGACAACGGATTCTCTTTTTCCTAGTGTTTGAAAACCATTCATATAATTTAAAAAAATAACGGAGAGCAACAATTGAAAACGAGATATGTTAAACCCTAGTTTTCTATGTTTTATTTTTTTTTTAAAAAAAACGTCTAATTAAAAAAATATTAATAACATATTCAGGTCGGGAATCCCGTTGGGTAAGCTTGCCTGATCCCTTTCTCGATTTTGATCGGGTCAGGAAAAATCCCTACCACTTGGATCGAGAAAATTTTGGGTCGGGAAATCTTCGGGGCAGGAACAGGTTGGGAGTCAGGAAGGGTCAGGAATTTTGTTATTTTTGCCGGCCCTAATGGTGTGTTGTTTAACTAGCTATTGAAGTGAACACAAAAAATAAGGACTATGGTTCCTGGTATATTTTGAGAAGATAGTAAGATTTTGCTGCATAAGAGGGCAATTCAATTGTCTATTTTGATTAGTTTTGGATGATCGGTTAAATGATGCACATATTGAGTTCTGTATTTATTGTTAAAATTCAAGTTATGGCATTAAAGTGATATTTTGATTAAGCTTGGTATGCAGCTTGTTAGCTGTGGGAAGATTACACCTCAGTTGTTTAAGATGTATCTTATCATCCCGTTTTGGCCGATCACGCTATTACCTATTATCATTTAGTGGCTTAAATTACTTTTTGATCTAACCAAAGAGCTTGCTTTCTAAATATTTTAGAGTAATACTGTTTATGTTTTTACTTAGAAAAAATCTTTTCCTTGTGGGTGGGAGATTTTGTGGGCAAGTTGGTCCATGGCTTCTATTCTGTGATACAAATAGTGGGGATCATGAAGATATAACATCTTAATTTCAAATAACTTGTTTGAAAATGATGTGCAATGAAGAAAGATTACTTTTTAATCCAACCTATATTACAAGCACATGGGTATAAATTTCTTACCTCCATCTTTCATGAATTTCACAATGATCAAATTGTAGATAGATTCGTTTGATTAAAGACTATTTCCCTTTTTCCTGTATTTGACTGATTATTCCATGTTACTCAATTTTTGCATTAATCTTTTCTTAATTGGAGATGATCCTTTGCTTAGCTGATCTCGCAATAAGAAACACATGTCTTGACATGTGATATTTACCTGTATTGATTATACCATGTTGGCTGTGTTCTTTCTATTAGCTAGTTGACTCGTCAACTTTGAAGAAAGAGGTGGCTGAAGGAGTTGACATAATGGTTGTTTACTTCTGTGCTTCATGATTTTTTCCTATTTAGTTAATAATCCATAACATGATTTGCAGTTCGATACAATTGTGACAAACAATATATTTGGAGATATTTTGTCCGATGAAGCATCCATTAGCCACAGTTCTCAGTGCTACCATGCTCTTGCGATACGGACTTGGTGAAGAGCAAGCTGCAAAGCGGATCGAAGCTGCAGTTGCTAATACTCTAAACAAAGGGTTCTGAACTGGTGATATTTTCTCGGATGGAACGGTAAGTAATTCTAGTACACCAGAAGTACTAATCTTATGTTACATTCCACAACTTGTGTGTTGTATTTCAGATGCTTTAACCAACACTCTGTGTTTGTCCTTTGGCCTTCCCTCAAAGCAATCTTTTTGGATTGCTCTGTAGTTGTGTTATCAGAAGGCCTGTAGGATCTTCTCTAGTTGGTTACATGGATTCTCATAAATATTGACTGATCAAGGAGAGTAATTCTAGTGGTTCTTCTAGCATTAGAATCTGTCATCTTCAGTAAAGACAGTTTGATTCATCAAACCTAATCAAAATTGCTTATTAGATCCTTGACTTTGTATTCTCAGGCCAAACTGACTTGTTGATTTTTCAGCAGGCCGTTAAGAACGCTCAATTCACAGTCCTTGGCCATCCACAATTGGAATAGCTAGATTAGCTTACTTCGAAGAAAACTAGATAAGATAAAATGTGTAGAACTGACAGTTAATGCATGTTATAAACCAGAAGAAATAACCCGAGAGTTTGATAATAAACTGAAACCAAACATTAAGCATCCAAAACACTGCAAATGACACAATCAACAAACTGCTCGAAACAGGTGAATTAGATCCTAAATGACGAACTTAAGCAACAAGAAAACACTATGCAAAGCTCTAGCTCACCAATAATCCCAAAATTGTGGAGAATGGAACCAGAACCCACTGCCACAGACTGGAATGTATTGTTGAAGAACTGAACATATCCATAGTGGCCTACTTGGATCTCTGCCTCATCTTTCGGCGCTTCCTCTTGAGCCTCCTCATACGCTTCTTCTTCCACTGGAGCAAATAAAGCATAAACTTAGCAACAAGAACAACATGGTGACATGGTACAAAAGGCATCATATCCATTAAAAAAGAAGAGGTTTTACTTGTAAATTTTGGGTAGTAAAATGACCATTTTTTACAAAGAAGATCTCCCCAAAAGACAATCAACTAGAAAGATTACATCGAAGAGCGAATTTTGCCTCTTCTCAATGCATTCGACAACAAAGGGCATCGACAAAAACCGACGACGTGTTCAACGAAACGAGCATCCGATCTAAAACGGGAGCAGAAGAAGGAACGTAACACTCGAAGAGATGATCATCAGAGCGGAGCAAACTTATTACCTTGGCCCTCATCTCGTCGCAGCAGCAGAATTCGCAACGATCTCCCTACTCTCTCACGTCCTTGCGCCGAGTTCAAGCGGATGTCGTACCGTCCCGAACAGGGTGGGGTTCGAAGGAATACATAGAACAAAAAAACCCTAAGGGCGTTTCTGTCAGTTCGCTTGCAGGAAGAACGAGCCGACTATTTAATCTGGCGAAATGGTCTAATGGGCCGCCCAAACCATGCCATGCCAAACATGAGCACTAGTAAATATCATGGCAAAAAACTTAAAATACGAAAAGAAGATTTATACATAATTATTTATCTATTTCCAATTTCATAGAATTTGAATACAATGAGAAAAAAAAGTTTGTAAGTAATAAGATATAGCTTTTATTTTATATAAGTTATCCTTACTCCCGTCTTCTCACCTCCTAGTAAACATGACCTTATAATTTTATATGCAAGAAGAATGCGAGTCAGTCTGACCTTTCTTAATGATAATTTACTTTTCGATATACAAAAATTATTAAAAAATTATTAAAATACAAACTCAAATATTTAATTATAAAATATTTATAATTAGGACATCCATGGTGAACAATCATCATAGATGACTGTCCATCAAAATTTACAATCCATTTAAACCGAACTGATTAATTTAAAAATCGAGGATCAAATTTTTTTGAATTAATTAAACCGATCGAACTCTCACAAAAATCAAACCAATTGAGCCGACAAAATATCGTTTGATTCGATTTTCGACCAAACTAATCGACTTTTTCAGTTTGATTTCGTTTGGCTCCAGTTTGGTTTAGTTTGGTTTCGATTCAGATCGATTTAATTCATAATATCAATTTGGTTTGGATTCGATTTGATTCGATTCAATTTATAATATCGAGTTAGTTCGGTTCCGATTTTGTTTATTTTTTATTCGAATCAGTTTAGTTTATGTCATATTTGGTTTGATTCCGATTTGATTTATTTTTTATTCGGATCGATTTAGTTTATTTCCTATTTGGTTCGATTTCGATTTGATTTAATTTTATTCATATTATCAGTTAATCGAATTTTAATTTTTAAAATCAAAATCGAACCGATTAAATCGATATAATCGATTTTTTTTAAAAAAATCTGAATTAACATAATCAAACTTAAAACTTCGGTCGGTTAATTCAATTTAATCGAAATTTTATTCACCATTAATTGTACATTTTAGTTTTTTATTATGACATGTTATTTAAAGTTTTCGAGTTAAGTTATTATAGAATTAATCAAAAATATATATAATTTTTTTTAAATATGGACAGGACCGTGGAGGTTTTTATTGTGTTTTTATTTTTTGTTTTATTTGTTTAAGTTCTGGATTGTGCCAATTATATTTCATCATAAGATTTAGTGATTAAATTATAATATTAAATATAATATTTTAAAAAATATATATTTAAGATTGATATAATATATATATATATAGGGATGAATATTCAATTTCGATTATTACAAAAAAATGAACATATGAAATTTAATTCAAATCGGACCTGGAGCCTCCTAATTACCATAGGGCATCTCCAATGTAATTTAAAATTAACAAAAAAAAACTAATAAAAAATCTTAATCATGGTAGAGATGAGATTTGATATTTTGAATTAAAAAATAATAGTGATAATACAAACTCTTTTTTAAAGATAGTACTCATGATTAATGATAACGCATTATCGATTTGTAATGCAGAGAGGTTTATGATTTATAATGTATAATGTATCTAAAAATTTTAGGGAGGTTTTTTTAAGTACAAAGAGAATAGTTAATTTTTATGTTTTTATATTTTCATATGTCATTCATATGATATGTTATAATTATAAAACATCTTATTTAAAGTTTTAATTTATTTTTTTTTTGAACCAGACAGCAGACAAATTGAACCTGAGATGATCAGCCCGTCCCCACAGGATTTTTCCACCAGTCACCAGGGTAAATCGGAAAGCGCTCGCGGTGGCAATCTAGAAGCCCAGCGTCCCAGGATTCGCGCCCTCATTTAGAGGAAAAATTCCTACAAAATGCGCCGTAGCTGGGGATCGAATCGCGGATGTCTGGGTTAACAACTAGATACCTTACCGCTGCACCATAGTCCCGGGGGCATTTAAAGTTTTAATTTAACTATTAGAGATACTAAAAATGTGATTCCTTTACTCTAATATTTCTACTAATTTATTCAGAATTAATACGTAAAAGATAAATTATGAATGTTACTAATTTATATGTTATGATTAGTAGTGGAAAAGAAGGATACATTCATTTTATCTAATTTTAATTTTTAAACGATAAGATGATAACATTACAACATTACACACATTAATTATAAATTTATCATGTAGAGACTTTAATTTAAGAGTGGACTCCAACGAGAAAAGCACAAAGTAAGGTCAAATACTGCCATGGCATCATGGTAAAATCCATTTACCATGACTATTCCTTCAATGATAACCAGCATACGGATACAAAGGTGCATTTAAAAAAAATGATGAATCAGATAATAGATAAATTAAATTTGGGATGATTGATTCGATCTCATAGAAATTTTTCATCGATCACCAGAGTAAATCGGGAAACGCTCGTGGTGGCCAGTCTAGAAGCCCAGCATCTTAGGGTTCGCGTCCCATTTGGAGGAAAAATTCCTGTAAAATACACCGTAATTGGGGATCGAACCACAAATATCTGAGTAAACAACTAATGATCTTACTACTACACCATAGTCCCAGGGCTACAAAGGTGCATTCAAACTCGTTGGGCAGAACGCCTGCAAACATCATTTCTTGAAGGTCTCGAGGTGTTATCCTATTGCATTTTCATGGCTCCCCGTGATTCCTGAACAGCGTGAGCTTGTTCATGTTCAAGCATGGCAACATGCACCAACTGGAGTACAGGAGTATGGCGCGAAAGCAGCTCCTGCTCATACCACAAGGTCTGTCTCCAGATCTGTATCGACGTAGATCATCAAAGTACAACTAAAAATCTCATGATTTTCAGCATTAATTTCTACCACCATCACAATTTCCAACTCTCACAAAAATCGAGGATCAAATTTTTTTGAATTAATTAAATTCATCGAACTCTCACAAAAATCAAACCAACTGAGCGGATAAAATATCATTTAATTCGATTTTCGACCAAATTAACCGACTTTCTCAGTTTAATTTCGTTTGGCTCCAGTTGAATTTAGTTTGGTTCCGATTCAGTTCGATTCAATTCATAATATCGATTTGGTTTGGTTTAGATTTGGTTCGATTCAACTTATAATATCGAGTTGGTTCAGTTCCGATTTAGTTTATTTTTTATTCGGATCAATTTAGTTTATGTCATATTTGGTTTGATTCCAATTTCGTTTATTTATTATTCGGATCGATTTAGTTTATTTCCTATTTAATTTGATTCTGATTTAATTTAATTTAATTCATATTATCAGTTTAATCGAATTTTAATTTTTAAAATCAAAATCGAATCGATTAAACTGATATAATCGATATTTCTAAAAAAAATAAATTCCTGAATTAACAGAATCAAACTTGAAACTTCAGTCAGTTAATTCAATTTAATCGAAATTTTATTCACCATTAATTGTACATTTTAGTTTTTTATTATGATAAAAGTATGGACAGGACGGTGGAGGTTTTTATTGTTTTTTATTTTTTGTTTAATTTGTTTAAGTTCTGGATTGTGCCAATTATATTTCATTTTAAATTATAATATCAAATATAATATTTTTTTAAAAAATATTTAAAATTGATATATATATATATATATATATATATATAGGGGTGTATATTCAATTTAATTACAAAAAATGAATGAAATTTAATTCAAATCTGATCTGGAGCCTCCTCATTACCATAGGGCATCTCCAATGTAATTTAAAATTAACAAAAAAAATACTAATAAAAAATCTTAATCATGGTAGAGATGAGATTTGATATTTTGAATTAAAAAATAATAGTGATAATACAAACTTTTTTTTTAAAGATAATACTCATGATTAATGATAACACATTTTACATTATGGATTTGTAATGAGAGAGGATTATGATTTATAATGTAGAATGTATCCAAAAATTTTAGGGAGGTTTTTTAAGTACAAAGAGAATAGTTAATTTTTATGTTTTTATATTTTCATATGTCATTCATATGATATGTTATAATTATAAAAAATCTTATTTAAAGTTTTAATTTAGCTATTAGAGATGTTAAAAAGGTGATTCCTTTACTCTAATATTTTTACTAATTCATTCAGATTAATACCGAAAAAATAAATTATGAATGCTAAGAATTCGTATGTTATGATTAGTAGTGGAAAAAAAAGATACATCCATTTTATCTAATTTTAATTTTTAAACGGTGAGATGATAACATTACAACATTACACACATTAATTGTAAATTTATCACATAGAGACTTTAATTTAAAAGAAAATTATCGTAAATTCTCTGCATGCAAACTCAACTCTCTTCTCAGTCCCTACGTTAGAAAAAATTTATTTCAACTCCCTACATGTAAAATTTTATTTGCTTCAACTACCGATTTACCAAATTATCCTCAATTTTTTTAGGTACAAACAGTCCAAAATAAAATATAATTTCGTCTAAATTTAATATCATTTAACTAAAATCAGTATATTTTAAACTAGATTTAAAAAAATCCTATTCAATTTAATAGAATATATATATATATATATATATTCTAATTAAACGTTACTGAATTTAAAAGAATAATATTTTGTTTTAGATATATTTTATTTAAAACTAATAAAAATAATTAAGTAAATCGATATATATATTAGTGAGTTGAAATAAATAAAATTCAATAGGTAGAGAATAGAAATAATTTTTTTAACACGAAATTATAATAAAATTTAAGATTCAAATAAAATTTAAAAAAATCACTTAACTTAACGACAAGAGACGATAGAAATGATAACTTTCTCCCCGAATAAATCGTCTGTTCGGCTGCACAGAAACCAGTCCTGCAGTCCTGTTCACGGTGTCAGAATTCAAATGACCGGCCGAGTGGATTCCAACGAGGGAAGTTAAGAAAAGCACAAAGTAAGGTCAAAGACGGCCCTGGCATCATGGTAAAATCCATTTACCATGACTATTCCTTCAATGATAACAAGCATACGGATACAAAGGTGCACCCAAACTCGTTGGGCAGAACGCCTGCAAACATCATATCTTGAAGGTCTCGAGGTGTTATCCTATTGCATTTTGATGGCTTCCCGTGATTCCTGAACAGCGTGAGCTTGTTCTTGTTCAAGCATAGCAACATGCACCAACTGGAGTACAGGAGTATGGCGCGAAAGCAGCTCCTGCTCATACCACAAGGCCTGTCTCCAGGTCTGTATCGACGTAGATCATCAAAGTACAACTAAGAATCTCATGATTTTCAGCATTAATTTCTACCACCTTCACAATTTCCAACTTTTTTTTTATTTGGATATCACACATCCAGGACAACGCAAGGATTAGCCCTTGTTTTGACCGTAATTGATAGGAATAAATAATCCGGGATAAAAACGTGATACGAAAAAGTTACCAAACTAATGTCCTGAAATCAAACCGAGAATCGAATTTCCGAAACTATATTGGAAGAATAAAAGAAAACCCTCAAAGTCAGACCGGGAATTGAGCGAAACTATCTCGGAAGAATGAAAGAAAGCCTCCGAAATCAGATCGAGAATCGAACTCCCGAAACTATTTCTAGGGAATAGACGAAAACCCCGAGATCAATTCAAGAGATAAGACTCCGAGACTAACTCAGAAAAATAAAACCAAAAGATCCACATAGGGATAAGAAAGTCGGACTTCAAATATCCGCTTTTCCTTCTAAAATAAAAAAATTATCAGGTAATTATTGTTCGAAACGCACGATAATTAAGACCTTAATAATCGCGTTGTTATCATAAGAAAATTGCTATCAAATAATCGATCATTAAAGAACGTAAAAAAAACATGAAAACACATGATAAATATATCAGGTATATTAGACGTCCCGAGACTCGAGTAAAGTGGATAAGCTCTTCAGAATTATAATAATTTAATTCTTCGTTGTCCTCCGAAAAAGAAAGAGTTCTGACTTAACCATAATGGATTTTATCGAAAATTTTTTCGATGTATTCCTTTTAACGATCGTATTAATTTCTCCATTATCGTTTTCGTAAATTATACTTTAATGATTCGTCGTTCCTATTGTTCCTATCTGGAACACTTGTCTCCGCTCGCTGGATGCCAAACAAACACAGGGGTTTAAAAAAGAGATAGGGGCGTCGACTCATCAGAGTGGCTATGGAGGACGGGAAGCAGGCATGTTACTCTCTCGCAGAGAGTAGAATCTTTGCCTGCTAATCCAGCGGCAGACGCTGACGTACGGTCGACCGAGGGAATAAGTCCGTCGGATCGCATCAGGGTTCGCCGTCGTCGGCCACTGAACTGACGGCCCGCGGCGGCGGAATGAAAGTCTGATATGAATCAAGTGCATTTGCGATCAGATTTCTTCAATTGCTCGAATGCACGGCTATTTACAGGCACTGCTTCTGGATCGAAAACAAATTTGAATTGCTCATTTGGATTCACGATTTCCTAATTCGATTTGGAGCAAATGTTGCGATCTTGATCCTGACGCCGATGGCGTAGGGACGGACGGGTCGACTGAGCCCGGTTCGCGGCGGAGCCCTGGCGTTCCTTCTTTTGCTGCGGCGAGAACAAGTGTGCGAGGCCGAAGACGGAGACGGGCTTCCCGGAGCCGCGGAGGGAGCCTACGGGGACGACGTTGAGGATTGGGGCCACTTGGACGTTGGCGGAGTAGGACCTCTCCACCCCGCGCATCCGCGGCCTCGGGCCGCCGGTGAAGCTCCCCGGACTGCTCGAGCTCCGCTCCAGGCCGTGGAACACAATCTTGCCCGACGAGCTCATGCGCGGGCTGTCCACCGACACAATCTTGCCCGGCTTGCTGGGGCTGAACCCCGCCCTAGATGACGCCGACACGGCGGAACGCGGGCAGGATAGGCGGACCCGGGGCGCGACGTGACAGGGCTTATCGGAATCGATGGATAGCCTGGCGATATCCTCGTGATCGGGGCCGGAGGAGGAGGAGGAGGAGGAGTGAGAGAGACGGGAGGCGATGTGCGAAGATTCTGGATCCGAGTCGCGAAGCAAGGGGAGGCTAAGCGACGAGTCGGCAGAAGCAGCCTTGGCGTGCCGCTGGAGCAGATGCTTCGGAGCCGACCTTGGGACCGCATTCTTCGAGGCGGCGGTGGCCACTACTGACGGCACGTCGCCGACTGCCACTTGGACATGGAACTTCGTGGCGCGTGCGCGATTCAGGCCCAGTAGCTCGCGCCAGCGAGCGATGCACCTTGGCGCGCGGGGGGATGACCCATAAGGATCTGCGCCGGAGATCTCCGCCTTCCGCCGCATCTCCGGAGGATCCGGAAAGAGCAAAGACTTCGCCTCCGGAGGCTTGGTGACAGCCAGATGGAGCGGCACGAGTTTGCCCTCGGAGAAGAGCTCGTCGGCGGGTAGCATGGCGACGGGACGGTCATGGAGGAGGAACTCGAAGTCCTCGTGGAAGGCGGCGGGGGTGCCCTCCGCTGCGGTAGGCAGAAGGTCAACGGAGGCAGCGTCGTGGGTGAAGGAGATCCGGGGTCCGAGCCAGGCGAACGCCTCCTTCGCCGTCGGCGTCATTGCCAGGCTGTTCACCAGGGCGGACGCCATTAATGGAACCTGAGAAACAGAAGAGCCGCCGAACCAGAAGGCGATGGAAGTGGTTTATAAAGAATTTCATCTCAAAGTATTTATTTATTTATTTATTTATTTATTTTTAAATCGTTAACTCGGGTAAACGGTGGGTAAGGTTAGAAGTAAATAATGGGCAGTACGTAGATGGGCCGTACGTAGTCTGTAGTCTGTACATACAAGAGTACAGAGGTTAAAAACAAAGAGTACTTTAATTAATACGGCATTTATAGTTCTGCTCCGTTCTCCACGAGATGGACGGGAGTTAAGACGGGTGTTGCCATTTCAAGTTTAGAAAATAAAAAATTTCATAAAATTAATATATCCACTCTTCTTATACCTTAATCACACCATCCGAAAATAATTTTAATAATTTATTTTTTTTCATATTATCATTAGGACGAATTGATGGGACCGCTAAGGACAAATTAATCATCTTTGGCTATCTATAATTTCTTACTTCCTATTGATCCTTGTAAATATTTAATAAAAAATATTATAAATCGGGGAAAACTTCAAGTTAGTTGCGATTATTCTCTTAATTAAAATTACTCGAATATTATTATAAGAATTTTATAAATGATCCTCTTGAAGGACTGTCAGAGAAAGGAGCGTCAAGATGGTTGGCTAACGTACAGGTCAAAGTCAGAGTTAGATTGATTGCGCATCAGACCCAGAGTTTGATCGAACGCCTAGGAGAGCCCTAGCAAAATCCAAACGGATGATCATGTCGAATGTAATCTCCGGGTGAACCACTAAAGCAGATCTATTTTGGGTGTCCAAGCAAACATAACCAACTGGACTTTAAAGACAAGCACATCCGATCGAACATCTAAAGTCCTTTATAGGGGGAGAATGCCACTTGAATTGAGAAACCAAGCAGGTCCGGAGACCTCTTGAACAATTGGATGGACGAATTCAAACGAACAGTAAATGATCGTTAGGAATGCAAAGGCTAAAGAATTATACGCACATATGGTCTCTCGAGCAAACAAGCAAGACATAGCTTTTGGATGGACCAGACGAATGCTTAAAAAACCGAACAATCCCTTATCTTCTCTGGCAAGGGCGTAGCCACCTTGTGCGGAGGGGGTGTGATCGCTCCCTCTCAATTTTTTTTAAAAAATTAATAGTATATATTTGAAAAACCCTCGTCACTATTTTAATTCGTCGATTCACCATCATTTGTCTTTACAAAATTCAAATTGATCGCATATTTCGAAAGTCCTCTGTTGGAGTTACAGGAAGAGGAAGAGACCACCCCTTCCTCTTCATCTTCCAACCCTTCAAATCCTCTACTGATGGAGGTAGAGGAAGAGTTTTCTTCCCCTTATAAATTGGGCGTCCAACTTCAATCCAGGGGATGTGAAGAAGTTAGAGCATTGTTCTTAAGGATTTGGTTTGTGGCTGAAAGAGATATCGGTCCGCTCTATGATCATTCTCTCGACAACAAGAAGAAGAAAAGAGGAGAAGATCATCCAATCTAATCACTGTAAGTCTGATTTATATGCGAATAAGTTTCATGCTTAAAGATCTAATATTGGTATCAGAGCGATTTAGATTATATAAGCATGTTTTTACTTCTCCATCGATCACTGTCGAAATTTTTTTTCTCCGTCGTTCTCTTCTCCGATCACTGGCAAGAATCCAATGCTAGTCGACGAGTGACTATGTATCGCGAACCTGAGGAAGCCTCTGCGGCGTGGGGAAGCCTTTGTGGCGTGAAGAAATCGCAGAGGCG
This sequence comes from Boesenbergia rotunda, assembly GCA_024364735.1. Classification (NCBI taxonomy): domain Eukaryota; kingdom Viridiplantae; phylum Streptophyta; class Magnoliopsida; order Zingiberales; family Zingiberaceae; genus Boesenbergia; species Boesenbergia rotunda. Next base: position 272,902 of record JAGFNQ010010590.1, read on the forward strand.
GCGGGCGGCGGGCGGCGTGGAGACTAGGGTTTTTCTGTAAATTATAATGTTAATTATATAAAATTCATGAGAAGTTGAAAAACCCGATGAGATTAAAAAACTCATGGATCTTAGAACTTCATGATTATCACACCATTATTCATATACGATAGAATTGTACCTTGAGTAGCCATAAATGTCTCTCTGTAGAAGCACCAAGAAATCGATTTACCTTTCTTCTCTTATCTTTATGCACAGTATTGTTTCCCTTTGATTGATAGATAATAAACTCTATGTTATTCTTTTATAAGGAGAAAGAGGACCATTTATAATAATCAATTTTAGATAACTTACATGTTCTATCAACGTGCAGATGAACTTTTCAACTGGCCAATTCTTTAGATAAATATGAACTTTTCAACTGACCAATTCTTTATATAAATATTAAATATTTAAACCATAAATTAGATGTTATCTGTAGATTAGATATTATTTTAAATATCTAATTTACAGATATGATGTATATAAATAATTTACATCAACGTGGGTCACATAACTTTATATCAACGTGGGGCATAAAGCTAACATTCTCCCACTTGGCCCATGTGAAAATCTATGGTTCCATCACTTACTGCTCAGAGCATAAGGGTAAACGTATTCCTTTATTGGTCACATCATAATGTCATAGTTAAGTATGTACACTAATATGAGTCATGGCAGCTCTAAATCTTTAATTTAATATAGTTCCTTCCATGTACCACAATATTACCGTTCTACTTAATATGACTCATAAACTGAAAGGTTAATAATGGTCCACATTAGCATCTTTATTAAGACTAAAATTCATTCAACATTATGTATATACTAATAATAAGCATCATATCATTTGATATCAGAAACAAAGTGTGCTCATATTGAGATGTCAAATGTTTAGTAGAATCTTTTAACAATGTTCATTCGTTCATGTTCAATAAATATCTTTGGCAACAATCCTTTTGTCAATGGATCTGCAATCATGAGATTTGTACTAATATGCTCAATTGACATCTTCTGTTTCTGAACTTCTTGTTTAACAACAAGATACTTTAGTTCCACGTGTTTTGTACCTTTAGAATACATGTCATTTCTTGAAAAGAAGACGGCTGCCGAATTATCACAATAAATTTTCAACGGCTTGGCTATACTGTTGACTATTCCAAGTCCTGAAATAAAATTCTGCAGCCAATTCCCTTGAACTGTGGCTTCAAAACATGCCAAAAATTCAGCTTCCATAGTGGATGTAACAATTAGTTTTGCACTTTTCCATGAGATTGCTCCTCCAGCTAATAGGAACAAATAACCAGATGTGGAATTTCTTGTATCGATACATCCAACAAAATAGCCGATCGTGGCTTGTATGCATGGCCCGAGATTGAGGCCTTGACCCGCCAGGCCCTAAGAGTAGAGGCCGCAGCTGACCACGAGCACAAAGCGGGACTTATGCAAGCATGGGTCAACGGAGCTCTCCGCGCGATGGGGGAGCATCAGTTGGACACCTTGCTGGCCACGGAGTCCTCTCTCCAGAGTTCTAGGCACCAGGAACGTTTGGCGTTCGAGAAGGTTGTGGCAGTCACCAACGACCTACTCCAAGTGACCCTGGAGCAAGACTAGCTTCAAGCGAAGGAGAAAAAGTTGTCGGGCGATATCCGCCTTCTGGAGGCCTCGGCCGGGAGGTCAAACGAACATGTCAAAGACCAAGCGCGTCAGCTCCCCAGAAGGTGTCCGACCTCCTGATGGGTGGCTGATCGCCTGTCTGACTTCGAGAAGGATCTGGCCTAGGCATGGTCGGAAGTATGGGCTACCTCAGACAGGCTTAAGGAGGCTCTGGCGGATCAAGATAAAATGACTGCTGAGATAGAGCAGCTAAAGCGTGCTAAGGAAGCTGATGAGGTTGACGTGCGCAACTTTCGGGCTACTGAGGCTTCCCACATGAAAGGGGCCGAGGCAGACTTCAAGGCTAAGTACCTGGAGTAGGATGAATTTGGCGACATCATTGTCGGCCAGGTAATGAAGCGCATGAAGCAAGGCTTCCACGGGGCCATCAACCAACTGAAGAAGGCCCACCTTTTGCCTCCAGATGCAGACCTGGGCTTCATGAGCATCGGTTGAGTTTGGGAAGAGCTCCCCCCAAGGACAAAGAGCTGTAGGATTATTTGTTACCCGGGAGCTTGGCCCCGATGTACCCATTTTGATTATAATGAAAATATCTCTTTGCCTTACTGTCCTGTGCATGCTTTTGCGTTTGGCTCCCTGTATCATTCATTTTCGTCTCGAGGGCTCAGAGAGTAGAAGGATCGATATTTTTCTTTGACTACAGGGGACAGATAGCAGATTAACTATTTTGGAGAATATGCATTTCATCTCAACCCGTAGGGTAAGGGAGTCAGGGAGCCACTACTTATCCCTTGCATCCCCTTGGGTTGGTTCTAGGGACCCAACACCTCCTATGATGTCAGGCATCTTCAGAGGTTTTTCGGGTTTGATCCTGGGTACGGATCTCCCCAAGATAACCCCGCAAACCCAACCACCAAGCCCGCGACTACTCTTCTGTGGGACCCATGTTTATTCCTTTCTTTATTGAGTGTTTGCGACCTCCAAACTGTCATTGAATTGACCCATAAAGGGTTGCGTATTCTCAAGCGCCGCAGAGACATACCAATCGACTGTTATGGAAATGACGCGACGCTTCAGGATTGACGTCTATTACTACTCCTGCGTTGTGCTTGCATTAAATGCGGATGGGCAGTCCCCTCTATAAAGGTGGAAGGCCAACGCGTTCGTTCCTATCCATCTTTCCTTGCCATTCTCATGGACCAGAAAGGGAAAAGAGGTTGCAGCCTGGAGGGGAACCCAGCAAGGGAGGAGGTTCACCACCAAAGGGGTGCGAAGTCCAGGCTAAGTCAGGCGCTCCCAGAGTCCCCTATGATGCGTACCACCATCCGGTACATCCACCATCGTCCCCCTTTCTACCAAGGGTTTTCGACATCACTGCGGAGCATAACAAACATGATGTTGCATCTTTCCCGGGAGAGCACAGCGGAGATGGAACCACATGTTTCATCGGAGAGTCCGGAAAAGACATTGCATGCTTCACCGGGAAGCATGACAGAGATGATATTATATGTTTCACCTGAGAGCATCTCCTGGTAGTTCATCTTCTGCCCCTCCCGGTTGCTCTCCCATGTCTGATCGCCCGTTTCCCCGAGTTTTGGGCATCGGACATCAGTCGGCCCTGGAGTAGTGTGTCATCCGAGGAGGAGTTATAGCTGCTGCTCCCCCTTCCCTTCCCCATTGTTCCGGGGTACGTGACAATGCGGGGATGCTGAAGCGACAGGGAAGAACCGGGCAAAGGAGTGATCTCCTCTATTGGATTCATTGATTGTATCCCTTATTCTTTGTATTCCTTTTGAGATATCATTGTCAATGTATTTTCGGTAAAATGAAGGAAAAGACTTGTTATCTCTGTTGTGTAAGCGCTTCCAGGTATTCTACTAGTTTTACCATGATTGAGGATGCTTGTTTCATGTCGAGTAGGTTGTGTGTATTATCCTTTTGTCCTCAGGCCTCCTCCAGTTCCCAGGTAAGGGCTTCGTAGATCTTGGTTGTGTATCTGGCGCACCCAACCTAGACCAAGCCTAAGCACCTCGTGCATCCGCAGCACCGCGAGGTGTTAGGGTTTTGATTTCTTGGTTGGGCGTCCGTATCACCTAAACCAAGCCTAAGGACCCCGGGCATCCGTAGCACTGCGAGGTATTAGGGTTTTTATTTCTTGGTTGGGCGTCGGTAGCACCCAGACCAAGCTTAAGTACCTCGGGCATCCGCAGCACCGCGAGGTATTAGGGTTATAATTTATTGGTCGGGTGTCTGTAGAACCCAGACCAAGCCTAAGTACCTCGGGCATCCGCAGCACCACGAGGTATTAGGGTTTTTATTTCTTGGTCGGGCGTCTGTAGATTCCAGACCAAGTCTAAGTACCCTGGACATCCGCAGCACCGCGAGGTATTAAGGTTTCATTTTGTGGTTGGGTGTCTGTAGAACCCAGACCAAGCCTAAGTACCCCGGGCATCCGCAGCACCGCGAGGTATTAGGGTTTGGTATCTTGGTTGGGCGTCCGTAGCTCCTAGAACAAGCCTACGTACCCCGGGCATCCGCAGCACCTCGAGGTATTAGGGTTTCATTTATTGGTAGGGCGTCTGTAGCACCCAGACCAAGCCTAAGTACCCCGGGCATCCACATCACCGCGAGGTATTAGGGCTTTTATTTCTTGGTCAGACATCTATAGAACTCAGACCAAGCTTAAGTACCCCCGGCATCCACAGTACCGCGAGGTATTAGGGATCTTATTTCTTAGTCGGGCGTTTGTAGATCTCAGACCAAGCCTATGTACCCCGGGCGTCCTCAACATCGCGAGTTATTACGGTTTGGTTTCTTGGTTGGGCGACCGTAGCACCCAAACCAAGCCTAAGTACCCCAGCATCCTTAGTACCGCGAGGTATTAGGGTTTTATTTCTTGGTCGGGTGTCCGTAGCACCCAGACCAAGCCAAAGTACCTCGGCATCCGCAACACCGCGAGGTATTAGGGTTTTTATTTCTTGGTCGGGCGTCTGTAGAACTCAGACCAAGCCTAAATATCCTGGGCATCTGCAGCACCGCGAGGTATTAGGGTTTTTATTTCTTGGTTGGGGGTCTGTAGACCGCAGACCAAGATAAAGTACCCCTGGCATCAGCAGCACCGCGAGATATTAGGGTTTCATTTCTTGGTCGGATGTCTATAGAACCCAGACCAAGCCTAAGTACCTCGGGCGTCCGTACCACCGCGAGGTATTAGGGATTGGTTTCTTGGTTGGGCGTCTGTGGCACCCAGAACAAGCTTAAGTACACCCAGCATCTGCTGCACCGCGTGGTATTAGGATTTTTATTTCTCGGTTGGGCGTCAATAGCACCTAGAACAAGCCTAAGTACCCCGGGCATGCACAACACTACTAGGTATTAGGATTTTTATTTCTTGGTTGGGCGTCCGTAGTACCCAGACCAATCCTAAGTACCTCGAGCATCCGCAGCACCTCGAGATATTAGGGTTTTTATTTCTTGGTCGGGCGCCTGTAAAACCTAGACCAAGCCTAAGTACCCCGGGTATCCGGAGCACCGCGAGGAATTAGGATTTTTTATTTCTTAGTCGGGCGTCTGTAGATCTCAGACCAACCTTAAGTACCCCGGGCAACCACAGCACCACCAGGTGTTAGGGTTTAATTTCGTGGTCGGCCATCAGTAGAACCCATACCTAGCCTAAGTACCTCGAGCGTTCGCAGCACCACGAGGTATTAGGGTTTGGTTTCTTGGTTGGGCGTCCGTAGCACCCAGACCAAACTTACGTACCCCGAGCATCCGCAACACCATGAGGTATTAGGGTTTCTTATTTTGGTTGGGCGTCTGTAACACCCTGACCAAGCTTAAGTACCCCGAGCATCCGCAGCACCGCGAGGTATTCGGGCTTTTATATCTTGGTCTGGCATATGTAGAACCCAGACCAAGCCTAAGTACCCCGGGCATCTCCAACACCGCGAGGTATTATGGTTTTTATTTCTTTGTCGGGCGTCTATAGATCGCAGATCAAGCCAAATACCCCGGGCATCTGCAGTACCGCTTGTATTAAGGTTTTATTTCTTGGTCAAGCGTCCGTAGAACCAAAACCAAGCCTAAGTACCCCGGAAGTCTACAGCACCGCGAGTTATTAGTGTCTGGTTTCTTGGTTGGGTGTCCGTAGCACCCAGACCAAGCCTAAGAACCCCGGTTGTCCGCAGCACCGCGAGGTATTAGGGTTTCATTTTTTGGTCGGGCGTTCGTAGCACCCAGATCAAGACTAAGTACCTCGGCATCCGCAACACCGCGAGATATTAGGGTTTTTATTTCTTGGTCGGGCGTTTGTAGATCCCAGACCAAGCCTATGTACTCCGGGCATCCGCAGCACCGCGAGTTATTAGGATTTCATTTTTTGGTCGGGCATCTGTGGAACCCAAACCAAGCCTAAGTATCCCGGGCGTTCGCAGAACCGCGAGGTATTACGGTTTGGTTTTTTGGTTGGGCGTCCGTTGCACCCAGACCAAGCCTAAGTATCCCCGGCATCCGCAGCACCGCGAGGTATTAAGGTTTCATTTCTTGGTCGGGGATCCGTAGTATCCAGACCAAGCCTAAGTACCCCGGGCATCATCTGCATCGCGAGGTATTAGGGTTTTTATTTCTTAGTTGGAGTCTGTTGCACCCAGACTAAGCCTAAGTACCCCGGGCATCCGCAGCACCGTGAAGTATTAGGATTTCATTTCTTGGTCGGGCGTCTGTAGAACCCAGACCAAGTCTATGTACCCCGGGCATCCGTAGCACCGCGAGGTATTAGGGTTTGGTTTCTTGGTTGGGCGTCTGTAGCACCCGGACCAAGCCTAAGTACCCCCGGCATTCGCAGCACCGCGAGATATTAGGGTTTCATTTCTTGGTCGGGCATCCGTAGCATTCAGACCAAGCCTAAGTACCCCGGACATCCGCAGTACCGCGTGGTATTAGGGTTTTTATTTCTTGATTGGGCGTCTATAGCACCAAGACCAAGCCTAAGTACCCAGGGCATCCACAACACTACTAGGCATTAGGGTTTTTTATTTCTTGGTTGGGCATCCGTAGCACCCAGATCAAGCCTAAGTACCACGGACATCCGCAGCACCGTGAGGTATTAAGGTTTTTATTTCTTGTTCGGGCGTCTGTAGAACCTAGACCAAGCCTAAGTACCCCGGGCATTCAGAGCACCCCGACGTATTAGGGTTTTTTATTTCTTAGTCGGGCGTGTGTAGATCTCAGACCAACCCTATATATCCCGGGTATCCGCAGCACCGCGAGGTATTCGGGTTTAATTTCATGGTCGACCTTCTGTAGAACCCATACCAAGCCTAAGTGTCACGCCCCGAGACCCAGGAGCCGCTGTTCCAATATAAAATCGGACAGCACCTCCCCTGTCCGGCGGACAACTTACACATACATACGACATAATAGACAACACACGCAGTATATATTTGGCCTCAGGCCTCCAAAATAGATAAACACAACCTAAAAGCATCAGCCAACTAAGTAAATCATACCTGACTGCGGACCGGTCCGACTTATGACGAAACAACAAATACAACAACCCGTTAGGGCTCACGACACATACGGCATATACATATCGCCTAAAGAATTATAAAACAACACACTATAAAGTACAAAACGAAACCATGTCGTCGCGATGGGTAGGGACTGGCTGCTGGGCTCTTCTGGCGACTCCAAGTATCTCAACCTGAAATAAAAACATATGGCAACGGTGTGAGTCCATAAACTCAGCGAATACCCAGTAGATATGCATAGTATGTTATAATAACAATAGAAGTCTTCGCTGATACAACCTCATATGAACAATAGGAAAGGGTATACCGAAGATACTGAATAAAGATACATACCCGAATCCATCTAACCTGAAAAGAGGATAATAAGTACTAAGGGAATATCAATAGACATATAATCTCAGATAACAAGTCTCCAGAATATGCATGTCAAACAAGTGCAGCAATCAAGTGCAGCAAACAATGCACGATGCAAAATATGCACATGGTGCAATGCCATGGTCACCCCCTAACTCCAGTCAAGCCATCGAGACAGGCGATACTGTGTCGGCCGAGTGGGTAGAGCTGTGACACTGTCAGCACTCTGCCATCACTACTCCTGAGTGACCGAGTGGACAGGGTGCTGGTGGAGTAAACACTCCGCCCCATATATAGATGGGGGAGATATCTCTCTCATCTTCTCTGGTCTATGGGAAGAGAAGGGATCCCTGCTTGCTACCACGCTCCGAAACCACTACCCCTGAGCGGACGAACGGAGCAATACAGAGCAAATGCACACACCCAGCGGTATCCACTAACCCATGAGTGGCCGTGTGTGCATATCATATGCCAGAAGACGATTAGGCTCAACCACAAGGGAGTCGCTGATCGCCGGCATGCAACAATGCAAGGATGGTGTATGATAGATACACATACCTCCCTCCCCATGTCCTCAGTATACTAAGTCTCAGTCTGAAATCCTATAACAGGAAATACAGATAACCTACAAGGTATATTGGCCGGGAACTATAGATCCCTCAAGGTCAAATGCAAGAAATACATCACGATCTCTAAGCATACCTATAGATATGGCAATACCTGAGACTGTATGGAACTACAACATAATAACTCAGGGATAACCCACATGTATCCAGGACAGGCATAATAACTCAGGGATAACTAACAAGTATCCAGAACAGGCATAATAACTCACGGATAACTAACAAGTATCCAGGGCAGACATGATAACTCAGGGATAACTAACAAGTATCCAGGACAGGCATAATAACTCAGGGATAACTAATAAGTATTCAGAACAGGCATAATAACTCAGGGATAACTAACAAGTATCCAGAACAGGCATAATAACTCAGGGATAACTAACAAGTATCCAGAACAGGCATAATAACTCAGGGATAACTAACAAGTATCCAGGACAGGCATAATAACTCAGGAATAGCGTATGATCTTACTGCTATCTATAACAGTCTATGCATAACAAGATGACAATATCATAAAGATAAGTCAAAGGGTACCCGCCTCAATCGTAAGATGCTCGTATCAGAAGAACCTCCCGTCCGCTAATCAGCAACGATAAATCCAATCAAAACCCTGTATCAAAGGTATAATGTTTATTAATCACAATTAAATGAGTAGCCCTTAGTTATCCCAAGTTACCTAGATTAGATTCATGTTAGGTTTTCGAAACCCGAATCAATCAAGTTTAGGTTATTAGGTTTAATCCCCCAATTAACCCTAATCATGCCACAATCTAACTCGCTTAGGAGTTTAACAACTGACTGGATTTATTCCTACTAAACCAGCACCAAGAAGATCTCCACCTCACGGCAAAAAGTTTGGACAACCCACCAAGCTCTATATACAAGCAAAACCATATCATTATTTCTGAACGACCTATCAGTCTACTTCCCTGCCCTAAACAAAACCAAACAGGGCACTCACCTACTGACCTAAGACTAGGTGAAATCTCATACATCCAACTGATCAAAATTCCTTCATCCAATCATACACAGATCCAGCAACAGATCATTTCACCAACCCAAACAGACTCACGGCAGAACACAATACAAGCTCAGAAAGATCAAGGATCATACACAACATAACAATAAACCCAAGGTTCACATAACACTAATCGAAAACCAAGATCAATCCAACATCCAACTCTAACCATCCTAATCACAAGATCGGCAATCACACATGAAGGATTAAGAGCTTGACCAACCCAGAGCACACGCAAGAAGCAATTTGATTAGAAAATATCAAAGCTAAAATCCCATAGCACTGAGCTAAACTCACATCCCATTTCCAGATCTGAATTCCATACCCTATCAAAATAGAAATCCAATTCAATCACCATACCCAAATCCAAGAGCATCATTATCAAATTCTTACCTAGATCCGCTGATAGAATAATTCTGCTATCATCCAGCAAGATCAACCTCACCAAGGAGCTCCATCACGATCGACCCCCAAACTCTGAGCTAAACGCCTCTCCCAAACCCTAAATCATCCGTGGCGCATCCAAGAACAATCGTGATCAGGGGAATCAAGTCCACAACAATCGCCAATACCTTGGCGCGATTGGAAAGAAAAGAGAGAAGGAATGCATCATACAACACACTCACCTTCAACCCGCCTGGAGTGGAGATCGATCCGAACTCCGGAGGAACACGACGACCACCGACGATCACGTGATCGGCACAACCTCCACTCGGCAAGATCTCAGCCACAAAGGAGGGGAAGGGAAGAAGGAGAGTTGCGCTGGGGCAGAGGATCGCCGACTCAAGAAGATGGCCCGATGGCGTTCGCTGCGGCTAGGTCTCGCGAGGGAGAGAAAGAGAATTGAAACGGGCGGCGCGTCTGCGGCTAGGGCACGCACGAAGTGGAGAGGAGGAAATCAAGTCGGCGGCTGCTGTCTAGGGCTCGAGGAGAGAAAGTTTTATTTAAAGGGAGTGGGTCTTTTACAGAAAGATCCTCTAACTTTCAGTAATTTTAATTCTACCCTCAGGGTAAGGGTTTTAGCTTATTTACCCCTTCATAATTTAAGAATTTATCAGTAAACCCTTGATAAGTTTTAAGTTTTTACAATAAAATCTCTTGGCTCCTCTCGTAGGGTCGGAAATCCTAGACTCTATCCAAGAAAATCCCAAAAAATTTTATTTCTTAGTCGGGCGTGTGTAGATCTCAGACCAACCCTATATATCCCGGGTATCCGCAGCACCGCGAGGTATTCGGGTTTAATTTCATGGTCGACCTTCTGTAGAACCCATACCAAGCCTAAGTATCCCGGGCGTCCGCAGCACCGCGAGATATTAGGGTTTGGGTTCTTGGTTGGGCGTCCGTAGCACCCAGACCAAGCCTACGTATATCGGGCATCCACAGCACCGCGAGGTATTATGGTTTCTTATCTTGGTAGGGCGTCCGTAGCACCCAGACCAAGCCTAAGTACCCTGGGCCTAGAAAACTCATTGATTGACCTAGAAAAGCCTAATTGCAACAATTTCAAATATTATGAGTTTATGGTGTTGCAAAGACTCAAATTGTGCTATAGGTCCATCCGTGAGTTCAGATAGCACAATTCGAGTGTTTGCAACACCATAAACTCATAATAATTGAAATTGTTGCAATGGACTTTTCTATGTCCATCATTGAGTTTTCTGCAAAACTCATTGATAGACCTAAGATATTTGGATTTCTCAATACGTGATATCATTAGGTAGGATCGATATAGGAGAACGTAATTATTGTTGGATCGGGGTGGTCCGGCTAGAGGGGGGTGAATAGACGGCTAATAAAATAAAAGTGGTGGAAACTCGTCTATTAAAAAAAACTTAGTTGGAACTTGGTCGTTGCTTCCAAGACGGTTAAAGCTAAAAAAAATCTCCTTGAGGCGAAGAAGCCTTACAACTGAAGATCGCTAGACTTTAGAGAGAATTACAAGAAATGAATTGAATGAATGAGAAAAAAAACAAAACCTCTAAGTCTATTTATAGCCTAAGAGAATGAATCTGGATTGTTGATTGTTGATGACTTTTCTCTTGGCCGTTGATCCATGGATGTAATTTGGATGGTTGATCTTGGATGGGATTAACTACATCCATTGGATTTGATTAAAGGATAATGTAATATTATCTTTTAAAAAATAAAGTTTTAATTAAAACTTTATCTTTCCGCTCGTGTTGGCTGTTTGAATTTCCATGTCACTGTTCTAATCTCTAAGTAGTAATATCGGAAATATTTTATTGCTATCGCCCCTTATCCCAAATGGTAAGTGGTTTACCGTGTAACGTTGATGTCTCGGGTTCGATCTTTCTTGGCTCCAAATAATTTTCTCTTTTCTTTTGGGCATTGTACCAGTCTTTTTGAATATTGGCAACCCTTTAGTGCAATCACCCTTTATCCCAAATGGTAGTTGGGTTAGTGTTTGTTGATGAGGTTTTGGGTTTGATCCTTCTTGGCACTAAATAACTTTTTCTTTTCTTTTGGGCGCTTGGACTAGTCTTTTTGATTCTTCGTCTTCTGGGTGATTTCCGGCCAACCGAAGTTAGGCTCTCCCGAACTCGACTCCGGCCTTTCGCCCCTCGAGCGTCCTTCCTCCCGACTTCTCGTCCCTCGGACACCGCGCACGTCCTTCTCGCTCCACCGACGTACTCTTCCGCAGCTTCCGCGTCCCTCGGATTGTACTGAGCACGTCGGCTCACTTCCCCGCGCAATCCTTCTTGTCCACTGCGTCTTACGCTTGACTTCCTCCGTACCTAAGTTCCTGCACACTTAGCAGAGGGATTAAAACCAACAGGACCCAACCTAACTTGGTTGATCGCATCAAAACTAACCGGGACACCAACAATTATGGTGTCAAAACTTATTCATAACCACTGGCAATGATTTTCTCTTATAGTGTCGTTTGGCTCGGAACAATGCATCATATAGTTGTAGCATATTTAGACTAACATTTTTTATCTTTCATTTTTATATCTTTATTTTTATATTTATATGTTATTATCTATCTTATTTTTTTCACATTTATATTTTTTAATTTTTATTATACTTTTAATCTTTAAAAGTCTATTTATTTATTTCTGTTTTATACTTTCTTTATTTTTTATTTGTATGTATTTCTATATTTTATATTTAAATATTTTTTTTATATCTTTATATATTTGCTTTATGTTTCTCTTTTTATATATTTATATATTTATCTTTTAATTCTTTTATATTTGCTTTATTTTTCACTCTATATTTTATATTTTCTCACCCAAAGAGAATATGAAATATTTCATTTTAGGCTCACCTTGGTCTTGAAATAAAATTTAATCGATTTTTAATATTTTTTTCAAAGATATTTATTCTATCTTAATTTACGTATATAAATTTTATTTTAATTTTCTTTATATTTATTTTTGTAGATTTTTAATCAATTAACTCTATTTATTTATTTATATTTTATACTTTCTTTACTTTTTATTCGTATTTATTTCTGTAATTTTATATTTCTATATTATTATATTTTTATCAATTTATATATTTGTTTTTTGTTTCTCTCTTTATATATTTATATATTTATGTTTTTTCTCTTTTACATTTACTTTATTTTTCACTCTATGTTTTATATTTTCACACTAAAAAGGACCTGAAATGAAATTTAATCTATTTTTAATAATTTTTTTATGATATCTAATATTTCTTAATTTGCACATATAAATTTTATTTTAGTTATTATTTTATATATTTCTAATATATATAATTGTACGAACTCTATTTCTTTTTTATATTTATATTCTTTATTTATTTTATTTTATTTATATTTTCTGATATTTTACATTTTCTATTATATCCTTAATTCAATTATTTATAATTATTTTGAAGAAAAATAATTTTCACTTTGAATATTAGAAGGTTTGATATTCTCAAATTTTAGGTCTAGCGTGACTTGATATTGATTTCATTTTAAAACTATATTTTTAAAATATATAATCATCATTTATTATTTATTTATTGGATAATCTTTTAAATATTTATTAATTTTTCATAATCACACTAAAATAAAATAAATTATTTGGGATGAATGTTGTACATGACAGGAAAAAATATATAGGGTGAGATAAAAAGTTGATTTGGAAGTCTCGAAAAGTGAATTACAAAAAAGAGTTATTGGCGGCTTTTAGTAAAATGTCTCGAGGACAATCATCAAGTAATGAATGGTTAAAAGGAGCCCTCACAAATTTATTACCGCATAGTTAATTCTTATCATGCTTTTGGAATGTTATTTTCGATCTGTAGTGGTAGCCCAAGAAGAGTCGTGATGGCCCCCACAAATAAATTAATGATTAATACGTAGATGTTATCATTTAAGGTCTACGTCAAAATCTGACAAAGTGTGCCTATTTTTTCCACACGCTAACGACAGTATCCGAATTAGTAATCTCTATCATTTAACTTCTCCGTGTTAACTTTAAAACGGATCGACGAGAGTGCTCAACGATCGAATAACATTTTTACCCCGAGAAGAACCCTAATGGAATTTGTAGTGCTGCACTAATCTTTAGCATCTTACTCCTTTTTGTGCTTTTCCGGATGCAATCAACCAGCTAGTTTTGCAACCGAAGTGGTAGATGCTTCTTCTGCAAGTCGATTGAATGGAACTCATTAGGGACCAGCACTGCAGTACCGTGAAGATAGACAGGTTTCGACAGCCTGACAAACCCTAATTATCCACTGTCCGTGCACATTTCACAGCTACCTCTCGTCTCGTGACGCCGCTGAACTACATGCCTAATCCCATAAAGCAGACAACAAAGAGCAAAGAGCAAAGAGCAAAGCTGAATGCTAGAAGTGGCTTTCTTTTGTTCCGGAGTCGTTGGCATCTCGAAGACCCAATCGGATTAAAGGGCATCAATTCACCTCAATTCTTAGCCGAGTAGTTTGGTTCTTGGCTAGGGAAGAGAATAATTCTCAAGGTTTCCTCGCTACTTTGTTTAATCCGTCAAATCTCAGTTCAATATTTTGCATTTCTAGAAGAAGAAAAAAATAGTTTTTTGATGCAGATTTGGGTGTTTCGAGGTATTAATACACGAGAAGCAGAGGAGGCAGGAGGGAGCGACATGGCGCAGAGGCAGCAGGAGAGTCAACGAGGCCGCGCGCAGCGCTTGGCTCTGTATCTGCTCGCGATCTGGTTTTCTGCAGCGGCGGCGCACGGCTTGCGTCCATCGGAGCACGGCCTCGCAAACCAGAAGGACCCAGGGCCAGCGTCGCCCCCCATGGTTGCCTTCTTCCACGCCCGGCCGGCGGCAGCGCTCCCGGAGGCGCAGAACGTGGCGTGGACGCTGGTGCCGCCGGGGCCGCAAGGGCGGCGCCGTCCTCGGTCGGGACTTCTCGCCGCCGGCGTGGCTTGCGGCGTCGTCGGAGCTGGCCTCCTCGCCTTGGCGGCGGCGGCGTACGTCGTCCACACCCGCCGGCACGGGTTGGGGACTGGGGCGACTTGGTCGATGGGCTCACCCCGCCGGAGAAGCGGCCCGGAGGTCCGGCCGGGAACTCCGTAGACGTAGTGGGCGTTGCCTATTTGACTTTACTGTAGCTCCGTAATTCTACTTATTTGTCCTGCATCAGGCAAAATTAAAAGAGTCGTACATTGATGAACAACATTATGAACAACGTCCGGCCAATCTTTAACACCATCACGCTTTCTTATATATAAACACTTACAAATGAGATAAGTAACAATTTTACACTTCAATCGTTTGTCCTCGTAAGAAATGTTTATAAACGCTTAATAATCCTGCGGATAAATTATATATATTGTCCGAGGTAGTAGTTAAACGGCAACGCCGGCGCCGGCGCCGGCACCGGCGGCCTTCGCAGTGTCGTAGGACGCGTGAAGCCCGAAGAAGAAGTAGTAGACCAGCAGCAGCAGAGACCATATGGCGAACCTCACGTACGACGGCCCATCGATCGACCCGAGTAGGAAGATGTTGATGGCGATAGACGCAGAGGGCAGCCATGGAACTAACGGAACACCCCACATCTCCGGTGCCCTCGCCTGCGGCACCGCCCTCCACAAGTACCCAGTCGCCGCCAACCACACCACAAAGGCCATCACGTACCAGATCCACCCCTCGACTTCCATCGCCCAAAGCACTGCGGCAGCCACCGAAGCCGCCAGGATCACTGTGATGGTGGCCACGAGCTTTATCCGGTTCGCCTCGGTCGTCTCGCCTGCGACGTAGTAGCGGCGGACGAGGAGGGCGACGGCTACGAGCATGAAGATGAATAACGTGGAGATGGAGAGGAGGTTGGAGAGGACGTTGAGAGCGGTGAAGAAGGCGATGATGGCTGTGCCAATGAGCATGAAGATGGTGGCATTGATAGGGGTGCCGGTGGCGCTGTGCACCTGCGCGAACCATGGGGGCACCATGTGTGTGCGAGCTATGTGGGTTAGATAGCGCGCCTGGCCGACGGCGGACACCAGCAACACCGTCGTCATTCCCTTGAGCGCGCCGAAGGCCACGATGTACTTGGCCCAATCCATACCAATGGCGGAGAACGCTACCGAAAATGGCGCGTCGGGGTCAATTTGGTTATAGGGCTGCATCAAGCAGAGGGTGATAGCCATCAGGCAATAACACGCCGTGGTGATGGTCATCGATCCCACGAGCCCCAGCGGGATGTCCTTCGCCGGGTTCTTCGTCTCCTCCGCCATGGTGGACACGGCGTCGAAGCCGATGTAGGCGAAGAAAAGCACGGAGGCGGCCGCGAAGATGCCGTGCGCACCGAAGGGGGCGAAGTCGGCGGTGAGGTTCTTGGTGTCGGCCTGGGTGAGCCCAGTGATGATGATGAAGATGATGATGACGAGGTGGATGATGGAGGCCACATAGTTGAAGCGGGAGCTCCCCTTGGTGGAAATCACGGCGGCGAAGCAGATCAAAGTGATGACGACGACGGCGATAGGATCGAGCCGGTTGTAATCGGGTGCAAAGATGGGGGCGTAGATGCGGAAATCGTTCGGGTGGTGGTTGAGGAGCGTGGCGAAGTAGGATGTCCACGAACGGGCGACGGCCGCGCCGCCAATTATGTACTCGAGGATGATGTTGCCGGCCGCCACGAAGGCCACGAAGTCACCGAGCTCAACTCGCAAGTAGGCAAATGAACCACCTGCTCACAATTTAGTTCCACATCGTCAATCCACTAACAAGTTGAGTAACCAGATCGATTATAAAAAACTGCAAGCCCCCCATTTGGGAACAAGAAGAGCAGCGCTATACCGGCGACAGGGATCTCGATGGCGAACTCGGTGTAGCAGAAGACAGAAAGCATAGCGGAGACGCCGGAGATCACGTAGGAGAGGATGACAGCGGGTCCCGCTGAATCGCGAGCTTCCTGGCCGGTGAGGACGAAGATGCCCGAGCCGATGACGGCGCCGATCCCGAACCAGATGAGATCCCACCAGGTGAGCGTTTTCTTCATTTCGTTTCCACTTCGGGCCTTGATCTCGGTGATCTCGAACTTGTCGACGGAGCGGGCAGTGAAGCGATCCTTCAGCCGGAGGCCCGTCTCACGGAGGGCCTTGCCATAGTTGGCCCAGCTCTGGAACGACTCCTCCGGCAGGAAGTCCTCCTTGCTGCAAGAGCACAAGCGCCTCTTTATCTTCCCGCCGGAGTCGTTTTCTCCAACACTTGCCATTAAAACTAGAAGAATTACAAGGGATTTTGGGGATGATGGGAATCGGAAGGGTTCAATGGCGATATATACCGAAGAGAGTTAGGCTAAGAAAGGATTGAACAGCGGTTCCCATGGCAGAAATAGGAATTTGAAAGAGAGTTTGATTGATCCAGTCTGTTTACGCTTCTGTTGCCAGATCTGCTAATCGTTTTAGGAAATTATATATTTTTCTTTTATTTTGTAACCGTCTTAATTCTAATTGTGATTTATTGCCAAAAATAATTTAGTGCCAAAAGATTCTTATATAGTTATTTTTTAATAACATCCGAAGTATAAATTGATGTATAAAATAATTTTACTGTTAAATTTTTTTCATCAAATGAAGACATTAAATATGGCTGACAGCGGATCAAATATTTAATTTAAAATGTATTTATTAATCTACAAATCGAGTTGCTTTTAAAATTTATCACGGAATTAATTCAAATTGTTTTATAAAATAATTTATGAGCCGTTACTAGAAGGTATGTCGATGGGAGAGTGAGGCTCGGCCATAAAAAGATAATATTTGCGTTTTATATGTCTACATAAAAGATGTCCCTTGTTTGAATTACCAGTTTTTTCTTTTCTGTTCTATAACATTATGCTCCTATTTGAAACCGTTGACGAGTAAGTAGGAGATCATTGAATTGCAGGACTTAAAAAAAAAAAGACTAAAAAGTAGGAGACAAAGACCGAAGGAGATATCGAAAGAGGGAGAAGAAAAACAGAGCACCAGAAGGAGGTCAGAGTCTCCGGCTTAGTCACTTCACATTAAATTCAGTCTCCAAATGGGAGAACATGAAGATGATGGACAATGTTAGGAAGTAGAGGGCACATAGATGATAGCGGGACCGCGGAATCGGACTTTTTATAACAGTGTCAAAGTGATATCTCTCTACATTAGGTTACATCATGTCACATTGAGAAAGAGTGTCTTTCATCGTATTTTAATCGTATTAAGTTATTAAATTATTTATGGGTGTAATCTCTATCGGGTCAAGATTTATCAAGTTTGATTAAACTCGGATGAGTTTAGGTTTCGATGTTTAACAATGATGTTAGAATTGTAGAGAAAGTCCAGATGGATTAGAGAGATCACAAACTAGCACGAAAAAAGTCCTAATGAAATTACACACACTTAGTGGGTTAAGGAGAGATTTTAATTTAAGTTATTGAATTTCAAAATCTCATAACCTCAAGTTGAGATTTTTTAAAAGTTTAGAAATTCAAAAATCATTATTGGTGTAATAATAGAGGTGTAAAGCATAAACATGCATATAAATTTTTCTTTGATTTTATGAGAAGATGAAGATCGAAAATCTTCCTAGGATGAATACTCAAGAATGAGTATGGTTGAGTATGAGTCATAATGAAAGGTACATTGACTTTCATTGGAGGTGTTTGACTATATTGATTTTCGATGAGAGTTTTTGATATATATCAAAGAGGAGAAATGGTAGGGCTAATATGGATTAATCTTACTCAGGCATATTGTCAATCATCAAAAAGGAAGATATTATTGATGCAATATTTATTAGGTCGGGGTTGACTTAGTTTGACGAAGCTCGGATGAGCTTAGTTTCAATGATTGACAATAATGTTAGAACTGTAGGTGAAGTCCAGGTGGATCGAGGAGATCACACATTGGCACGAGAAAAGTCTTAATGAGACTAGGCACACCTAGTGGGACTAGGTGAAGTTCAGGTGGATCGGGGAGATCACACGCTGGAAAGAGAAAAGTCCTAGTAAGACTAGGCACACCTAGATGGACTAGGTGAAGTTCAGGTGGATCGGAGAGATCGTACATTGGCAAGTGAAAAGTCTTAGTAGGACTAGACACACCTAGTGGGATTAGATGAAGTCCAAGTGGATCGGAGAGATCACACACTGGCATGAGAAAAGCTCTAGTTGGGAACTAGGCAAGGGAATGTCCAAGTCAGTCAAAGGTTTGATCGCTCGCTTGGTGAGGAAATCCTAACAGATCACGGTTGATCAAGGTCAGGCAAGGGAACCTTAGACTTGTGCACACAAGTTAGGGTTAGATCAATCAATTGACATTGGTTTCTCGCGAACAAAAACCTTCTTAATTGTTTTGGTGATCGATTAAGGAATGAGTGAATAGATTTGGAGAGTTGTGTCGCGAGAACAGAAGCAGGCTGAATTGATTAGGTAATTGATTCATCCTCCTCTTAATCAATCAGGCAATCTATTAAGGGGGGTCGTAACCGATTGAGCAATCGATTAAGAGATACCGTAATCAATTAGGTAATCGCTTAGGACGATATTGCGCGAGAGCACAGAAAGATGCTGAATCGATTCAACAATCGATTAAGATATTACGCGAGGCTTTAAAAAGAAATAGTCGTTGAACGGTTAAATCTGACGTGGTAATCGATTAGGGAACCTTAGATTGCGGGTATACAGGGTTTCACGCAGGTTTGAAACAGTATATCTTTGGCATTCTTTACACACCCTTCTCCTCCTTCATCGCCATTTAATGGGAAGTCTTGCAACATAGTGCTGCAGTATTTCCAAGGTTTTTGAGGCGATCCCAAGCTAGAAGAAAGCAAGAAAAGTAAAGAGAGCTCATTGTTGTAAATCTTATAAGATTTTCTTTGTATTTGCTTGTATTCTTGTTGTACCTTCTTGAGAGCTTGTATAACGTTTCTCCACCTCGACGAAGGAGTCTTTCATAGTGTTTTAAAGAATGAGCAGAGTGGATCCTTGGATTAGTCACCTCAAATAGGTGGATATCAAGAAAATCCTTGAGTGTTAGCATTACTTGAAGTCTTTCGCAGCAAGAAATCATCGATAAGCAAATCAAATCTAATCATCCCTCCTGTAGCTCGCCTATCGGTCCTAACTTCATTTATATCCAGAATCAATATTATTATATGTTTTTCGCGTCTTGACTATCCACGTGTTGTGATATTTATCGTGCCGACCTACGAAATACGAACCCCATCAGACTTTTGGGGCCTGACCTACTAAGAGGGGTGAGTTGGATTAAGATGGATGCGTTGGATTGTTGAAATTGAGCAGAGCAGTAAATGGATGAAGCTGAGCCCTTGAGTCGCCAAACTAATCGGTAGACCCAGAGTTGACTGAGCAAAATTGGAATTGACTGAGCAGAATACAAAATCTAGAGAGTTAGATCTCTAAAGCCTGTTTGACAAATTGATTAGCATAATCGAATTTAATTATGCGGAGTGTGAGAGAGTATAATATCGGCGAAACCAAGCAAAGTTAATATTTTCACTGATGGACCTAATTAGTTGGCAAAAGTCGATTCACTCGTCCTAGTACTCCCGTCAATCTATTTTAGGGTCAATACGGAAAAGATAAATGACGGGAGTTACTATTCCGTGTGCCCTAGCTAATGGGTAGGAATGGCGGGCACACATCTTTATCATGTTTTGACTCCTAGATTTTAAGGGACAACATCGCACACACTAGCAATAAGGCTATTTCGTGGAGAATCAGACGGACCTAATCGGGTAGCAAAAGACGATTTACTCACCTCCAGCGCCATCGTCAATCCGTTCCAAAATGAATACGGAGGAGATTAATTACGGGGCCTATTAGTCCCAATATTGTGGCTAATGCGTGGGAAGGAGAGCACATTAACTTTGTTAAGTTTTTATTCATAAATCTTAAAATAATATTATTTACGTATTAATTATTAGTCACTCTAAGAACCCAAGGAAAGAATAGAAAATAATCTCTAATTGACCGATGGGGTTTGATCAACCATCTTTTCCCGAATAATCAATCAGAGAATGAAAGTTGCCAATCTCGTCTTTGACTTTTGACTTCTCTTAAATATGCGGAGGCTTCGTAACACATATTATATATATATATATTTGTCGAGATTTTTTTTTTTTGAATAATTGAAAGTTTCTATAACATAATATGTAAGATATTGAATTCAAAGAAATGCATGCTCAGAATTTTATCGCGAGACAAATCTGAGCCAATTCTGAAGACGTTGCGAGCATTAAAATCGTAGTTCAAAAGGAACAAACACTCATTGAGAAATGATATCTATGTTGGACAATTTTATCATAGAGAAGGATCAACTTGTTCACATGTACAACTATTTAAATCAATAAACTAATAATGAGTTTTTCAATATTGGACAAAAATCCTATTGACAACGAAATCCCCTATTTCTTTTTTCCATTCGCATTTCTAGCCGTCGATTACACAAAACTTCAGTATATCACAGCACAAGAGCTTGAGTCATGGAATCTGTAACTAGCAAATTGACTAGTTCTGCTTTCAACTCAACGGACTGTGTTACAATTTGAAGCGTGATTTTCTATTCTTCTTCTTCAACCATTGAAGGATTTCTGATCCTTGAGTCTGTCACAGATCCAAACTCCAGACCATTGCATTAAGCTTCAAAGCTTGCATCGTTGATAGTTTGGTTGAACCATCTGCAAATAAAGGAAAAAAATGAATCAGAATTCCAGGGAAAAAAAATGAAGAATTGAACAGACTCCAAGCAAAGAGCCGATCGAAGTGCTGAATTGCAGAACCCACCTCGGAATTCAGATAACGAGTAGGAGATCACTCGAAGCGGGCCTCTCCGTAAGAATTCGCAAGACGAAGAACAGCAAACTAATCCATCCACCAAACCAACCCATCTAAATATCTAATTGACCGCTGATCTACGCCCCAAAAGAACAGATTTTTTGCTTCAGCAAACACTGAAGTCTCGCCTTCGAATCGAGAAATCGATGAAACAGAGACGATGGAAGCCAAATCGGGTAGCACGGGAAGAAAAGAGCCGCACCTGGCTTCAAAACGCGAGCTGAATCTCGTCGGGAACGGGCCTCTCCATGAGAACTCGGAGGAAGGAGACCAGAAACTGAATCCATCCACCAAATCGAGCCATCACAAATTGGGATCGAAGCAGTAGAAAGAAGGATCTACGAAATTCGGATGGAATTGGCCATCGAACGCCCTCCGGATTAATAGAGGAAGGGGAAGAGGAGATTCCAGGGAGCTCTAAGCGAACCTGGACGTGTTACTGGCCGCATTCGAAGAGGAAAGTGGTACCACTGATTTGAAGCGGAAGACAGATGCCGCAACCTCGCAATTAATGGACGCCCCCCATCATCCGATCCTGTGGGCTGCTCCAGTCACCAAACATCTTACAAAGCCACTTCTATTCGGATGATAAATGATGAATTGGGCCTACAGGNCATCAGTACCCCGATGTGTCAAGTGCCGGGCCTTCCTAACCACTCTAGCCGGGTCGGCCCAGCGATGGTTTGACAGACTCCCAGAGGGATCGATCAAGGACTTCTCTGATTTCAAGAGACTGCTCCTGCAGCATTTTGCCAGTAGCAAAAGATACCACAAGACCAGCTTAAACTTATTCACCATGAAGCAAGGATCTAAAGAGCCCTTAAAAAGCCTACATCAGGAGGTTTAATCAAGTGGCTCTGGATGTGCCCTCCGCTACGTCCGAGGTGTTAGTTAGTGCCTTCGCGCAGGGCTTACAAGAAGGCGAATTCTTCAGATCCTTGATCGAAAACCTCCGAAGGACTTCGAGAGCCTTTTGGGGAAAGCAGTAAATACGTAGACGTTGAAGAAGCACAAGCCGCCAGGCGGCCGGAGGTCAGGCCTGCGCCCGAGAATCCCCAGCAACATCAGAGAAATGTACCTCCTGGGGACCTCTCAGAAGCCCCCGAGCTATGGGGCACCGACCAGGAGCCGAGAGGGAATAGTTCAGCAAGTGGCCCAGGGTTGCATCCCTTCCAGGTGGCAGCCCTACTGTTCCTTCCATAACAGCCATACGCATGACCTTCAAGACTGCTGGCAGGCCGGCAGAGGTCAGGACGCGCCGGCCGAGGAAGTCCAAGAGGAGCTCACCAAGGAGGTGGTCGAGGTCAGGGAGAGAACATCGCCGGCCACCGATCCCCGCCCGGCCAACCGCCTCTGCAGCCAGACAGTTGTTCCCGACCCCCGACTCATCGAGCCCGGGAAGGCCAGCGAAGAGCAAGCTAATCAACAGAATGCGGTACACGGGGCCATTCACGTGATCTCTGGAGGTCCCACTTACGGAGATTCCAATAGAGCTCGAAAATCACAAGCCCGACGTTTAGACATTTACCAGGTGGGCTGCAGCTCAACGCAAGCCCAAGGGCCACAAATCAGTTTTGGTCCTTCAGATTTACAAGGAGTCGAAATACCTCATGAGGATGCCCTGGTCATCACGGCGATCATAGCTAATTATCAGATTCATAGAACCATTGTGGATACGGGGAGTTCGGTAAACATCTTGTACTTAAAAGCTTTCGAGCAATTGCAGATTGAAACCACTGAGCTTCGACCCGTGGCCACACCTCTGTTTGGATTCACGGGGAATGAAGTCCAGCCCTTGGGCCAGATCAAATTAGCCATCTCACTCGGTGAAGAACCTTTAAGAAGGACTCGGTGGTCCACCTTCCTGGTAGTGGACGCCCCCTCGGCCTACAATGCCATCCTGGGCCGACCGGTGTTGAACGAGTTCCGAGCCGTGGTGTCCACTTTCTACTTGAAAGTCAAATTCCCAGTGGGTGATCAAGTCGGAGAGGCTAAAGGAGACCAGAAGGTAGCACGTCGGTGCTATGTGGACGACGTCCGAGTGGAGGTTAGTAAGTCCTTCCGAGCAGCGCCGGCTAATTGCAACATGGTGCAATCCTCTCAGCCCTCTCCTTGGGCTGATTTGATAGAGGAAAAGGAAGAGGTCCAGCTCTTGCCCAACCAAGAAGAAACTAAAGTGAAGATAGCTCCCGGACTACCGCCCGACCTCAGACAACAGCTGCTAGAATGTCTGGACTCAGAATCAAGATGTGTTTGCCTGGTCCCAGCAAGATCTTAAAGGGGTCAGACTAGAGGTAATGGAGCACAAGCTGCACGTATACCCTGATGCCGACCTGTCAAGCAGAAGAAAAGAGATTTCAGCCCGAACAGAACAAGATCATCAGGCCGAGGTGGAGAGACTGCTGGAAGCTGGGCACGTCCGAGAAGTCCAATTCCCAGCCTGGCTTGCCAATGTGTGCTGGTCTCCAAGCGGGCGACAAGTGGAGGGTCTGTATCGACTTCAGGGACCTTAATAAAGCTTGCCCTAAAGACTGCTACCCGCTTCCCTGGATAGATCAGATGGTAGACTCTACCGCGGGAATGAACTCATCTGCATGTTGGACGCCTACAGGGATACCATCAAGTGCCTTAGCCTTAGAGATCAAGAGAAGGTCAGTTTTGTCACGGCTGAAGGCACCTATTGCTACACAGTTATGCCCTTCGGACTCAAAAATGCTGGGCAACTTATCAAGGCTGATGAACAAAGTTTTTAAGGAGCAGCTCGGGAGAAACGTAGAAGTATACGTAGATGACATTCTCATCAAGTCCTCCCAAGCTGCCGACCTCATAGCCGATGTGCAGAAACCTGCTGCACCTTCGAGGTATAGCCTCAAACTCAATCCTGCAAAATGTCTGTTCGGAGCCAAAAGTGGAAAATTCCTGGGCTACATCTTGACCGAGCGGGGAATAGAAGCCAATCCGGGTAAAGTGAAAGCTCTGCTAGACATGCCTCCGCCCAGAACCTAAGGGAAGTTCAGCGCTTGACGGGAGGATCACGGCTTATCCCGATTTATCTCCCGGTCGGCTGACAGAGTCTGTCGTTCTTCAAGATCCTGGCAAGGCCTCCAAGTTCTAGTGGGATGCGGAGTGCGACCGAGCTTTCGAAGAATTAAGGCCTACTTGGTCGGCCTGCCAGTGCTGGCCAAACCAGAGGAAGGAGAACCATTGTACGTTTATTTATCTGCTACTGAAGGAGCGGTGAGCGCAGTGCTTGTAACCCAGAAGAGGCCGAGCAGCAACCGGTCTACTTCTTTGGGCACTACTTAAAGAATCGAGTGTAGATACACCACACTCGAGAAGTTAGCTTATGTGCTTGTGTTGATGGCTAGACGATTGCGATCTACTTTTTAGGCTTACCCTATCCGGGTGCTGACCAACAGCACGCTTGGGAAGGTATGATCAACCCGGAAATCTCAGGTCGGATGGTTAAATGGACCACTGAGCTGAGTGAATACGATATTCAATACCACCCGAAATGCGATCAAAGCTCAGGCCTTGGCTGATTTCCTAAGTGAACTTCATACAAAGGAAGAGGAGGAGGTCTGGAAAATATATGTGGATGGGTCAGCCACCCGGGCAGGGAGTGGCGTGGGAATCTTATTGACGTCTCCTAAGGGAGACCCCATTCATCTGGCCGTGCGCCTAGAGTACCATGCTACCAATAATCAGGCGGAATACGAAGCCCTCCTGGCAGGTCTTCAAGCACCAGACAGGTCGGGGCCACTCGGGTCATCCTACATTCCGATTCTCAGTTAGTGACTCAACAAGTGGCTGGGCGGTTCGAAGTGAATGACGAGAGGCTGCAGGCTTATGTAGAGGCATATCAACAGTTACGAGCAGAATTTCAAGAAGTTCAGATTATACAGATCCCCCGAGGGGACAATGCCAAGGCGGATGAGTTAGCCAGGCTAGCCAGCTCTGTCCGTCCATGGGTCTTCCCCAAGCCTTCACCTCAGGTCATGCTGGTGGCTCAGGTTGAGAGGGAAGCAGAAATGGAGATAGAGGGGGACTGGAGAGCTCCATTCATTGCCTATTTGAAAGAAGGAACTCTTCCGGACAACCCCGAGCGGGCTCGGATACTAAAGATAAGAGCGACCCGGTTCACTCTGATAGGGGATGCATTATACAAGCGGGCTTTTTCCCGACCCCTACTCAGATGCCTCGGAAAGGAAGATGCGGACTATGTGCTCAGAGAAGTGCATTTGGGATGCTGCGGAAATCATTCAGGAGGTCGGTCCATGGCTCGGAAGGTCCTGTTGGCCGGCTATTTTTGGCCGACCCTTCAAAAGGATGCAGAGAAGATGACTCTTTCTTGCCTTTCTTGTCAGAAGTATCAGAATCTATCGCACCGACCAGTTGAGATGTTGCGAACGTCCACTGTATCATGTCCCTTTGATCAGTGGGGCATGGATATAGTAGGACCCTTCCCCAGGGCAGCAGGTCAGAAGAAATTCCTGTTGGTGGCAGTGGACTACTTCTCCAAGTGGGTCGAAGCAGAAGCCCTGTCCCGGATCACCGAACAAGCGGTGAAGAAATTCCTTTGGCAGAACATCTTGTGCCGGTATGGCATACCTCATAAGCTGGTATCAGACAATGGTCGGCAGTTTCAAGGTCGGATAATCAGAAATTGGTGCAAGGAATTTGGGATCAAGCAGGCCTTCACTTCCGTGGCATACCCCCAGAGTAATGGTCAAGCCGAAGTAGCCAATAGAGAGATTCTGAAGGGGCTCAGAGCTAAGCTGGATCAGGTCGGCGGATCCTGGGTGGACGAGCTGCCTGGTGTCCTATGGGCCCTTCGAACCACACCCAAAGAAGGGTCAGGATGCACTCCCTTCCAGTTAGTCTACGGGAGTGAAGCGGTAGTCCCCATGGAGGTCGGCTGTGAGTCTGACAGGAGACATCTGTATGGAGAAGACAATGCGGAGAAAAGACGAGCTGAGCTAGATCTGATTGAGGAGGTCCGAGCTAAGGCTGCAGTCCGCATGGCTGCTTACCAGCAAAGGATGCGGAACCGATACAACCAGAAGGTTATACCCCGACACTTCCAAGTAGGGGACAAGGTATGGAAAAGAATCAAGCCAGTTGGAGAAGTAGGCAAGCTGGAGCCTCCATGGAGTGGTCCTTTCCTGGTGGTCGAGGCGCTGGGATCGGGAGCCTACTATCTGCAAGATGCTCAAGGAAAGCGACTCGGAAGACCCTGGAGCGCAGTGCATTTAAGATTGTACCGTGAGGAGAGCGAAGAGAAATGATTCTTGTAACTGTACTCAGAAAAAACGATAACAAAAACTCTAACTCCCCAAAAAGACAACTGCAGCAAGTTATAAGTGAGCTCTCTCTCACGCACCCACCGGACTCGGCGCCGATCGGGCGTGGCGTTCCACGTTCGGTCGGGCCCGGTCGGGCGTGGCGATCCACGCTCGGTCAGGGTAAGTCGGACGGTGTCCAGACTCTTGCTAAGGCAAGTTATAAGTGAGCTCTCTCTCACGCACCCACCGGACTCGGCGCCGATCGGGCTGGCGTTCCACGTTCGGTCGGGGCGGCGTGGCGATCCACGCTCGGTCAGGGTAAGTCGGACGGTGTCCAGACTCTTGCTAAGGCAAGTTATAAGTGAGCTCTCTCTCACGCACCCACCGGACTCGGCGCCGATCGGGCGTGGCGTTCCACGTTCGGTCGGGCCCGGTCGGGCGTGGCGATCCACGCTCGGTCAGGGTAAGTCGGACGGTGTCCAGACTCTTGCTAAGGCAAGTTATAAGTGAGCTCTCTCTCACGCACCCACCGGACTCGGCGCCGATCGGGCGTGGCGTTCCACGTTCGGTCGGGCCCGGTCGGGCGTGGCGATCCACGCTCGGTCAGGGTAAGTCGGACGGTGTCCAGACTCTTGCTAAGGCAAGTTATAAGTGAGCTCTCTCTCACGCACCCACTGGACGCGGCGCCGATCGGGTGTGGCGTTCCACATCTGATCGGGCCCGGTCGGGCGTGGCGATCCACGTTCGATCAGGGTAAGTCGGACGGTGTCCAGACTCTTGCTCGAGGGACATATGAATTAACACATTTCTGTGGTCTTCACTGCCAGAACGTGGCTCCCCACGTTCTGAAAGATAGAAGGGGCATTAGGTCAGCTCAGTAAAGTTGAACTAGTCGAACCAGCGCACACAAGCCAACTCGGCTTCGTCGATAAGGGTAATTCGTCGAAAACAAGATAAAACGCTAAGTCAGGGTACCAACCCGACCGAACGATATGCCCGAACCCCGAGCAACGGCCTGACTGAAAGACCGAGGGCTCAGATACGCTGAGCGTCTGGCACTTAGCCAATTTTTCAAGTCGGCCTAAAAAATCAAACCAAGGAGACCAGGATGAACATCCTGAGTAATCGACACTAAGCGGGAGTTTGTTATGGGGCGCAAACGCCGACCTTCGCAGAATGAACTAAACAAGTTGAATAAACGACACCTAGCGAAAATCTCACGCGTCGCAAACAACTAGACGAAATAAAGAAAAAGAAAAATCCACAGAAATGAGCTAAGGCCCGAGGCCATCACAAAATTGGGCCATGGAGGCCGAGTCAGGAAATCAAGTATCATTAAAAAATTTCAAGAGCTTAAGGACTGGGCAAGAGCTGACTGAGCAACAGCTCGGGCAAAGGGAGGTCGGGACCGCCTAATTAAGTAAATTTCGGAAAGTTAACCTAAGTGAAGGGAGGGAAGGCATCTTCCGGAATAGACGCTTTGATCCGCCTCGACTTCACCACATTGGGGGGAAAGTCCGCGGGGAGGTGGCCGGCTTCAATCAGCTGCTGGACAGCACCCTTCGCTCCGTACAAGATCATGCCCCCGGTCCGCTCAGCCACTTGATCCAAGAAGGAGTCCGACTGGATATAGGCCACTCGGGCAGCTTCAATCCGGGCAGACTCGCCCGACTTGTAGTCCTCCAACTCCTTCTTGAGCTGAGCCAGTTCGGTGTCCTTCCGAGCGAGCTCGGTATCCTGCCCCTGGATGGTGGTCTCCCGAACGGCCAGCTGGGCTTCCTTGTTCACCAATTGACTTTCTAAACTCTGAAAGGCCTCTTGTTGGGCGGCCAGCTCCGTCTCTTTGTTCTTCAGAGCAAGCTGAGTCTGGTGGTGAGCAGCATCCGACTCCTTCCATTTCCGTTGGAGTCCCTTGGCGTCTGTTGTTCTCTTAGCTAGGTCAGCATGGACTTAGGTATACCGGGTCTTGAGGACTTTATTCTCGCTCTCTAAATGGGCCACCCGGTTAGTCAAGCGCTCCACCTCCACCGCAGACTGAGCCATTAACCGCTGCTCTTCCTCTGCCCGGACCACCTGTTCTGATATGTGAGACCTCAGCGCTGTTATTTCCGAACGCAGCTAGTCCAGGCCCTCGTCACCGGGGGGAAAAGTGCACTGCGGCACTTTGGCTTCTAGCTCTCTTACTTGTCTTTCGGCCCCCGGCGTTCCCGGGTATTAGTGACCAGCGATTGGCTAACTGCATGACCCAGCGCCCATTGCTGCAAAATGGCATGAAGGTCGTGAGCATAAGCATAAACAATCGAAGGAGGGGAGAAGGTACCTGAGTCATTCCCACAAAGAAGTGGTCGGCCAAGCTAACAGGGTCCATAGCAAAAGACGCTGTCCATCCTTCCTCCCAGCCCGAGACCAACATGCCGTGCAGATTAAGTGGCTGAGGCTGGACTGTCGGAGTTAGAATAAAAGCCGAGGGCACTTGGGCGTCCATAGTTGACCTCGGAGGGGAATGCATGGACAGAAGCGCTTCTACGGCGTCAATGTTGGCGGTGCTCGGCTGAGGGGCTTGGGAACGTGGCGCGGTCCCCGAGGTTGATGCACCGGATGGTCTTGTCGCGGAGGTAGGAGGTCGAGCCGCCGAGCGAGGTGTTGTCTGGGTCGAAACCCGAGGGTCAGGTCGGGAACTACGGGAACTGAAGCTGAGCTCGGGGCTGAGACTGGAGGGCTGGGCATAGCTCGGTCAGATCGAGAAGGCACGGCGACCTGGCCCCCCGCGGTCGGTGCTGGAGGTGAAGGCGTATCCATGCGGAGAACTAGCCGGTGCCGTTTTCGGAGCAAGCCAAGAGAAGCTGCCTGGTCCGCTTCTTCTTCTTCTTCCTCTGCCGAGGCGGATGTCCCCTCGCCAGCTATCTGAGTTGTCGCTCCCACCTCCCCGGTCGGGAGACTCTCTCCGGGGTCGCTTGCTGCAACTGTCGGTAGCTCGGGATCTGAGGCTACGCTTATTGGTGGTACCGCCCGATCGGCTGCTAGCTGGGCAGCCAGAGCCTCCATGGCTTTATCCTCCCGATCCAAAACCGCATCAATCCTAGCGTTATACATGATTTCGGCTGCATAAAAGAAAAAGTTTTAGTTAGCATTAATAAACTTACCAAGCAAGTAGAAACGTACCGAGGGTGCCAGGTAGCTCCGCCGGGACTTGGCTCAGCCGGAAGAGATACAGCATACCCTCAATCAGTAGCTTGCCCGCGTGATACCGGGCTCCCCCGAGCTTGGAAAATGCAGACCGGTAGCCCGGTTCCGAACGAAGGTTCTTGGGAAGCTGAGGATGATCAGGCAGGTTCTCTACCCACGCGGTAGGCCAATTCGGTCTGGGGATTGTTTGGATGTAGAAGAAGTGAGATTTCCAACCTTTATTAGAGGAAGGAACCTTCTCCAAGAAAGCCGAGTTTATACGGGCTAGGAAGTAGAAATTCCCGGGTTCTTGTTTCTTGAGATAATAGAAGAAGTGGAACACCCGGGGTTCTAAGGGAATTTTGTGGGCAGTAAAGATGATCACGGTGCCGCACAGTATTCGGATCGAGTTGGGGGCTAATTGAGACAAGGAGATCTGGAAGTAACGACAGATCTCGCGGAGGAAGGGATGCAAGGGAAAACGCAGACCGGCTAACAACTGATCAGAGAAGACGGTGAAATGACTTAAGGGGGGTTCGTGTGCCCGACCCCGACGGTCGGGCAAAGTTATTGAATGGTCTTCGGGGATCAGGTAATCTATACGCAGGGTCTCTATCTGACCTAAGGTTAGGGAAGACCGGGTGGTTAAATACCATGGCTCGGGGAGCTTAGGCGGGGGTGCAGACGATGAAGCCATGAAAATGAAGTCAGAAAAGGCACAACAAAGGCTCGGCAGAGAAAAGGAGTACCTAAAAGTGATGTTCGCCGGAAACACTGTTCGTCGAAGTCGAGAAGGTCGGGCGGCGGAGATCGGACAAGAGTCGGAGAAAAGGCGAAGGTCAGGATAAAAGAGGACGAAATGAGGGGTTAAGCTTATTTATACTGCAGGTAAAACCAGGAGGACCGTTCGATGGAGGAAAGGAAAAGGGCGGGGCGGATTCCTCGTCGTCCGATCTCTGTCATTTCCTAGACCTCGAAGTTTCGCTCGCACGTCGCACGAACCACGCAGGTGACACTTCGTTACCAGGGATCCCCAGTCGGGAAATGACACGTGGCTTTGCATTAATAGGGATTTGATGGAGGATACGACATTTAAAGAGAATGATTAACCGTACGATGTGACATACGGAAGGCAAGAGAGAGGTCTGCCGACCGAGCTGGGAGCCTAGTCAGTCGGACCGAACTCCTCCTTCGACTAGACTTGAGAGGAAGGCTTGTGATCCGGGTGGATGATTTCCTAGAAGGATCAGGAGCTCGGTCGGGCTCCATTGCCGCTCTAAACCTGCGATAAATAGACCGGGCCAAGGGTCACCCAAGGTTTGACACTCGGGGTCGGTCGCCCTAGGTCGAGACACTCAGGGTCCGTCGCTCGGGGTCAGGCATTCGTGAACGCTCGGGGATGGTCGAACGATTATAAGTTGTCCCTATCAGTATTCAGAAGGCAACCCCCTCGGCCTAATCATTGCCTGACATAACCGCCCAAAGTTAATGAGGAACAGAAGAGACAATTCCGACAGGGTGTCAGGCGGCTGTGGTAGTTTCATAATATTAATGCGGCTGTCACTATCATAATCTGTCGATTGATCCTCTCTTAATGAGATGTGCCAGCTCTGACATAGCAGAAGGTTTCCTCCCCCCTATATAAACCCCCTTTTGGGCTTCAGAGAGGGGATCGTTACTATTTTGCAACCATGCCACTTCTTTGTGGGTCCCGATTGGGTCCGAGCCGAGTGACTTAAGCTGGATCCCCATCTGAGCCCGAATCTGACTTTCCGAGCTACAACAGATCAGGTCATCTAGGTCAGATCGAGTCACCCGAAAAAAATCGATCTTCGCTTGTCGACAGGAAAATAAGAAAAGCACAAATTAAGGTCAAAGACTGCCCTGGCATCATAGTAAAATCCATTTACCATGACTATTCCTTCAATGATAACAAGCATACGGATACAAAGGTAGGGGTGTAAATGAGTCGAGCCGCTCGTGAGCCGCTCGCGAGCCGCTCGGTCAAAACTCGACTCGAGCTCGGAGTTGACCGAGCTCGAGCCGAGCTCGAGCTGGCTCGTTTACAATTCGAGCCGAGCCCGAGCCAATTCAAAGCTTGCTCGATGGCTCGTCGAGCCATATCGAGCCAAGCCTGGCTCGTTTAAAATAACATTGTTTTCCATAAATAAATAAGAACTTGATGAGGTATTTGTGGTTAGAAGGTTTCGGTGGACTGGTGGAGGTTCTCATGTAGCAGAGTAGCAGAGGTTGCAAGTTCGAATCATGACCTTACCCCATTTTTATTAGATTTTTCGGCTCGAATTTGGCTCGAGCTCGGCTCGAGCTCGACTCGAGCCGAGCTCGAGCTCGACTCGAGCCGAGCTCGAGCTCGATTTTACTAGCTCGATCGAGCTCGAGCTCGAGCCGAGCTCCTTTGGTTTTCTCGAGCTCGAGCTCGAGCCGACCTTTGGCTCGGCTCGGCTCGGCTCGACTCGTTTGCAGCCCTATACAAAGGTGCACCCAAACTCGTTGGGCAGAACGACTGCAAATATCATTTCTTGAAGGTCTCGAGGTGTTATCCTATTGCATTTTCATGTCTCCCCGTGATTCCTGAACAGCGTGAGCTTGTTCTTGTTCAAGCATAGCAACATGCACCAACTGGAGCACAAGCAGCTCCTGCTCATACCACACGGCCTGTCTCCAGGTCTGTATCAACGTAGATCATCAAAGTACAACTAAGAATCTCATGATTTTCAGCATTAATTTCTACCACCTTCACAATTACCAACTCTTTTCTTTTTTTTTATATATTTATTTTATCTGGATATCACACAGGACAACGCAAGGATTAGCCCTTATTTTGATCGGAATTGATAGGAACGAACAATCCGGGATAGCTACGCAATACGAAAAAATTATGTGGCACGATCCGCCAAACTAATGTCTTGAAATCAGACCGAGAATCAAATTTCTGAAATTATCTTGGAAGAATGAAAAAAAAACCCTCAAAATCAGATCGGGAATTGAGTGAAACTATCTCGGGAGAATGAAAGAAAGTTTTCGAGATCAAATCGAGAATCGAGCTCCCGAAACTATCTCGAGAGAACAGACAAAAATCACGAGATCATTTCGAGAGATAAGACCCTGAGACTAACTCGAAAAAATAAAGCCAAAAGATTAATATAGGAATAAGAAAGTCGAACTTAAGTATCCGTTTTCCTTCCAAAATAAAATGTCGACAGGTAACTAATTATTATTTACAACGCACGATAATTAAGGTCTTAATAATCACGTTATTACCATAAGAAAATTGCTATCAAATAATCGATCATTAAAGAACGTGAAGAAGAATATGGAAACACATGATAAATATATCAGGTATATAAGACGTCCCAATACTCGAGTAAAGTGGATAAGCTCTTCAGAATTATAACAATTTAATTCCTCGTAGTCATCTGAAAAAAAAAAAGAATTTTAACTTAAGTTTTCGAGAGGATTCCATTAAAAAAAAAAAAAAAAAAAAAATCTTTCGATGCATCCTTACATCCGCTCTCTATTATCGTCGTCGTAAATTATACTTTAATGATTCGTCGTTCCCATTGTTCCTATCTGGAACACTTGTCTCCGCTCGCTGGATGCCAAACAAACACAGGGGTTTAAAAAAGAGATAGGGGCGTCGACTCATCAGAGTGGCTATGGAGGACGGGAAGCAGGCATGTTACTCTCGCAGAGAGTAGAATCTTTGCCTGCTAATCTAGCGGCAGACGCTGACGTACGGTCGACCGAGGGAATAAGTCCGTCGGATCGCATCAGGGTTCGCCGTCGTCGGTCACTCAACTGACGGCCCGCGGCGGCGGAATGAAAGTCTGATATGAATCAAGAGCATTTGCGATCAGATTTCTTCAATTGCACGAATGCACGGCTATTTACAGGCACTGCTTCTGGATCGAAAACAAATTTGAATTGCTCATTTGGATTCACGATTTCCTAATTCGATTTGGAGCAAATGTTGCGATCTTGATCCTGACGCCGATGGCGCAGGGACGGACGGGTCGACTGCGCCCGGTTCGCGGCGGAGCCCTGGCGTTCCTTCTTTTGCTGCGGCGAGAACAAGTGTGCGAGGCCGAAGACGGAGACGGGCTTCCCGGAGCCGCGGAGGGAGCCTACGGAGACGACGTTGAGGATTGGGGCCACTTGGACGTTGGCGGAGTAGGACCTCTCCACCCCGCGCATCCGCGGCCTCGGGCCGCCGGTGAAGCTTCCCGGACTGCTCGAGCTCCGCTCCAGGCCGTGGAACACAATCTTGCCCGACGAGCTCATGCGCGGGCTGTCCACCGACACAATCTTGCCCGGCTTGCTGGGGCTGAACCCCGCCCTCGATGACGCCGACACGGCGGGACGCGGGCAGGATAGGCGGACCCGGGGCGCGACGTGACAGGGCTTATCGGAATCGATGGATAGCCTGGCGATATCCTCGTGATCGGGGCCGGAGGAGGAGGAGGAGGAGGAGGAGGAGTGAGAGAGACGGGAGGCGATGTGCGAAGATTCTGGATCCGAGTCGCGAAGGAAGGGGAGGCTAAGCGACGAGTCGGCAGAAGCAGCCTTGGCGTGCCGCTGGAGCAGATGCTTCGGAGCCGACCTTGGGACCGCATTCTTCGAGGCGGCGGTGGCCACCACTGACGGCACGTCGCCGACTGCCACTTGGACACGGAACTTCGCGGCGCGTGCGCGATTCAGGCCGAGAAGCTCGCGCCAGCGAGCGATGCACCTTGGCGCGCGGGGGGATGACCCATAAGGATCTGCGCCGGAGATCTCCGCCTTCCGCTGCATCTCCGGAGGATCCGGAAAGAGCAAAGACTCCGCCTCCGGAGGCTTGGTGACAGCCAGATGGAGCGGCACGAGTTTGCCCTCGGAGAAGAGTTCGTCGGCGGGTAGCATGGCGACGGGACGGTCATGGAGGAGGAACTCGAAGTCCTCAGGGAAGGCGGCGGGGGTGCCCTCCGCTGCGGTAGGCAGAATGTCAACGGAGGCAGCGTCGTGAGTGAAGGAGATCCGGGGTCCGAGCCAGGCGAACGCCTCCTTCGCCGTCGGCGTGATTGCCAGGTTGTTCACCAGGGCGGACGCCATTAATGGAACCAGAGAAGGCGATGGAAGTGGTTTATAAGGAATTTCATCTCAATTTATTTATTTATTTATTTTTAAATCGTTTACTCGGGTAAACGATTGGGTAACGTTAGCCGTAAACAATGGGCAGCACGTAGATGGGCCGTACGTAGTCTGTAGTCTGTAGTCTGTAGTCTGTACATACAAGAGTACAGAGGTTAAAAACAAAGAGTACTTTAATTAATACGACATTTATTGTTCTGCTCCGTTCTCACGAGATGGACGGGAGTTAAGACGTGCGTTGTCGTATTTGAAGTTTTGAAAATCAAAATTCAATAAAATTAACGATAAATTACGTAAAACTTCTCAATTCTTATTTGATATTTACATATACTCCTCATTTAATTTTTTTTACATTTCCCCCCTAATAAATTGAGTATAAAAAAAATAAAAATTAAGTATACATCAATAAAAATTGAGTATAAAAGAATAAACTTGAATATAAAAGAGTAAAAATTTAATATACAATTTCTTGATATGGTGGATGCAACCTTACATACTCAAATTTTTAACTTTTATATTTAACTTTCTTCAAATAATACTCACCAAACTATTTTGTCAATCCCATCAGACACTGCATATAAAGAAAAATTTGAATAGGGAATGCATACAAAAATGAAATTAATGTTATATATCTTAGGATATATGGTGTGAATGGAGAAGAGGTGGAGGGACTTTTAGTCCCACATTGTTACTTTCTCTTGAGAAGAAAATGAGGAGGAGAATAAAAGGGCCCCCTTGAGAGGGGGGCCTTTAGTCCCACATTGGGAGTTTAAGGCAAAATATTTGGTTTATATTGTATCACAAGCATGGTAGTTGTGAACAAATGCTAGGGGAGAGGCTCTCTCTCACGCGTGGGTGCGCAGGGGGGGTACAAATCCAGGGCCCGGATTTGTACTGAACCAAGTGAACTCGTGTGCATGCACGACCCGCGCACGTCGAATGTCGGACCGGTCGGGGCAAAGTTTGTCCAAGCAGATGAACCAAAGTTTTGCCAATTTGATTTTTGCTCGAATGTAACTGATGCATTAATTTTGTTTAATGCGAGATCAATAACCCCCAGTTTGGATATGGTCGGGTAAATGTCATTAAATGATGACGATTAATTCGTCATTTAATACTGCGAGGTCTGAGCCTATAAAAGGAGGCCGTGACCGAGAGCAAAGGACGGACGCACAGGCAGAGACGCAGTGCGAAATTCTTCTCCACTCCACCTCGCTCCCGACCCCGCTGATAGCAGTCGGGTACCTCCTCAGTTCGCCACGAGCAACGTGTGCTCCGTTGTGCCCGTGGTCTGCTGTTGTATCCTGAGAGACGGAAGTCCATCTGAGCCTCGAAGCACCGCCGGAGGAGGACGAATCTGTTTCAAGGAAACTGCGCTGCGCAGGCCTCAGCAACTCCCCGGTCGGGAGACGTCCTACTGTTGTTCGGGAGATCCCGGTCGGGAAACTCCACTCGGAAACCTCTCTCGGTCATTCGGGAGCTCACTCGGCCACTCGGGAGCTCACTCGGGAGCTCACTCGGCCACTCGGGAGCTCACTCGGCCGCTCGGGAAACTTCATTCGGGAGCTCACTCAGCCACTCGGGAGATTTCACTCGGATCTCACTCGGCCACTCGAGAAAACCTGCTCGGGTCGGGAGATTCCACTCGGACCTCACTCGGCCACTCGGATCTCACTCGGCAGCTTCGGTTTTCAACTCGGCCACTCAACAGAGATAAGTTGAAATTGTTTTGTAATTTCAATTTAGTATAAAATCTCGGAAAAATCCTCCAACAATCTTGAAACAGAGTCGATTCTGTTGAGATGGCCACGGAACGTGTTGAGGTGAAACAGACTCATCAACAGGCCCCCTCCGCCCCGATCGGGAATGCCCCGATCAACCATGGGGAAAAGCCAGAGAAGTTCACTGGGTTGAACTTCAAGAGGTGGCAGCAGAAGATGCTCTTCTACCTGACCACGCTCAATTTGGCTCGGTTCTTGACTGAAGACCCTCCCGAGCAAGCTGAGGCTGTTGTGGTAGAGGCTTGGACTCATTCTGAGTACCTATGCCGAAACTACATCCTCAACTGTCTGGCCGACTCGCTGTATGTTGTGTACAGCACGAAGAGAACGGCTAAGGAGCTATGGGAGTCCCTGGACAAGAAATATAAGTCGGAGGATGCTGGGGCAAAAAAGTTCATCGTGGGCCGATTCTTGGACTCGTGTGCATGCACGACCCGCGCACGCACGACCCGCGCACGTCGAATGTCGGACCGGTCGGGGCAAAGTTTGTCCAAGCAGATGAACCAAAGTTTTGCCAATTTGATTTTTGCTCGAATGTAACTGATGCATTAATTTTGTTTAATGCGAGATCATAACCCCCAGTTTGGATATGGTCGGGTAAATGTCATTAATGATGACGATTAATTCGTCATTTAATACTGCGAGGTCTGAGCCTATAAAAGGAGGCGTGACCGAGAGCAAAGGACGGACGCACAGGCAGAGACGCAGTGCGAAATTCTTCTCCACTCCACCTCGCTCCCGACCCCGCTGATAGCAGTCGGGTACCTCCTCAGTTCGCCACGAGCAACGGTGCTCCGTTGTGCCCGTGGTCTGCTGTTGTATCCTGAGAGACGGAAGTCCATCTGAGCCTCGAAGCACCGCCGGAGGAGGACGAATCTGTTTCAAGGAAACTGCGCTGCGCAGGCCTCAGCAACTCCCCGTCGGGAGACGTCCTATGTTTCGGGAGATCCCGGTCGGGAAACTCCACTCGGAAACCTCTCTCGGTCATTCGGGAGCTCACTCGGCCACTCGGGAGCTCACTCGGCCACTCGGGAGCTCACTCGGCCACTCGGGAGCTCACTCGGCCGCTCGGGAAACTTCATTCGGGAGCTCACTCGCCCTCGGGAGATTTCACTCGGATCTCACTCGGCCACTCGGAAAACCTGCTCGGGTCGGGAGATTCCACTCGGACCTCACTCGGCCACTCGGATCTCACTCGGCAGCTTCGGTTTTCAACTCGGCCACTCAACAGAGATAAGTTGAAATTGTTTTGTAATTTCAATTTAGTATAAAATCTCGGAAAAATCCTCCAACAATCTTGAAACAGAGCCGATTCTGTTGAGATGGCCACGGAACGTGTTGAGGTGAAACAGACTCATCACCAGGCCCCCTCCGCCCCGATCGGGAATGCCCCGATCAACCATGGGGAAAAGCCAGAGAAGTTCACTGGGTTGAACTTCAAGAGGTGGCAGCAGAAGATGCTCTTCTACCTGACCACGCTCAATTTGGCTCGGTTCTTGACCGAGGACCCTCCCGAGCAAGCTGAGGCTGTTGTGGTAGAGGCTTGGACTCATTCTGAGTACCTATGCCGAAACTACATCTCAACTGTCTGGCCGACTCGCTGTATGTTGTGTACAGCACGAAGAGAACGGCTAAGGAGCTATGGGAGTCCCTGGACAAGAAATATAAGTCGGAGGATGCTGGGGCCAAAAAGTTCATCGTGGGCCGATTCTTGGACTACAAGATGGTTGACACTAAGACTGTGATCAGCCAAGTCCAAGAGCTTCAGGTGATCCTACATGAGATCCACTCAGAAGGTATGGTTCTGAGTGAAACCTTCCAAGTAGCAGCCATCATTGAGAAGCTGCCCCCCGGCTGGAAGGATTTCAAGAACTACCTGAAGCACAAACGGAAAGAGATGAACGTGGAGGAACTTGTTGTGAGACTTCGCATCGAAGAAGACAACAAGGGTTCGGAGAGAAAACTATTCTCTCAGGCTACTGTGAAAGCCAACGTGGTCGAGCACGGACAAAGCTCGAAACGGAAGAATTCTAAATCTTCCAAGCTGGCACCCAAAGGAGGCATCGCCAAGAAGTTCTCTGGGAAGTGCTACAACTGTGGCAAAGTGGGCCACAAATCTTCGGAATGTAAGAAACCGAAGAAGAAGCAGGAGGCCAACCTGAACGAGGGACCAGAAATGGAAGACCTCTGCGCTGTGGTCTCCGAGTTGAACCTGGTGGGTTCAAACCCGCGGCAATGGTGGATCGATACTGGAGCCACCAGACATGTATGCTGTAATAAGGAGCTGCTCCACAATTTTGAAGAAATTAGTGGAGAGAAGCTGTTCATGGGGAACTCGGCAACCTCGGACATCGTGGGCCAAGGGAAGGTGGTGCTGAAGATGACCTCGGGCAAGGACCTGACTCTAACCAATGTACTGTATGTTCCGGAGATTCGAAAGAATCTAGTGTCCGGATCACTCTTAAGCAAGCATGGCTTTCGCATTGTGTTTGAGTCCGACAGAGTTGTTCTGTCGAAGAAGGGAATGTTTGTAGGAAAGGGCTATGTATCTGATGGGCTGTTTAAGCTCAGTGTAATGGCCATTAAGCCTAAGATAAATAAAACTGAAAGCTCTTCCACTTATATGCTTGAGTCTTCGTGTTTATGGCATGGTAGACTAGGACATGTGAATTACGATGTGATTCGTAGATTAATGAACATGCAAAGCATACCGACATTCCACCTTGACCCGACACACAAGTGTGAGACTTGTGTTGAAGCGAAGTTGACTAGGTCATCCTTTCAACACGTTGAAAGAAGCACCGAACCTCTCGGCCTAATTCACACCGACGTATGTGACCTTAAAGGCACACCGACGCGTGGTGGGAATAAGTACTTCATCACTTTTGTAGATGATAACACAAAATATTGTTATGTGTATCTTCTCAAAAGCAAGGATGAAGCTATAGAGAAATTCATTCTCTATAAGAATGAGGTTGAAAACCAACTTAATAAGAAAATTAAGGTGGTTCGAAGTGACCGAGGTGGTGAATATGTATCACCATTCGCTGAGTTGTGTGCTGAACATGGGATCAGACACGAGACAACAGCTCCTTATACCCCTCAGCAGAATGGGATTGCTGAGCGAAAGAATAGAACTCTTAAGGAGATGATGAATGCTCTTCTATTGAGCTCTGGACTGCCAGACTCGATGTGGGGGGAAGCTGTGTTAACAGCTAATTACCTTTTAAATAAGGTCCCTCGGAAGAAAATACATAAGAGTCCTTATGAGTTATGGAATGGAAGACAACCATCCTACAAATACTTGCGAGTGTGGGGGTGTCTTGCCAAAGTTTTGGTGCCTGATCCAAAAAGGGTTAAGATAGGACCAAAAACTGTTGATTGCATATTTATTGGATATGCACATAACAGCAGTGCATATCGGTTTTGCGTTTATGAATCACAATTACCGGATATACACAAGAACTCGATAATAGAATCGAGAAATGCCTCATTCTTCGAGCATGTATTTCCATATAAGACCCGAGAGGATGCTAGCTCCTCAAAAAGGGTAAAGGAAATATCAGAGGAAGAAGAAGAGGAAGATGAACCAGTTGAGAATGCACCTCGACGGAGTAAGAGAGCTCGGGTGGAAAAATCTTATGGATCAGATTTTATCACTTTCATACTGGAAGGTGAACCCCAAAGCTACTCAGAAGCTGTGAACTCCTCTGAGGGACCTCACTGGAAAGAGGCAATTGCATCTGAGATAGAATCTATCTTGCAAAATCACACGTGGGAACTTGTGGACCTTCCTCCGGGAAGTAAACCATTAGGTTGCAAGTGGATTTTCAAGAAGAAGATAAGATCAGATGGCACAATTGACAAGTATAAGGCCAGGTTGGTAATTAAAGGTTACCGACAGAAAGAAGGCCTTGATTACTTTGATACATATTCTCCTGTGTCGAGAATAACGTCCATTAGAGTGTTGTTAGCTATTGCTGCTCTATGGAACCTGGAAATACATCAGATGGATGTAAAGACGGCCTTTCTAAACGGAGATTTAGAAGAGGAAATCTATATGGAGCAACCAGAGGGGTTTTCTGTGCCAGGACAGAACAACCAGGTTTGCAAATTGGTAAAGTCTTTATACGGCTTGAAGCAAGCTCCAAAGCAGTGGCATGAGAAATTTGATAATGCCATGCGAGAAGGTGGATTCAAAATCAATGAATGTGATAAATGTGTCTACTCGAAAGCTACAGAAGATGACTTTGTCATCTTGTGCTTGTATGTAGACGACATACTTATCATTGGGAGTAATGATAAGATAATCAAATCCACGAAAGACATGTTGAACTCAAGATTTGACATGAAAGACATGAGCCTAGCTGATGTGATTCTAGGAATCAAGATTCTTAGAACAGCTGAAGGACTTGTTCTTAGTCAGTCCCACTACGTGGACAAGATTCTTGAGAAATTCACCAATGGTGATACTGCGTTGGCACGAACACCGATAGATACAAGCCAACATCTATCGAAAAATCGAGGCGAAAGAATCTCTCAGGTAGAGTACGCTCGGGTGATTGGAAGTCTGATGTACTTGATGAATTGTACACGACCAGACTTAGCC
Organism: Boesenbergia rotunda; assembly: GCA_024364735.1. NCBI lineage: Eukaryota > Viridiplantae > Streptophyta > Magnoliopsida > Zingiberales > Zingiberaceae > Boesenbergia > Boesenbergia rotunda. Next base: position 314,339 of record JAGFNQ010010590.1, read on the forward strand.
TACGCAGTAAGCAAATTGAGTAGATACACGAGTAATCCCGGTGTTGAGCACTGGAAAGGGATAACAAGAGTACTAAGGTACTTGAGATATACTCGTGGAAATGGACTGCACTATATGAGATATCCTGCTGTTGTCGAAGGATACAGCGATGCGAGTTGGATATCTGATATAAAAGACTCGAAGTCTACGAGTGGTTATGTGTTCACTCTGGGAAGTGCAGCCATTTCATGGAAATCCTCTAAGCAAACCGTAATAACCAGATCCACGATGGAGTCTGAGTTTGTAGCTCTTGACAAATGTGGTGAAGAGGCTGAATGGCTATGGCAATTCTTAGAAGATGTACCGAGATGACCTAAACCCGTGCCGGCAATCTGCATACATTGTGATAGTCAATCTGCAATTGGTCGGGCACAAAGTCATCTATATAATGGTAAGTCTAGACATATACGTCGAAGACACAATACCATTAAACAACTACTCTCAACTGGAGTTATCACTATTGACTATGTGAAGTCAAAGGATAACTTAGCAGATCCGCTAACCAAAGGGTTAAATCGAGAGTTAGTTGCAAGCTCATCAAGGAGGATGAGTTTGATGCCGATAGAAAATGTTGGTGCAAAGGAAACCCAACCTATGCAGACTGGAGATCCCAAGAACTAGGTTCAAAGGGACAACCTAATTGCACTGACAAAAGTGTTCACTATAAGGGAATGACCCTTTAAAACAGTGAAGGATGAAGGTTAAGCATACGGCTTTTAATGATTCAATAGAGTTACGTGGAAAACTCTTAAGAGATCACCTATGTGAGAAAGAAGTGAGGCCGCTTCGAAGAGAATTGGAGGCACAATTCTTAGAACTTCTCGCAGAATCAGGCGTGTTCATGGCCAAGAAAGAACTCACTCATGAGAACTGAGGTGTATCAGGGAGAGTCCTGGGTGAGATGTGTCAATGCTTACACAAACGGCAGCACAGTTCAAGGACATCGTGTCTACTGTCAGCCAGGAAGCAAACAGATCTGCACAAAGGAAGGTTCAAAGGGTGAAACCTACCTATCCTATACACGACTCAACTGCTGAATGCTATCACCATGTTTCCATTCATGTGGGGGATTGTTATATATCTTAGGATATATGGTGTGAATGGAAAAGAGGTGGAGGGACTTTTAGTCCCACATTGTTACTTTCTCTTGAGAAGAAAGTGAGGAGGAGAATAAAAGGGCCCCCTTGAGAGGAGGGCCTTTAGTCCCACATTGGGAGTTTAAGGCAAAATATTTGGTTTATATTGTATCACAAGCATGGTAGTTGTGAACAAATACTAGGGGAGAGGCTCTCTCTCACGCGTGGGTGCGCAGGGGGGGGGTTGCAAATCCAGGGCCCGGATTTGTACTGAACCAAGTGAACTCGTGTGCATGCACGACCCGCGCACGTCGAATGTCGGACCGGTCGGGGCAAAATTTGTCCAAGCAGATGAACCAAAGTTTTGCCAATTTGATTTTTGCTCGAATGTAACTGATGCATTAATTTTATTTAATGCGAGATCAGTAACCCCCAGACGTTTGGATCTGGTCGGGTAAATGCCATTAAATGACGATTAATTCGTCATTTAATACTGCGAGGTCTGAGCCTATAAAAGGAGGTCGTGACCGAGAGCAAAGGAGGGACGCACAGGCAGAGACGCAGTGCGAAATTCTTCTCCACTCCACCTCGCTCCCGACCCCGCTGATAGCAGTCGGGTACCTCCTCAGTTCGCCACGAGCGACGTGTGCTCCGTTGTGCCCGTGGTCTGCTGTTGTATCCTGAGAGACGGAAGTCCATCTGAGCCTCGAAGCACCGCCGGAGGAGGACGAATCTGTTTCAAGGAAACTGCGCTGCGCAGGCCTCAGCAACTCCCCGGTCGGGAGACGTCCTACTGCTGTTCGGGAGATCCCGGTCGGGAAACTCCACTCGAAAACCTCTCTCGGTCATTCGGGAGCTCACTCGGCCACTCGGGAGCTCACTCGGCCACTCGGGAGCTCACTCGGCCGCTCGGGAAACTTCATTCGGGAGCTCACTCGGCCACTCGGGAGATTTCACTCGGATCTCACTCGGCCACTCGGGAAAACCTGCTCGGGTCGGGAGATTCCACTCGGACCTCACTCGGCCACTCGGATCTCACTCGGCAGCTTCGGTTTTCAACTCGGCCACTCAACAGAGATAAGTTGAAATTGTTTTGTAATTTCAATTTAGTATAAAATCTCGGAAAAATCCTCCAACAATTAATAATCGAGAGTTTATGAAAAATTTTCTTAAAATTAATATGTCAGTTCTTCTCGAACGTTAATCATAATTTTTTAAATTAATAATTTTTATAATTTATTTTTTTTATTATCTTTAGGATGAATAGATGGAATCGTTGAGGACAAATAAATTATCTTTTGCCGTATATAATTTCTTACTTCCTATTAGTCGTTGTAATTATTTTTTAAAAATATTATAAATAGGGAAAAAACATCAAGTTAGTTGCGATTATTCTCTTAATTAAAATTAAGAGACCTAATGAACAATTAGATGGACAAATCTAATTGGACAGTACATGATCCTAAGGAATACAAAGGCTAAAAATTTTGCCTCCGAGGCTATGGTATAGTGGTAAGGTCACTAGTAGTTAACTCAGACATTCGCGATTCAATTCCCACCTATGATGTATTTTGAAGGAATTTTTCCTCCAAATGAGGCGCGAATCCTGGGACGCTGGGCTTCTAGACTGGCCACCGCAAGTACTTCCTGATTTACCCTTGTAACCGATGGAAAATTTCCGTGGGATCGGGTCAGTCACCCCAAATTTAATTTGTCTACTACTTGATTCATCAGACAAAGGCTAAAAATTTATCCTCATAGATGGTCTTTCGGGCAAACAAGCAAGACATAGCCTTTGGATGGACCGAACGAATGCTTAAAAAAATTCGAACAATCCCTCATCTTCTCGAGCAAGGGTGTAGCCACCTTGTGTGGAGGGGTGCGATCGCTCAATTGGTCCATCAGATTATTGGCTAATGGGGTTGAGTACCCCGTGGCGGATACGTGTGCTGAAGAAGCTGGGTAACAAGATGTAGCGAGTCTGAACGACCCTTTTTTCGGAGCTCCTGAGACCCTTTTGGGAAGGGGATCCCCTGGGACCCCCTCAAGGTAGATCCACTCCCAGGATCACCTCGGGAAGCCATCCCCCGAGACCACCTCGAGGAAGCGGAGTGCCCTGAACCCCATTGGGCCAGAAGACCTCGAGATCACCTTGGGGAAGCGGAGCTCAAGAAACATTCAGCCTCAAGTAACGGTCCCCCTTTCTTCGGATCTGCGGATAACCATCACCCATTATCGCAGAGTCATCATGACTCACAAATGTCGCAACAGGGCCGAACATAATGACGGTGTGGACCGTTGCAAAGGTTATCCGGTAATCGACAAACGGGGGGGGAGGGGCATGACAAAGATCGTGGAGACGCACGAAGGCAGCCGCCGCAGGAATAATAGGGAACTCCAACCCCTCCGGTAAGGGGGTTACGCATTTTCAACTACACGCATATTTTCTAACCTTCTATTCATCTCCTCCATCGAGGCACTGACTTGAGTGTCGGAGTGGGCTCCGCCGGATAACCTCCGGCGTGTTCCCCTAATGCACGTGTTAATCTCGCAGAGTGGGAAGTTCCTCCTCTAGCGTCAGCATCTGCGTGGGCTGAACCCTGGCGACTGGCCGTCGACGTCGATTCCTTCTGGAACAAGTTTGACGTTGTATGTGGGAATTCAGTAAAGCACCAGAAGGATCACTGATGGTAGAGTCGGCGGGACAACCCATTGTCCTGACAAAGGAGGAATGGGATCGTTTGGTGGCCAATGTCATCAAAGAGGTGCGCGAACAATACCAAATCGAGCACGCCACCTCACAGAGAGGCGTTTGATCCCCAGAGACTCCATCTCGCACCCTCAACCGCGAAGATCCATCACACCACCGGGGCGACGCGCCGGAGCAGCCCCGGATCACCGACGAGACTCTCCTGAAGACATTGACAAGGTCAACTCAGTAGCCTCTAGTGCACTGAGACATGAAGATGGACAGGGGAAGAGGGGCACGTGCCCCCTGCCAATTAATGTGGTCCTCATGCAGAAAGGACAGATGGGCAGTCGGCCTGACCCGCTAGGTGGCTGAGACGAAAAAGTCTAACTTGATCTAGACCATTGGCACGCCATGAATCCCTTGGTTCGGGTCCCGGTCGGACGCGTGGCGGGCCACGCTCCCCGGGCTTGGCTCGACCAAGTGGCCAAATCCTTATGGGCAAATTCCCGCAAATCCCTTGGTTCGGGGCCCGGACGAGCGCGTGGCGATCCACGCTCCTCGGGCCCGCCCCAGCCAAGCGGCCAAGTATTCGCACACGAGCACGCTCCCGAGTTCCTTGACTCGACCCTCGGGCGGACGCGTGACGACCCGCGCTCCCCGTGTGATAATCGACGGAAAAGCTCATCTCGCGTATCTGTGCGACTCACCGACGGATGAACCTTCAAGCTTGTCTTAACCAACGGTCCAGCTCTCAGTCAGCTGGCCCGAGGGACTTACAATCTGAAGTGGTAATGCCCGAGTATTCAACGCAAACATTCACATGGTCTAGTAGCTCGAGTGTGTGCTCGCCCAAGCCGCAGACACTTAGAAATTTCTTCGCACAAACATCTGGACTAGCGGCTCGTAAGAACTAAGTCAATCGTTTGGCATCTCGCCTGACTCGCTAATGCTCGGATCATTAATATTTGAAAGTAAAGGCAGCCACACTCAAAAAAGATTGGGCAAAGAAGAAAGATTAGATTCAAAGGGCAAGGGTGTTACAAAATCGGAGACTCACCGTCTCTACACGGAAAGAAAAGGTATACGAGAGGCCCGACCCTCATTTGAAAGGTTGTTTGGTTATGTCGGGCAGGTCCTTTGACATATCTTGAAGTTGAAAGGCTGAGGGAGGCATGTCAGAAAATATGTGCCCACTTTGCCTAAGTTTCCGGAGCATGTTGATCGCCTGATGCATCAGCACAGCTCGAAGCCGCTCAGAGACTTGATCGGCAAAGACCTTGGAGTTAAGGTATCCGAGCCTATGAGTTTCCAATCTATTAGGCCCCGCCTCCTTATAGGAGCGTAGCCCCTCCAGCTCTGCCCAATCTGCATCACAGGACGCTCGGTGCCCTCGTAGCTCTCCCAACTCCGCCTGAGCTGCATCCCAGGATGCTTAACGTTCGCGCAACATCTCCAGCTCCTCTGCCTGAGCGCGCAGTTGGTTTTTCAGCAAGCCAACCTCTTGCTCCTTAGCCACCAATTGAATACGCAAGGGCTGGACAACGTTGCTTGTCCAACGGAGCTCAGCCTGAGTCTTCAGAAGATCCGCTTGCAGCTAGTCCTTGAGCCTCTGATCACGAAGATGCGCATGCTCGGCCTGGGCAACTCCGCGTCGCGCTTGAACCGCCGCTGCGTCGACCGAGACAATCTGGGCTTTTGTAGTCTCCAGCTCATCCTGAGCCTGGCTCAGCAGGTCTTGAAGGTTGATCAATTCCACCCTCAAGCTGTTCAGAGAGGCGTCATCTGAAACCAGTTGGGTGTGTCGGAGTCGGGCTTCAAGATCCTCCACCCGTCGGTCGGCGCGGTATCGAGCCTTGGCATGACTCAGCATGGGCATGCACATGCTGTAGCCCTGGGCCCAAAACTGCAGGGCACGGGGAAAGGCCTATTAATATCTTGACTAAAGAAAGCACAGAGCAATCAACGGGGACAACAAGCTCATACCTGTGTGGCTGTTGCCATGAAATTGTCCGCCCAGACACTCGGGCCACCCGAGCCGCTCGCTCGCAAGCCATCTAGGAACCGGTCTGCTACTGTACCATGCAGCCGAACATCTTGCGACCATATGGAGGTCGTGCCGCTAGGCACCGTCATGCTCATGAGCAAGTCAGACAGCGAGGACGGCAGCATATGCGTCAGGCGTTTGCCTGTACGCTCCCCCGACCAGGTCGGGGAAGCCCCCCCCCCTCGGACGGGGCGGCAGCTAACTCCGTTGGAAGCATCGGAGGGGAAGAAGACGGCAGCGCAGAAGGGTTGGTTGCAGGCGCCTTGCCTTTTCGCCTTTTGCTCGGCCGGCTAGAAGGAGCCTCCTTCGGATCAGTCGGGGCGAGCGCGGGCTCATCGCCGCCGGCGTGCCTCAGCAGAAGACTCAGAGGTCGGGCATCCTCTGAGCCAGACCAGGAGATCTCCTCGTCCTCAGGTGCGGGCGCTGGAGGAACAGAGCAAGCTGACTCAGAATCCGAAAGAGCCGCCTCCTGCTCTGCCAGAAGCTTCTCGCGCGCCTCCCGCTCAGCTAGCAATTCCCTCTCGCGTGCATCCCGCTCATTCAGCAGCTCCAACATACGAGCCTCCAGCTCAGTAAGCTCCAACCCGTAAGCCCCCTCGGGGGCAGCCGGGTGCATCATAACGGCTATCGGCAAACATAGATTAATTAATTGGCAGTAAAGAAACGAGGAAAGAGAAAAAGGGTTTACCAAAAGAAGCAGGCCGACGAACCAGCGCGGGACTTAGCTCAAACACAGACAGGATACCCTCGCACAACAGCGGACGACCAGGGAAGTGCCGACCCCCGACCTTGGAAAGGGCGAACTAGAACTCGGGAAAATTTTGGAAGTCTTTGTGCAGAGCCGGTGGCGGAGGAAAATCTGCCCAAAAACCAGTCGGCGAGGTCGGGTACGGGACTGGGCATATATAAAAATACCGTTCTTTCCAGCCCTTATTGGTCGGAAGCTTCGACATGAAGTAAGTGTCGGGACTGGCTTGGAAGAAGAAGTCGCCTAATTCTTGCCGTTTTGGGGAAAAGAAGCAATAAAATAGCTTGACTCGAAGGGGAATCTGATATAGCTGAAAAATGATAATGAACCTACAGAGCAGACAGATAGCAATGGGAGATAACTGGCAGAGATTGAAGCGGAAATAATGGCAGACATCCACAATGAAGGGATGGATTGGGAAGCGTATACCGACTTGCAAGTGATCCCAGGAAATGGCAATGTAATGCCGCGAGGGTTTCGCTGGTTGGTCGATAGCAGAAGGCAGTAGAAGGTGATGGTCGAAAAGGAATAGGGAAGTCCGCCTTTATCGCCTCGAGGTCATGGGCATCAAGGACGGACACCATGGTGACATACCAAGGGTCCGGACGACGAGAGGAGGAAGCCATTCGAAGCAAGTGAGAGGGGAAATCCAACCAGGGGAAAGGTCGTCGGGGAAGAAGGAAGGGACAATGCGCTTCGTCGAAACCCTAGCCGGAGAAAGAGGCGCGGCGCACCGGTGTAAAAAGTAAAAAGGCGACGGTAAAAGTTGTCAGATAATTGCCTATTTATAGTACCTCGGGAGCCATGAGGACCGCCCAATGGCAGGCCGAGGAAGCGGCGGTGGTTGGCAACAGCCATATGATCAGGCCCAAAGGGGCCCGGACGACGAGAATGAAAAGGCACGATCTCATCATTCGCCGAATAGGCGGCGGATAGCTCGGCACTCGCGGAGGCAATAGGGAAACGACGCGTGTGATAGCAGTTAACCAGGGTAATTAATGCATGAAATTTGAATCTGCTCGGACATCCCAGGTAGCAGAAGGCGAAGGGACAAATGATGTGACATACCTGGCCGACCGGGATGCTTACCCATTGAAGGCCCGCTAAAGGCTGCAAGAGAGGGTCGGTCTGTCCTGGCGCGCCAGGCTCGTTTCAGCAGATGTTAGTCCAGTCAGTCGGACTCGACGCCTCCTTCGACTAGACTTGAGGGGGACGCTTATGATCCCGGCTTTGCCTACGGGTGGGTCGATTCGCTCCGCCAGACAGTCTGGCGCCACGAAAGGCCAGTAGGTGGATCAACAGAGGCCTCACTTGGGGGTCTCTAAGACCGGAAGCCCCCGAGGTAATAAGCGGTTAGCAGCGGGGTAGGTTGGCCGGATCGACCTCTAACTCCACCTGGCTCGGTCACCTCAACCCATTCCTCAATATTGATCTAGGTCGGATAAGCTAGTCGGACGCCTGGCGACCCACGCTTCAGCAGCATCACAAGGACTTGGCATCTAACAGAATCTGCTAGACACAACTCGATAAACCCCCGACTTAGGGCGTACCTTGCGCCCCAACTCGCCCAGTCGGGCGCGTGGCTGCCCACGCTCACTGGCCATTACCCGACCCGGTCCTGGACATTCGGACTAGCCGGTCGGCGCTCGGGATACGAGCTATCTCGCCCCTATGCCCCCTCTGTCATCATATCCAGGGGTATGACCTTGCTATCGGGGTACTGCACACCTTACTCATCTCTGACACATCTCGCGGTTAGTCCGCCAATCTAGTACTTTCTTACTGCTCGAGCACGGCGCGTCATACCGCGCTACTACTGAATACTCTCATATGTGCTGATAGGTATCACACCCTTGTCTCGTCAGCTCGGAAAAGGGTTGTCAGCTCCCCCGGCTATATAAACTCTTTACTCCTCCTACCGCAGGTATGCGCGCGAGCTCTCCCTACTACTATATTTCAATTTAGCTCCACTATATTTTTTGCGGATACTGACTTAACCGTCGGATTGACTGATCGGGGGAACTCCTCGGCGGGTTTGCTAACGGTCCTCGTTTTCTCAAGCAGGAGCCAACTCGGCGTCATATCCGACCCTTGGGACCGCCATTTTGCTTCGCGATAGGATCACTAGTTACAGTATTCGAGATAGTAACATCTGTAATTTAACTCTTCCGTTTTAACTTTAGAACAGATTGATGAGGGTGCTGGACGAACGGATAACATTTTTACCCCGAGAAGACCCCTAATGGAATTTGTAGTGCTGTACTAATCTTTAGCATCTTACTCCTTTTTGTGCTTTTCGGAATGCAATCAACCAGCTAGTTTTGCAACCGAAGTGGTAGATGCTTGTTCTGCAAGTCGATTGAATGGAACTCATTAGGGACCAGCACTGCAGTACCGTGAAGATAGACAGGTTTCGACAGCCTGACAAACCCTAATTATCCGCTGTCCGTGCACATTTCACAGCTACCTCTCGTCTCGTGACGCCGCTGAATTACATGCCTAATCCCATAATGCAGACAACAAAGAGCAAAGAGCAAAGCTGAAAGCTGCTAGAAGTGGCTTTCTTCTGTTCCAGAGTCGTTGGCATCTCGAAGACCCAATCGGATTAAAGGGCATCAATTCACCTCAATTCTTAGCCCAGTAGTTTGGTTCTTGGCTAGGGAAGAGAATAATTCTCAAGGTTTTCCTCGCTACTTTGTTTAATCCGTTAAATCTCAGTTCAATATTTTGCATTTCTAGAAGAAAAAAAAATTGTTTTTTGATGCAGATTTGGGCGTTTCGAGGTATTAATAGACGAGAAGCAGAGGAGGCAGGAGGGAGCGACATGGCGCAGAGGCAGCAGGGGAGTCAACGAGGCCGCGCGCAGCGCTTGGCTCTGTATCTGCTCGCGATCTGGTTTTCTGCGGCGGCGGCGCACGGCTTGCGTCCATCGGAGCACGGCCTCGCAAACCAGAAGGACCCAGGGCCAGCGTCGCCCCCCATGGTCGCCTTCTTCCACGCCCGGCCGGTGGCAGCGCTCCCGGAGGCGCAGAACGTGGCGTGGACGCTGGTGCCACCGGGGCCGCAAGGGCGGCGCCGTCCTCGGTCGGGACTTCTCGCCGCCGGCGTGGCTTGCGGCGTCGTCGGAGCTGGCCTCCTCGCCTTGGCGGCGGCGGCGTACGTCGTCCACACCCGCCGGCACGGGTCGGGGACTGGGGCGACTCGGTCGATGGGCTCACCCTGCCGGAGAAGCGGCCCGGAGGTCCGGCTGGGAACTCCGTAGACGTAGTGGGCGTTGCCTATTTATTGTAGCTGCGTAATTCTACTTATTTGTCCTGCATCAGGCAAACTTAAAAGAGTCGTACATTGATGAACTACATTATGAACAACGTCCAGCCAATCTTTAACGCCATCACGCTTTCTTATATATAAACACTTACAAATGAGATAAGTAACAAATTTACACTTCAATCGTTTGTCCTCGTAAGAAATGTTTATAAACGCTTAATAATCCTGCGGATAAATTATATATTCAGCACCAAGTTTATAGTATTTGATGAAGATGTACATATTGTCCGAGGTAGTAGTTAAACTTCCGTGGTGCTTCTTGATTTATCCTGTTGATTATTTGTCTGCTGTCTGATTCATTATTTTTTTTTTTTTCAGGTAGTAGTTAAACGCCGGCGACGGCACTGGCATCGGCGGCCTTCGCAGTGTCGTAGGACGCGTGAAGCCCGAAGAAGAAGTAGTAGACCAGCAGCAGCAGAGACCATATGGCGAACCTCACGTACGACGGCCCATCGATCGACCCGAGTAGGAAGATGTTGATCGCGATAGACGCAGAGGGCAGCCATGGAACTAACGGAACACCCCACATCTCCGGTGTCCTCGCCTGCGGCACCGCCCTCCACAAGTACCCCGTCGCCGCCAACCACACCACAAAGGCCATCACGTACCAGATCCACCCCTCGACTCCCATCGCCCAAAGCACTGCGGCAGCCACCGAAGCCGCCAGGATCACTGTGATGGTGGCCACGAGCTTTATCCGGTTCGCCTCGGTCGTCTCGCCTGCGACGTAGTAGCGGCGGACGAGGAGGGCGACGGCTACGAGCATGAAGATGAATAACGTGGAGATGGAGAGGAGGTTGGAGAGGACGTTGAGAGCGGTGAAGAAGGCGATGATGGCTGTGCCGATGAGCATGAAGATGGTGGCATTGATAGGGGTGCCGGTGGCGCTGTGCACCTGCGCGAACCATGGGGGCACCATGTGTGTGCGAGCTATGTGGGTTAGATAGCGCGCCTGGCCGACGGCGGACACCAGCAACACCGTCGTCATTCCCTTGAGCGCGCCGAAGGCCACGATGTACTTGGCCCAATCCATACCAATGGCGGAGAACGCTACCGAAAATGGCGCGTCGGGGTCAATTTGGTTATAGGGCTGCATCAAGCAGAGGGTGATAGCCATCAGGCAATAGCACGCCGTGGTGATGGTCATCGATCCCACGAGCCCCAGCGGGATGTCCTTCGCCGGGTTCTTCGTCTCCTCCGCCATGGTGGACACGGCGTCGAAGCCGATGTAGGCGAAGAAAAGCACGGAGGCGGCCGCGAAGATGCCGTGCGCACCGAACGGGGCGAAGTCGGCGGTGAGGTTCTTGGTGTCGGCCTGGGTGAGCCCAGTGATGATGATGAAGATGATGATGACGAGGTGGATGATGGAGGCCACATAGTTGAAGCGGGAGCTCCCCTTGGTGGAAATCACGGCGGCGAAGCAGATCAAAGTGATGACGACGACGGCGATAGGATCGAGCCGGTTGTAATCGGGTGCAAAGATGGGGGCGTAGATGCGGAAATCGTTCGGGTGGTGGTTGAGGAGCGTGGCGAAGTAGGATGTCCACGAACGGGCGACGGCCGCGCCGCCAATTATGTACTCGAGGATGATGTTGCCGGCCGCCACGAAGGCCACGAAGTCACCGAGCTCAACTCGCAAGTAGGCAAATGAACCACCTGCTCACAATTTAGTTCCACATCGTCAATCCACTCCCAAGTTGAGTAACCAGATCGATTATAAAATACCGCAAGCCCCCCATTGGGGGGAACAAGAAGAGCAGCGCTATACCGGCGACAGGGATCTCGATGGCGAACTCGGTGTAGCAGAAGACGGAAAGCATAGCGGAGACGCCGGAGATCACGTAGGAGAGGATGACGGCGGGTCCCGCTGAATCGCGAGCTTCCTGGCCGGTGAGGACGAAGATGCCCGAGCCGATGACGGCCCCGATGCCGAACCAGATGAGATCCCACCAGGTGAGCGTTTTCTTCATTTCGTTTCCACTTCGGGCCTTGATCTCGGTGATCTCGAACTTGTCGACGGAGCGGGCAGTGAAGCGATCCTTCAGCCGGAGGCCCGTCTCACGGAGGGCCTTGCCGTAGTTGGCCCAGCTCTGGAACGACTCCTCCGGCAGGAAGTCCTCCTTGCTGCAAGAGCACAAGCGCCTCTTTATCTTCCCGCCGGAGTCGTTTTCTCCAACACTTGCCATTAAAACTAGAAGAATTACAAGGGATTTTTGGGGATGATGGGAATCGGAAGGGTTCAATGGCGATATATACCGAAGAGAGTTAGGCTGAGAAAGGATTGAACAGCGGTTCCCATGGCAGAAATAGGAATTTAAAAGAGAGTTTGATCCGATCCAGTCTGTTTACGCTTCTGTTGCCAGATCTGCTAATCGTTTTAGGAAATTATATATTTTTCTTTTATTTTGTAACCGTCTAAATTCTAATTGTGATTAATTGCCAAAAATAATTTAGTGCCAAAAGATTCTTATATAGTTATTTTTTAATAACATTCGAAGTATAAATTGATTTATAAATTAATTTTACTCTTAAATTTTTTTTCTTCAAAATGAAGACGTTAAATATGGCTGACAGCGGATCAAATATTTAATTTAAAATTTATTTATTAATCTACAAATCGAGTCGCTTTTAAAACTTATCACGAAATTAATGCAAACTGTTTTATAAAATAATTAATGAGCCCTTGTTTTGGAAAGGAGTAGAATTGAATTCATTTAATTCATTTGGGAATTGGAATTCAATTCCATACTTTGATATACATTTTCAAAAAGAAATTGATAAGAAATTGAATTTCAATTTTTTTTCAAAACCCTAAAAATAAATCAGACTTAAACATCTCTGATTTATGAAATAAATTTATTTGAAAAAATTAAATTACCAAATCGTCCCTCACAAAACAAATCAACCCTTTCCAATGCCAACCTCACAGGATAAAATGATAAAAGTATAATAATTGAATTGAATTCAATTCAATTTTTTTTTACAATTCATTACAAATATGAAAATTAAAATTCAATTTCAGATGAAATTCAATTCAATTCCTTATTTAAAAGTTTCCAAATAGAATGTTACAGAAGGCACTGGCTAGGAGAGAGTAAGGCTCGGCCATAAAAACATAATATTTGCATTTTATATGTCTACATAAAAGATAAATCTTGTTTGAATTACCAATTTTTTCTTTTCTTTTCCATAACATTATGCTCCTATTTGAAACCGTCGACGAGTAAGTAGGAGATCATTTAATTGCAGGACTTTGAAAAAAAACCAAAAAGTAGGGACAAAAACTGAAGGAGATGTCGAAAGAGGGGAGAAGAAAAACAGAGCACCAGAAGGAGGTCAGAGCCTCCGGCTTAGTCACTTCACATTAAATTCAGTCTCCGAATGGGAGAAAATGAAGATGATGGACAATGTTAGGAAGAAGAGGGCGCATGGATGATAGCGGGACCGCGGGACCGGACTTTTTATAATAGTCTCTTCATTAATTTACATCGTGTCACACAAGAAAGAGTTTCTCTCATCGTATTTTAATCGTATTAAATTGTTAAATAATTTATTGGTGTAATTTTTATTAGGTCAGGATTGATCTAGTTTACTTAAGCTCGTGTGAGTATAAATTTTGATATTTGATAATGATGTTAGAATTGTAGGTGAAATCCAAATGTATCGAAGAAATCACATACTAGTATGGAAAAAATCCTAGTAGAACTATGCACACTTAGTGGGTTAAGGAGAGGTTTTAATTCAAGTTTGGAATTTCAAAATCTCATAACCTCAAGTTTATATTTCTTAAAAGTTTAGGAACTCAAAAATCATTGTTGGTGCAATGATAGAGGTATAAAACATATTTTGAGATGAAGATATTCCTTAAAAGTATGTATTGATTTTTTTTTTGATTTGTGAGAAGATGAATATTGAAAATCTTCGTAGGATGAATGCTCAAGGAAGAGCATGGTTGAGTATGAGTCATAATGAAAGGTATGTGACTTTCATTGGATGTGTTTAACCATATTAAGTCTCAAGGAGAGTTTTTGATGTGTGTTAAAGGGGGAAAATGGTATGACTAATATGGATTAGCCTTACTCAAGTATATTGTCAAACATTAAAAAGGGAAAGAGTATTAGTGCAATCTTTATTAGGTTAGGGTTGACCTAGTTTGACTAGGCTTGGGTGGGCTTAGATTTTGATGTTTGACAATTATGTTAGAACTGTAGGTGAAGTCCAGATGGATCTGAGAGATCACACACTATCACGGAAAAAGTGGAAGATACTAGTGAGTGAGACTAGGAACACCTAGTGGGACTAGGTGAAGTTCAGGGTGGAATCGGAGGAGATCACACGCTGGAGCAAAGAGAAAAGTCCTAGTGAAGAGACTAGAGCACACCTAGAATGGACTAGGTTGAAGTTCAGGTGGATCGGAGAGATTCGTACACTTGGCACAAGGTGAAAAGTCTTAGTAGAGACTATGACACACCTAGTGGGGATTAAACTAGATGAAGTCCAGAGTGGATCGGGAGAGATCACGACACTGGACATCGAGAAAAGCTCTAGTTGGGAACTAGGCAAGGGAAAGTCCAAGTCGATCAAAGGTTTGATCGAACACTTGGTGAGGAAGTCCTAACAAGTCACAGTTGATCAGGGTTAGGCAAGGGAACCTTAGACTTGTGCACACAAGTTAGGGTTAGGTCAATCGATTGACGTTGATTTCTCGCGAACAGAAGTCTTCTTAATTGATTGGGTGATCGATTAAGGAATGAGTAAATCGATTGGGAGAGTTATGTCGCAGAGAACAAAAGCAGGCTGAATTGATTCATCCTCCCCTTAATCGATCAGGCAATTTATTAAGGGGGACCGTAACCGATTGAGCAATCGATTAACGGAGACCGTGATCGATTAAGCAATCAGTTACAATATTATTGCGCGAGAGAATAGAAAGGTGTTGAATCAATTCAACAATCAATTTAAGTTTCAAAAAAAAATCATTGAATGACTAAGTCTAACGTGGTAATTGATTGAGTAATCGATTAGGGAGCCCTAGGTCCCGGGTATATAGGGTTTTCACGTAGGTTTAAAATAGTATATCTTCGTCATTCTTTGCACACCCTTCTTCTCCTTTATCGTCATTTCATGGGAAGTCTTGGAGCATAGTGCTGCTGTATTTCCAAGATTCTAGAGGCGATCCCAAAGCTAGAAGAAAGCATGAAAAGCAAAGAGAACTTCATTGTTGTAAATTTATAAGATTTTTTTTGTACTTGCTTGTATTCTTGTTGTATCTTCTTGAGAGCTTGTACTAATTTCTCCACCTCCACGAAGAAGTCTTTCATAGTGTTTGAGAGAGTGAGGAAAGCGGATCCTTATATTAGTCACCTTAAGAAGGTGGATACAAGTAAATCCTTGAGTGTTAGTATTGCTTGGAGTTTTTCGCAGCGAGAAATCACCAACAAACAAATCAGATCTAATCACCCCCACTCTAGCTCGCCTACCGGTCCTAACATCATTTATATCCAGAATCAATATTATTATACTTTTTTGCGCGTCTTGACTATCCACTTGCTGTGATACTTATCGTGTCGACCTACGAAATACGAACCCCATCAGACTTTTGGGGCCTGACCTACTAAGAGGGGTGAGTTGGATTAAGAGGCGGCGTTGGATTATTGGAATTGAGCAGAGCAGTAAGTGGATGAAGCTAAGCCCTTGAGTCGGCAAACTGATCGGTAGACCCAGAGTTGACTGAGCAAAATCGGAATTGACTGAGCGGAATACAAAATCGGGAGAGTTAGATCTCTGAAGCCCGTCTGACAAATCAATTAGCATAATCGAATTTAATTAAGCGGAGTGTGAGTGGGTGTAAGATCGACAAAACCAAGCAAAGTTAATATTTTCATTGATTGACCTAATCAGGTGGCAAAAGACGATTCACTCATCCTAGTACTCCATCAATCTCTTTCAGGGTCAATACTGAAAAGATAAATTACGGAATTACTACTCCGTGCGTTGTAGCTAAAGGGTAGGAAGGGCGGGCACACATCTTTATCATGTTTTGACTCCTAGATTTAAGGTGACAACATCGCACGCACTAGCAATAAGTCTATTCCGTGGAGAATCTGATGGACCTAATCGGGTGGCAAAAGGCGATTCACTCACCTCTAGCGCCTCCGTCAATCCGTTCCAGGGTTAATACGGAGAGATCAATCATGGGGCCTACTAGCCCCGATGTTGTAACTAGCGCGTGGAGAGGAGGGCACATTCTCTTTGTTAAATTTTAATTCTCAAATCTTAAAATGATAATATTCATATATTAATTATCAATTCATTCTAATAAGGAAAGAATAGAAAATAGTCTCTAATTGACCGATGGGATTTGATCAAACCATCTTTTCCCGAATAATCCATCAGAGAGCGAAAGTTGCCAATGTAGTCTTTAGTCTTTGACCTGTTGACTTCTCTTAAATATGCGGAGGCTTCGTATCACATATTATATATATTTATATTTGTCGAGATTTTGTTTGAATAATTGAAAATTTCTATAAGATAATATGTAAGATATTGAATTCAAAGAAATGCATGCTCAGAATTTTATCATGAGACAAATCTAAGCCAATTCTGATCACGAGCATTAAAATCGTAGTTCAAAAGAAACAAACACTCATTGAGAAATGATATCTATGTTGGACAATTTTATCAGAGATATAGAAGGATCAACTTTTCACATGTACAACTATTTAAACCAATAAACTTATAATGAGATTTTCAATATTGGACAAAAATCCTATTGACAACGAAATCCCCTATTTCTTTTTTCCATTCGCATTTCTAACCGTCGATTACACAAAACTCCAACCATTGAAGGATTTCTGATCCTTGAGTCTGTTACAGATCCAAACTCCAGACCATTGCATTAAGCTTCAAAGCTTGCATCGTTGATAGTTTGGTCGAACCATCTGCAAATAAAGAAAAAAATGAATCAGAATTCCAGGGAAAAAAAAATGAAGTTTTGAACAGACTCCAAGCAAAGAGCCGATCGAAGTGCTGAATTGCAGAACCCACCTCGGAATTCAGATAACGAGTAGGAGATCACTCGAAGCGGGCCTCTCCGTAAGAATTCGCAAGACGAAGAACAGCAAACTAATCCATCCACCAAACCAACCCATCTAAATATCTAATTGACCGCCGATCTACGCCCCAAAAGAACAAATTTTTTGCTTCAGCAAACACTAAAGTCTCGCCTTCGAATCGAGAAATCGATGAAACAGAGACGATGGAAGCCAAATCGGGCAGCACGGGAAGAAAAGAGCCGCACCTGGCTTCAAAACGCGAGCTGAATCTCGTCGGGAACGGGCCTCTCCATGAGAACTCGGAGGAAGGAGACCAGAAACTGAATCCATCCACCAAATCGAGCCATCACAAATTGGGATCGAAGCAGTAGAAAGAAGGATCTACGAAATTGGATGGAATTGGCCATCGAACGCCCTCCGGATTAATAGAGGAAGGGGAAGAGGAGATTCCAGGGAGCTCTAAGCGAACCTGGACGTGTTACTGGCCGCATTCGAAGAGGAAAGTGGAACCACTGATTTGAAGCGGAAGACCGATGCCGCAACCTCGCAATCAATGGACGCCCCCCATCATCCGATCCTGTGGGCTGCTCCAGTCACCAAACATCTTACAAAGCCACTTCTATTCGGATGTTAAATGATGGATTGGGCCTACAGACCGAATTAAACCAATGGAAAACTCCCATTATATGATTGGTGGTTTGGTAGCTCCGATTCTGGTGGTAGACCCTTTTGTCGCACATGGTAAGCACGTGACATAGGCAAGTTGTAAATTGGGCCGGGCCGGGGTATGACTTGTATCTTTTATGATATGTAGCCATTTATTTATTAATTATCAATATCTCTCGTATCGGGTTGCATTACATCGGAGGACCTCCAGATGATTTTGCCCGAATCCGGCATTGTAATTTTGATTTGGCGGCTCGAAGTATGGGTGAGTAAAAATTCGAAAAAATCAAATTAATCGAATCGAACCGATCGAATTTTGAAATTTGGTTCAGTTAATTTGATTTTTGATTTTTTTAAAAATTCAGTTTGATTTTTGATTAATTCGATTTGATTTTTTATTTTAAAATTTGTAATTATGTTAAATCGAATAAATTTTGTTTTTTATTAATATCGAATAAAAGTTTAAAATTTTGATTAAATT
Organism: Boesenbergia rotunda; assembly: GCA_024364735.1. NCBI lineage: Eukaryota > Viridiplantae > Streptophyta > Magnoliopsida > Zingiberales > Zingiberaceae > Boesenbergia > Boesenbergia rotunda. The sequence goes on from JAGFNQ010010590.1 coordinate 332,467, forward strand.
AGTTAAAAATCGATTAATCGATATTTTATGGGTTCGATTTTTTTAATTTTTATTAAGAAAAAATTACTTTAAAAAAATGTTGATTTATTTGATTTTCGATTCGAGGGTTTAATTTTGGCGCAAATTTCCCGAATCTTTTCCTATTTTCACAATTGCGAGGCAAAAGCTTCTCTCCGCACTCTGTTTCTCTCTCTCGATCGCTCGCTCGCTCGATTCCGAATGGACGACTTCACAGCTCCTTCCTTCTCTCTCGGCCTCGATCTCGACATCGCCGATCTGTCCACCGAGGACGAGGAAGGGAATGATAACGAAGAGGAAGAGCGACGCCCACTTTCCCCCGTTCCGTCTTCCGCGGTGGAAGATCCATCGTTTGATCGCTTCCCGGAGCATGTATTTGTAGAGGGAGAGCCGAGTGGTCACGAAGAGATCCCTGCTTCGGAGGCCGTTCAAGAAAGCCCTCTTCCAGCCCTCAAGCGCTTACGGCGAGGCCCGCCGCAGGCTTCTCGTCGTATCCCTTCGCCGATCGGAAATTCTCCTATATGTGATGACGGAGGCACGATGGATGATGATATTTCTCCTGAAGATGATGACATTGAAGATTTTTCGTCCCCAGAAGATAACCCTAGACGAGGTGAGCGAGCTATGCCGTTAGGGTTTTTTTGTGGCTATTTTTACCGTATTATTTATCAATGTTATTGGTTACAGGAGACGGTGCACAAAACCAAATTCTTATTTTATGGATTATGTTTTGAGTGAAAAGGCTCATTTTTCTTGACAAACAGCATAGACACACACATATGCACGCACAATAAATAAATAAAACAAAACAAAATCTTAGTATGGTATTTTCAACCGATTGAAGAATTTAACCCATTTCCTCCTTAAATATAAAGTAGATTTAAGCCCTGATCATAAAATGTATTTGGCTTGTGGTTGTGGATAATGCATACAAGTGACATTGTTTGCCAACATATATTGTTCTTGGATAAAGTTGGTTGAGACAAGAATAACCTTCCAGGTTTACCATTTATGGATTTCTCCATTCCATCTTAGCTTTGCATGATGATATCCTTGTTCTATTCGTATGTTTGTGTAGTTCAAATGCTCTTACTTGCTTATGTGCGATCTTAGGGTTTTGGTTACACCGTAGAGACAAAGATGAGACTCTTCACACTTGGTCTGTCTTCATTTTCATACTAAAATTATACTTTAATTTTTTTTCGGTCTAGCTATCCTTTAGCATTTATTTCTTTCCTGTATGTTCTTCTTGCAAATTTAGTTAGCATGTTCATATATTTTATGTCTCAATTAAAAGTCAACTTCTGAAAACTATAGAGATATATAGTTTGAGTTCTGGTTTTAATTGTATCCAAACAAAGTGTTGAAAAAAGGCTTAAATTATCCACCATCTAATGATTGATTTTCCAGATAAGTATTCTTCAGTGAGAAGCCACATCACTTGCAGTTCTTCAAAGTTTTCACTGCGGAAAAATGGAGTTCTTACAAATCAATCAACAATGAAGCTGAACAAGCCAAGAATAACAACAGCATCTGAAGACATTACTTCTACGGTTTCACATGAAAATTGTGATAAAATATTTTTGCAAAATCCGAACATTAGTCCTATACGGAAAGTCTATCTACTGAGTTCTGATTCTGATAACCCTCTTAGTGATGATGAATGCAAGTACAATAAAATTGTTGATGCTAACAGATTGATGGAGAAAAAATTGATAAGTAAAAATGAACAGCATAAAAGTCTCAGATATGAAAAATCCAAGAAGGACAGTTTCTGGGAAGATTTTAGCCCTAAGAAAAGCATAAACTTAAGTACACCTGCTCTAGATCAATTTTGTGAAGACTATTTCAAATCGACAAGGATCTAGAATCAGGAAGGAACAGAGAAGAAGATATGGTTTTCTGCAGTTCAAGAGTAACTGATACAAAAAGGCATAGAAATATCATTGGAAATGCAGAACAAAATTGTAATTTACCTAATGCAGAACCACCTTCTTTTCAGTATTTCTACCACAATGACTTGAGGATTCAGATGCTAGTAAAGCAACAATTGCCCTACTTTGTTCCTCTTGGTACAGAAGTTCAGAAGCAACCTGGGACAAGAAATATAAACTACGGGTAAGGAATGATTAGATTTTGAGTTCTGTTGACAAATATATGTACGTGAGTGTGTGTGTGTGTGGGCACATACCCTATTGACTGTTCTCTGCTGTAGCAGGACTCAATTTGGTGCAAGTGATACCCCTAGTGATGCCCGTAAAACCAGCAAGCAGGATGTTGCTGGAAGTTCTAAAAAGAGAAGGCAGGCAAAGGATGCTAATCTAAAGGGGCCAAATGCTTCTGGTGGTTGGGTATGCCCCAAAAAGAGTGCCGTTAGTGTTGTCCCAAAAGATGCTGGGAAAAGACGAGTTCATGCTAGTGGCCATCAATCTGGTCACTGGTTTACTGATGAAAGTGGAAGAAAGGTAGGGGATTCATGCAGCACTTGTTGAATTTTCTCACAGGAATGAAAGATTTTCTTTATTATGATTATGACTAAAAATCTAACAGGAATTGTCATGCATGCTTCCATATTTCCTTTTTCCCTTTCGGTTTGCTCTTTTTTTCGACAGTGATGCTCCACTCACTTTATTTCTCTACTTTGTTTCTACTCAGCTTCACTTTAGTCATGGATAATTTGTGATAAGTGTATTACCAACGATTTGAAATCATCTAATTTTGATCATTAAATTGATGGAGAATTGCTTATTACTCGATTCTGAAGAATTCTGGTGACAAGAAATAACAGAACTATTATCTGAATGTCCCATCATTCTACTTTTTGTTCCTTGTTTCCTCTTTGCTAATCTTAAATAAACCTTTAGGACTGTAATGATCTTACTCCAGATGCTATCTTAACTGAAAAAATTCATTGTTTTTTCATCGTTACAATTGTTTTTCAGTGTGAAGTCCTAGCTGTATCTCAATATTTCAAATTTATTTTCATCCTTTGTTAATGCCCTATATTTTGATATCTGGCATCAAGCTATTGGCTGTCAAATATTGAATTTCTCTATGGTATACATCCTGCAAGTGTTTGGATTTGCACAGATTCTTCACATGTTCTTGCATCATAGTCCTGAAGATTGGAGTAAAAATATTTAAATTGGATACACTTAAATATAACTTTCAAGGCTTGGACCAATCTACATAACTTGAAATGCTTTCAGGATAACCATTTGTTCAATTTGGGATAGTTCCTACTGATGGCTTCATGAGTTGTACTTGACCACATGTCTTTCCATTTTGATTATTAATTGCAGGTCTATGTAACTAAAGACGGTGTAGAGTTGTCAGGCCAACAAGCTTATAGACGATATAGGAAGGTAAGAGAACTGCTTTTTTCTTTAACATCTACAATTGCATTTGTGTTTTAAATGTTTTTCACTGCATGACTGGCTTCTATTTTGATGATAGGCTCTATGATTATTAGATATCTTGTTAACTGTTATGTGAATCCTTGATATTTGCCTACTTGTACTGCCAGGCAATGAATGTAATCTAGGTTTTTCTTTTTTGGACGCTTTAGATGCATAAATAAGATGGTTAACCTGATTCCTAGAGCCATGTGATATCCTGAGGTTTTTCTGGAAGGGAACCTTTGGGCAAATCTATATGACATAGATCATATTTTAATAAATTGAATCCGGCTGACTCTTAAGTTTTTTGTATATTGGGTCATTTCATCAACAACACTATGGAAAGATTATCTTTCTCATACGGTGAAAATGAATTTTTGTTGATGCTGGTGACATGCTAAAAGATATAAGTGGCCCTTCTTTGCCCTTCTTTTTGGTTTTAAAGCATTATTAATCTATTCCAAGAGTTGGCTGTCTTTCGTGTTATAAGGTTCTATCAGAATAGTTAACAAGCCTTTGAATATTATTTGAATCAATACCACAACAGTGGAATGACCTCCGGTCACAAGCCTCTGAGAACATTAGACTGATATCAATACTTGAAAGAGATCTCACAGCTCTGGCTCTGAGCAATAATATGGAATGAGTGTTCTTTCAAGGCTTGTAAAAGGGAATTGTCAATTTTCTCATCTGGTTAAGCACTTTCAGCTGGACCACTAAAGTTTCCCTATTTCCTGTGAGCATCAGCATGCTTTCCCCCATTTTCTATCCTGACTCTTGTCTATGTTAATTACAGTACATGGTATATTCTGATAGTCTTGATTGCCTTGTGGCTATTGTCCAAATCAAATACGCTGCAGTTTAAATATTCTTTCGTGGATGTGAGCTAAACGTGCGTCGTCGTAAACATTCTTTCAGGAGAGTGGTGCTGGATTCAGGAAGTCGAAGAAAAAAGCTGCTGCCAAGAGAAAAATGAAATAACAAGCATTTTTGCCCGATTCCCTTTTTTATCTGTTTCTCTTCACTTTTAGTAACAGCTGTCCGTTTTTTCCTCCCATATGACCTTTCTTATCCCCTCTTCTCTCTTTGGATATTAATTGTTCTTGATATGAAGACATTTACCATATTGTATATGTAAGATATTGTGATCATTTTAAGCCTGATTTATGATTATATTTTGTTGTACTAATTGGAGTTAAAAAATTAGTTTGATCATTTAAAAAAAAAAAAAAAAAAAAAAAAAAAAAAAAAAAAAATTTTTATATTTATTTTTTATTTTTATTATAATATATTGTTATATATTTTCATTTTTTTTTTTTTTTTTTTTTTTTTTTTTTTTTTTATAGATGGCCAATAGTAATTTGTGATCATATTTTTAAGATAATGTTATACTATATGAAATCTATATTTGTTGTATAATTTGTTGTGTTATAAAAATATTAATTTGTATTTTATATTTATATAATATTATTTATAAATATCATATAAATAATTTTATATTATATATAATATTAATGAATAGAAAATAAGAATTAAAGCGATAATATAAAGTTAAATTTTAATAAAAATTTTAATTTAAATTAAAATTTAAAGTAAATATAATTAAATAAATTTTAAAAATAAAATAAAAATATTTTTCTCATTTAATTTTCATAACTAAGATATAAAACTTAAAAATTCAATATTAATATTATTAATATGTTCATTTAAAATTAATACTATATTAGAAAATTTTATTAAAATTAGATGAATAGTGGGATAATAAACATCAAAAATTTATTGGTTAAATACTTTTAAAATTTCATAATTATTATTATAAATATTTCATTATTATGAAAATAAATATATATAGTATTATTATTTTGTTAAAAATAAACATAATAATTTTTTATATTGAAATGAATTTTATAATAATTGATATGTTGAATTCTAACGTGTTGTTACATCACGTGAAAACTTTTTAGTCTCATTCCATTAGTTTTACAAAACCTACCCATTGTTTCATTATAGATGCAATTGCGGTTCTAATTGGTTTAATATAATTTTTTAAAATTTTTTAATTTATCTTGAACACATAAATTTAAAACATGATATACACAACAAATATGAAAAAATAAACCATCAATAACAGGTTGGTAAATAAATTTTAGTTCTTTTATAAAAACAGTATTAGAATTAGCATTATCTAATGATATTAAAAATATTTTATGAATTAATTCATATTTTCTAAAATTAAACATAATAATTATGCAATGTTATGGACAGTATGTGATTCATTAAAAACTCTATAAGCATTCAATCTTTTTTTGGAGTATCCAAAAGTTATTGATCCAATGACAAGTCACACTTATATAAGAATGAGTTTGCCAATGATCATTTCAAATATTGGAATATAAAGAAATTTTATTATTTAATTTAATAAATTCATCAATTAAATATTTTCCCCTTATTTTACTAATTTTTTAATTGCACGAGTAAATGTAGTCCTAGGAACACGTTTACATATGAATTAAGAAATTCTTTATAAAAATTTACAAATGCGTATTTAGATCCAAAACTAAAAGAAAGATGTTCGACGAAAATAAATTTAGCTAATGCTTTTGATCCTGGCCTAGCTTATGGGTAGCTCGGCCAGCTCAGCCAGCCAGCCTGCACCACGAAGACCCAGTAAAAGGGCCAGCGAAGGCCTCACCCGGGGAGTTCCCGAGCCAGGAATCTCCCGCACCACTGACCAACCGACCTAGTCGAGACCGGGCAGGTTGATCCCGAGCACCTCCTAACTCGGCCACCGAGTCCAGTTTCCTGACCCAGGGCGTGGTCAAGTAGTTCAGTCCTCAGCACCCCGTGGATCGATAACCAGTAGACCCGAAATATGGCAAGACAGGTATAGCTCGGCAAACCCCTCAACTCATGGCGTACCCTGTGTCACTCGGCTATACTACACCCAACCCGACCCATATCACTCGGGCCCGCCAGTCAGCCATCGGTCTCCGGACCAGTCCTTCCATGCGCCGCCCCACGACATGACATCTTGGGTACGACCATGACGCGGGGGGCAATGCGAGCCTTACCCCTTCAGGACCCATTACGCGGGTATCCCGCTGACTCGGTACGATTGTATGATCCCGAGCACCCCGCGCCATGCCGTGGTACCTATAGGTGCTCTCCCACGAGCTGACAAGCGCCATACCCCTGTCTCGTCGACACGGACAGGGGTTGTCAGCTCCCCCGACTATATAAGCTCCTCCCCTCCTCATTCCGCAGGTATACGCAATCGCACTCTCCTCTACTGCATTTCCTTTGCTTCACTATATTTCCTGTGGATACTGACTTGACCGTCGGAGGGCCTGACCGGGAAAATTCCCTGGCAGGTTTGCTAACGGTCATCTTCTCACAGGTGAGAGACAGGTCGGAGCCAGATCAGCAGCTCGTGGCACTTGGGAGACCATCTGGCTCTTGGGAATTCCACCTCTCTTCGCGACAGGATCACTTCTCTTAATTTCTTATTAGAATATAAAAATAAACTAGAATCCAAATCTAGATAATTATGTTTGAGAACGATCGAGTCCATATTTCATCGGATGCTTTGTTTCTACATGTCGTTTCAATGACCTATAGCCGCTGCCAACTTGAAGAGTAATTACAGTGTTTACATTTTACACGTAATTTCTCATATGGAAGAGTAACATTCTCAAAATATTTAGTGAAATTAAAAGATTTTAAAGGAGGATTTTCTCGAACCTTAGAAGTAATTGAATTAATAATTTCTTTTGTTTCGGGCGTCGGAAGGTGGTCGGGCTCAGTCTCATTATTAGTGGATTGAATTTGAATGTTGGGTTGTGCGGTATTTCTTTTTTCCTTCTGAGATTGAGATGATAAACTTCCACGACCTCCTTCCATTGTAGTTGAAACTTGAAAGTCGGAAACGAAAGTGCATAAAAATGGAGACTTGGAGAGAATGTGAAATTGAGAATGAGAATAGAGATATGTGTGTGGAAATAATAAAATGAACTTCCTATTTATAGAGTTTTGATCATAACGGATAATAAATCATAGCTATTGATTAAAAAACGATTAAATGATCTCAATCGTTGAAATAAAACCCAACGTCTCCGAACCGTCGGTTAACCGCCAACAGTTCCAACGAGCATATGCCAAAAAAAAAAACGCGGTTGAACGGGTGGGCCGAACCAACGGTTCAGCTGGGCTTGGAACCGAAACCGTTCAGCCTGGCTAACCTGGTCAATAGACAACTGGCCCGTTGACCTAGTTACGAGTCTGGGCTAGATCCGATCCATGGACGGATCTACCATTCATCTCAAGTTCGATGTTACCTAACCTAGTTAATCATTTTATTTTAGATTGGGTTATATGAACTCTGATTGCTAGATTTTTTCAACCTGATTAGCGATGATCCTTTTGAGTGCTAGTATATACCGGAGTACCGTGGCTACTCTAGCGAAACTAAAGAGCAAAATATAAGCTCTTAACATCATGTTATAAAATGAAGAGATTAGCATAAATAAGAAAGTGAATCATCCTGGTAATTAATACAGCAAAATCATAAACCGTTAAATTTTTGTTCAACATTCTGCTATCCCATGCTGTTTCAATTTCATACCACATCTTGCACCTGATCTCCCTGATGCCATCAGTTCTTTATAATTTTCTTTGGTGAAAATCTTGCAACCGGCGTCTCATGCTACGCCAGCATAATGTGGAACCTTCAACAAGTTTACCTTTGCATATGTGAATCACTTCAGGTATACACTGTATGCATAGTGCAAGAGGAGGCTAGAAAAGCCGAGTCATCACGATGAATTAGAGTCCTCACTCGCATTCCCCCTCCAAAGTATGATTTGCCCATCCTTGAATAGGATAGGAATGCAAGGAACCAAATCCTACAAAACATGACAGTTAAAATCCACAACAAGATTCGGCACATAAGCTTTCAAAAATCACTGAAGTTTGTAGTTGTGTATTGCAATCATAAACTACTTAAGTACACAGATGCATTAAGTTACTATGTATCCTAGTAACTTTTTTCTAGAAGGTAACATAATGAAGTTTGGAAGGGAGTCAATGATCTTGTTGTCCAATTGAAAAACATTTCAAGGCGAGCTAAAGTTTAAGAGTTGATAAAAGGTAATATTCCTTATTGAGAAAGTTTGTCACACTAGATTTCATCCCATGAGACAAATCATGAATTGATCGTGATGTCCATAAAATCTCAATGAATAAATCTTGTGGTTTATTGAAGATCAATAACTCAAAATATATACATATAAATACTACTTTTAAAGAACATAGCCATACCCTTAGTTTCACCCCAATCTTCTTGCAATCACTGGTAAAGACATGCGCACAGTCCAACCTGATGACATCCATAGATTTGAAGGCCTCTCTGACTCTTTCCACCACATTCACATAAACACCATTCCTAGCTGCAGAATAAGCAATATTACATTTCAGTAACCGCAATCAGATAGGCGAACGAACTATATGCTGAATTGCTTCTGAAAAGTAGCTAAATGTCAATTGAATTTTTTTTTCCAAGCATACTGAGTTTCATTAAAGCAGGTGCATTTAATCCTCTATTTCTCAACTCTTTTGTTTCCTCAAAAGTCAAACCCTCAGCAACATTTTGAACAAGCTTTGGATATATGGGTGCCAATGGCTTCCATAACATTACGGGTATTACCGGCCTTTTCTTAGGATCATAGTTGCGGCCGCGGTAGAGTAGGAGGATGTTTATATTTCTGAATATGATCTTTCCACCGGTTTTATCCTGAACACAAGCTAAGCAATTTTAGTTCTTGTGACATGATCATAGTCAACAATTCGATGTTAGGAATCAGAAAATGGATTTCAACCTCGAGGTGGAAACAAACATTATCCATGTCAAGGGTTGGGACTCCAAGGCACTTCAATCTTACAGCTTCAGCTCTCTTCCAATGATTGTGGATGTCATCCAGCATATTGTGAGTTACACCACCTTTCCCTGTGGAATCAGCATTTTATGCTTATCAATATCATGCAATCATCGAGGAGACAACGCGAGGAACAAGAGAATCCAAAATCATACTGAAAATATCATTTCAGATTCGAAGACGTGCTAGAGAATCAACTAACCCAGATTGATCTGACTAGAGCAATCGCTATGCCGGTAGCGCTCTACGAGCTCCGCAACCTCTTCCTCGGTGAGTGGATCCCCGAGCACCGAATTCGTCTCCTCCGCTACCTCGGCATTGGCCAGCGCCGACACCCCGTTCCACTTTCGGTCAAGGCGTCCAGGGCCGAACGGGGAGAAGCGAGGGGGCTCCCGGAACCCAATGGGCTTGACGGAAGGGTCGGTCTCGGAGTACGAGTATCGGAAGTCGAAAGGGAGGTCGGAGTGGAAAGGCGAGGGCTTTTTCTTCTCCTCGGCGCAAGGTGGGATTTTGGACTTAGGTTTCGGGGTTTTAGCGATCGGGGAGAACGGAGGGTCGTCGGGTTCGTCGCGGAGAGGGGGAGAGTTCTTCTTAGAGCGAGAGAAGAGCAGAGGGGACGGGGGAAAGGGGGACAAGAACCGCCTAGGGTTGGCAGAGCGCCGGCGAGCAGCCTTCGTTGCATCGAGGGCGAAACGACCTAGCCGCCGTTCGATTTGTGCTGGTCCAATCTAGCAAATCTACCCCTTTTAACCTTTTTATCTCTTTTTACAGGCGTTGACTTTTAGCCGCCAGGCGCCATTTTTCACTCCAGGTAACAAGAACGAAGAAGCGTTGGTGAGAGGAGCTTCTTCGTCAACCGAAGAGAGAAGAGCAGACCGGTTGGTTGCTCTCAACTTCTTACTTTGCTCCGCCAAATCTCTCTCTCTCTCTCTCTAGATTCACATGGACATCTCAGAGATGAGTTGGCTCCCTGCGACCGCTCGAAACTGGTGGGTGAACGCCGGCCACTCCTCCCAATGGCAGGACGCCGCCTTCTATTCCCTCTGCGCCGCATACTCCTGCGTCTCCGCCTTTGCCCTCGTACTCCCCCGCCGCCACAGGCCATCAACTCAGCTATTATTGTTCTCCTTCATGTCAAAATTGCAGCTTTCCGTCTGTCTTCTCTCTGCAGATTCAGATAGTGAGGAACCAACTCCGAGTCCCTGAAATCGGCTGGACGACGCAGAAGGTTTTCCATCTGATGAATTTCGTGGTGAACGGAGGTGACTTTGGCATCGATTTTACTTTGATTTTTCCCCCACTCTTTTTCCTCTAAATCCTTGATGGCTGATTTCCTTGCTTCTAATGTTGCAGTTCGTGCTCTTGAATTTGGGTTCCACAAACATGTTTTCCTACTCCGGCCAAGGGTAAGAGACTTGTTTTTGATCACTTTCAGAGTGGAAATGTGTGTGGGAATCTGCAACTGGATGGTGAAATCGTTTTGATTTGATTGGCCAGGTTTTTGCTCTAGTATTGTTGGATCTTCCAGGCTTATTATTCTTTTCCACTTACACCCTGCTTGTGCTTTACTGGGCTGAAATATATCATCAGGTCAGTATAAGTTATGTTTGTATGGTTCCAGAAACATATTATTCCATGCTCTATTACTATTGACACAACCGTGATCGCGATAACGACATAGTAGGCAAGGGGTGTTCCTTCAGATAAGCTTAGAATCATATACACCATTGTTAATTGTGTGATATACATCATTCAGGTATCCATTCCTTCAGTTTTCAATTGGCAAACTGGAATATGTTGATACAACATTTAGCTAGTTGTGTTTTTTGATAGGTTTGCATATGGATCTATCTGTGGATAAACGGCGGTCGAATTGTTGAATCAGTTGGGAATATCTTTCTAGCAGGTGAAATTTTATTTTGAACAAGTGACAACAGGTAGATTTAACTTAATTTGGAGTGCTTTTCTCTTATCCAGTATCATCCTTTCTAGCTGCACTTGGTTTCTTAGTCTACGGAGGAAGGTAATAACTTTAGCATTCAGCTGAAACAAACATAATGCAGACAGCATTCTTCTGAGCCATGAGATTTTTTAGCAGACTATTTTGCATGCTGAGGCACTTCCCCATTGAATCAAGAGGACGACAGAAGAAGCTTTATGAGGTTTGTTGGCTGCTCGCAGCGCAAAAGGATGCGCTATACTTTTCTCGAGATCGATTTACGCGCGACGATAAATCTTGCTCCGAGTGCAAACTCCTATTTTGGGACTACTTAGTATATGTTTGTTGCAGGTTGGATCTGTTGCTGCTGTATGTTTCACCTGTTTTCTTATAAGATGCCTGGTGGTGAGTGCCGATTCCTGTCGTAATCTGAGAAGCTTACTTGAAGAAATTAGATACTAATTAGTTTCATCTGTTACTTGTGAAATATGAGGAAGGTAAGCTCTACAGATATATTTGCTGATCAGTTGTTTTTTCATCTTCTACTACATGAAACATATTGCAGCTTGGCCTATCTGCCATGGATTCTGGTGCCTCACTAGATGTATTGGATCATCCTATTCTGGATTTCAGCTTCTACATGGTAAGCCACTGATGAAATAGGTCGCAGTTTATCGATTTCAAAAGCAAATCCATGATTTTAGCTACTTATTTTGTATGATTCAGATGACTGAAATTCTTCCTTCTGCACTTGTTCTCTATATACTGAGGAAGCTCCCTCCAAAAAGTGTTTCTGGGCAGTATCATCCCATTAGATAGAGATGATCCTTTTGATCTTCTTTATGCAACCTATTTGTTGCATTCACGATGAAAAAGATTGAATATTATTGTTCTTTGTGTTCAAACAAATCAGACAACTCATTGTTTTAAAACAGGCACACAAGAAAGTCCCATTTCTAATGGAAACTGCTTTGCATTTCCTATGGGAAGGAACTAAGAGGAGCTGATTGCGTGTTTATGTTTTTTGTATATGAAAAATCAATAATCATTTACGTTCATTGTTCTACCAACAAAGTAAAGAACACCCAACTTATTATAAATGTTCTTGTTTGAGATCGCGATTTGGTGAGTCAACGAGAGGCGACAACGGAGGGGAGAGCATGTGATGCTTTGGCGATGAATGAACCGTTTGGGATATCTACAACAATCAAAGAGTGATTAAAATGGGCGCCGAGAGGGAACTTGACGTGACTACTTCAACGTTCGAATTAACACATAAACTAAAGAAAAGGTAAGAAATTGAAATAGTAGAGGAGTTTAGATGGTTGCGTTTGCATTCTCGTGCCCACGGGAGTGGATGATTTTATACAGAACGACGAAGGTATCGTTGTTTGATATATGCGCATCCGTTTATCATTTTTTTTAAAATATACGTTAATGCTATTCACTCTCCCGGGAGTAGATACACAACCTCTCTAGGTGGCAAAAGCGATTCACTCACCTTCAGTACTCCTGTCAGCCTATCTAATGCCAATACGAAAGAGGTAAATCATGGAGACTACTAACTCGAATGTTGTGGCTAGCGCATGGGGAGGACGAGCGCACTGATTTTGTCAGATTTTAACTTTTAGCTCTTAAGATGATAATATATACACGGAGTGGATGATTTTATACAGAACGACGAAGGTATCCATTGCTTGATATATGCGCATCCGTTTATCATTTTTTTTGAAATATACGTTAATGTTATTCACTTCTCCCGGGAGTAGATGTACAACCTCTCTAGGTGACAAAAGGTGATTCATTTGTCTTCAGTGCTTCAGCCAACCCATCTAATGCCAATATGGAAGAGATAAATCATGACGACTACTAGCTCTGAAGTTGTGGCTAACGCGTGGGGAGGACGAGCGTACTAACTTTGTCAGGTTTTAACTCTTAGATTTCAAGATGATAATACACACGTACTAATCATCAATCCGTCCCGTAAAAACAAATACACAACCTCTAGAGGTGGCAAAAGGTGATTCGCTCGCTCCTAGCGCCCCCGCCAATCCGTCTCAGGGTCAACGCGGAGAAGGTAAATCACGGGGACTACTAACCCGGATGCTGTGGCTAGCGCGTGCAGAGGGTGAGCATACTGATTTTGTCAGGATTTGACTCCTAGACTTTTTGATGATAACACTTACTTATTAATCATCAATTCATCCCATAAAGACAGATACACAACCTCTCGAGGTAGTAGATGAAACGTCCCAAAGAACTATCAAATCTAGTCCTCCTCTCTAGGTCTGCTTTCCACGTCCAACTTAATACCTTAACTTTGAAGTCAACCCTGCAACGACGACATTGCCAACTTCTGAAGCTAAATTCGAAGCTACCTACGCCACCATCACTGCCCTCTTCTACTCTCGATCTAGCTATATTATATTGCTCGTCCTTTCTTTCCTTCCATAGGCACATCACACCACTTCTCTTCTCCTCTGCAGCCCCTTCCGTTGCAATTGAAATCGAGATATATGGCCGCCTTGTTGAGAGCTTTAGTCGCCCTCGCAGCAATGGCGGCCGTTCCTCCCTTCGCAGTCGCGGCGAATTACAACGTCGGAGGGCCGGGCGGCTCCTGGGATCTATCTACCGATTTCACGGGGTGGGCCTCCGGCAAGAAATTTCACGTCGGCGACACCTTGAGTGAGTTCATTTGTTTTTCTTTTTCTTTGTTTTTTGTTTTTCTTCGGATTGCGCTTCTCGATTAGTAGAAATATGCTTGCGAGAGTGAAATTTTGTGGCTGGATTCCGCTTTGTCGCCGTCTCCTGGATTCGGTTGCAGCATTCAAGCACGCAGCGAATCAGCACGATGTTTTGGAGGTCTCCCGCGCCGCCTACGGCACCTGCGCCACCGGCAATCCGATCTCCACCGACGCCGGCGGTAACACCGTCGTCAAGCTTACTGCCGCCGGGAAGCGGTACTTCATCTGCGGCATCTCGGGGCACTGCGCGGCGGGAATGAAGGTGGAGATCGACGTCCTCGCCGCGGCGTCCCACTCCCACGCAGCCTCGCCCTCGCCGGCGACGTCGCCATCGCCGCCGCGAAGCTCGCTGGCCGCAGCTCCGTCGTCCGCGTCCCGAAAGTCTCATACCGATGCAACCTCGGCGGCGGGATCTTCTGATGAGTTACCTCCACCTGAGCCAACAACCACCGCGGTGGCTTCCGGCGGAGAGCCGGCGAAGGCTGTTGTTGGATTCGGATCCGGTCTGTTACTGCTGGCGGTTTTGGTTCTTTAAGTGCCGATATTATTTCTCAAATTTTCCCCTCCAAAAAAAAAAAAAAAAGTTCATCTCCATCCATAATTTGAACTCTATTCAATTTGTGGCAGTTTTAATTGAATTTTTCCTGTGAATTCTCAAAAGTATATAAAAAAAATGTTGTTATCGTTTGACTCTTTAGGTTCATAAAGAATCGTTAAAGATTCATTCAATTCAGTAATTTACTAAAAGTCAAAACGCACCCTGATTTTAAATATCAGAAGCTTAAATCAGCATTATTGAAAGAGAAATATTAACAGAACAATAATGAAACAAGAAATTTTAGGATAATTATGAAAAAAAAAGGATAATATCATCTTAATTTCCCCAAATACACTCAGATACATCAGATTTGGATAAGAACAAACACATGTGACGAACTCCAACATTCTACATTATAATTACGCATAACACAGCCAAACAATTATCACATACTGACAAGAAACAAGTCTTCTTTTTAAACTTTTTTTCTAAAATTTTATCTTCTTTTTCATCCACTAACTTTTGAGCTAAGAAATGAATGGACAAAGCCATCAACCCTCTTCTTGATCTCCTCCGGATTTGCCCCAACAACCTTGTCCATCACTGTGCCATCATCTCTCATCAGAACAAACGTTGGCATTGCCTTCACCTCCATCTTGGAAGCCACCTCCTGCCATTTCCACCCAACACATCAAATGATTAAGCAGGTAATCTTTTCTGTGCTCCACGTGATAAAACATTGTGTCAGAAAATAAAGACTATCTGTATGTGAAACTCAAATAAAAACTAATGTCATGCTAAAATCTTCTCCTCTGTTAAGAAATCTCAGTTAAAAGGATGAATGGTTGCCAGTCAATTGGATTACGTTTCTCAGCCTGATTTTCTAGATCAAAATCGAGGATTTATAGCAAAGCAAACCAGACTTGTTAAATCTACAGAACGATCAAATCCCCAATTCTTTCAAAATAATAAACGCCACAGTCAAAATCCCTCACCTTGGCTTCGTCAACGTCCACCAAGATGAAGAGAATATCCTGATAAGTGATGGCCAGCTCCTCAAAGAATGCATTCATGGCAAGGGATGGAACACACCATGAGGCACCAAAGTGGACAAAAACCTGCAGAGCAAGGTCACACAGACATCACACCCCCTAAAGAGCATGCAGGATGGAGGAAATTGAGTCATGAACTAGAATTAGAGAAAAAGGGCCACCAAAACAAGGCTGTAATGAGTATAGCTTACAGGGCAGCCTTGGTTCTTGGCTTGGGTGATGAACATGTTCCATGACACCTCTGAGTTCACCTTCACAACCCTTGACTTGGAATGCTGCTGCTGCTGCTGCTTCTGGCCTTCCATGACCCACCACAAGTCATGAGCTGATTTGTTCACCAGAGTTGGGGTGGGAATTTATAGAGACGGGGAGAAGTTTGATGCTAGGAAAGGGGTCTGGAGATGGAAGGCAGGTGGTCCAATAAAAGACCAAGAGGGGCCACAACAAAGCTTGTTGATATCCATGATGATAGCTATGGAAGTTTTGCTTTGTTCAGCATGATTTTTATTCATGAATTATAGTTGTTTGGGAAATCCAAAGCTAATTGTGGATGAATAAATATGGTAATCAAGTCTGTCTTCTACTTGCACAGAAATCAGATGGCTGAAGAAATTGGTTTTGGCTGTTTTATAATATTAAGAAACAACTGGAAGCAACTAGCACCTTGGAAAGAAAAGAAATTTATTATTATTCCTAGAATAAGTTATCATCTGCCATAAGTAATCTTTAAAAATTGATATTGCTTATATAGAGTAAGAACCAATTACTTGGTCTTGGATTTATCCAGTTTAATTTTTTAATTTAAATAGTCTTAGAGTTCTGTCTATAGAATGAACAAGCCCAATCAACAACTTTTTCACATGTTCCATGTGGAAGTCTTATTCCAATATCTACACAATTCAGTAGAAACTCGTATTGACAAGAGAATGAACAAAAATACACATACGTCTGATCCCTAGAAGACCAGAAGAAGAAGAAGAGTACATTGACTTGGGTACTAGAACAAATATGCAGTGGGACAAATTGCAGAAACAGCTATGTACCTGAAAGAGGGGCAAACTCACATGAGGATAAATTGATGAAAAGAAAAAAAAAATCCAAGTAAATACTCACTGCTAATTTAACATCATTTTTCTTGATCCTACTGAAAATTGATGTTCCAGAATAACACTATGAGTTTTCTAGAATAGAAACTACTGCAGGGATTCTCGTCAAATTCCGATCAAAAAGTTCAATTATTCTTTTTTTTTTAATAAATAAATATAGTGCGATGAGATTGAGTCATCTAGGGAGGTTACCGGTTGTCTTCGCTGTGAGAACAAGGAGGAACCCGATGAGAGCCGGAGGCCTTGGCCTTGGTATCGATCCCCGCCACCTCCGCCGCGGTAAATCCCTGCTCAGAGATCGCCGAGAGAGACGGCGTCCATTGCTTGAAGCCGCCCTTTGCGCGGCGGCAATTACGAGGCGCGGCAGGAAAGTTCGCAAGAGGGGAGACCGCCGCCGTCGGCGGCGTATCCTCCGGCCACTTCGCGCCGCAGCCGCATTGGAGCAAAGAGGCGAGTTTCATCTGCCGTCCGCCGCGATCGAGGATGGGAGCATTCTTCTGCTCGGGGAAAGACGTTATATAGACCTATCGGAGAAGTGAGAAGACCAAACTGCCCCAGTGGAAAACCTAAATTGGCAATGCATCACCATCACTCTCAGAATTTATGGTGGATGAACAGAAAATTTTGATCGATCATTTTTTTTTGGCGATTCTTCTTCTTTTACTTCTTCCATTGCTATCATCGAAACCAGATGCAGAATTATAAAATTTCTTGAGCTCATGTCTCATCGCTTCTCCCCCAGATCTGCCATTTGGAGCTCAACTGGAACATAACCTGTCGCTCATCCCAGAAGATCTCAGAAACAAAACCAACGCGGCAAACATTTTGCAGAGATTCCAAATGCCTCTCCTTCACTCATTCTCAGGAGGCCAAAGTCTTCAGTCGCCATCAGAGTCATTCAATGCGCAGAGATTCACCTGTTGCCGGCTCTTCTGTATGACTCAGAGAATCGGAGGCGTCCAGAGCTGGAGGAAACAAAATAGAAAGATCTCGCTGCCGCAATCTGTGTGGTTGCAGTGATCCAAGCAATTGGATCAATCAAAGCGATTGCAGTCAGAATCGAAACGATGCCCTGAGCGAGAGGGGGCTCCTTCTCTCATCTGTGGTCTCCCCTGTGTCCTCGTGAGGCCACTGTCATGCAATCAAGTCCGGCGTCGATTGCTCGGGCACACCATGAACACCACATCGGGACGAGTGGTTTAAAGGAACCGTACTGTTATGGATCAAGAACTTGACTTGTGCAAATTGCTTGCTCGGAGCAGCTCGAAGACGAGAGGAGTGAAATATCTGAGATTGGATGGTACGAAGAAAATGAAGCAGGCAAAATTGTACAAAGAAATATCTCAATTATTTGAATATTTGAGCAGCATGGGGACTGATGATAACTTGAATGTTATCAGCTTAATATTTAGAAATTAAAATTTAACAAAATTAATATATTCGTACCCCTATATATTAATTATAATATCCAAACTAATAACTTTTATGATTGACCTTAGGACGAATTGATAGGGGGCGAGTGAATCATTTTAGATTAATAGTCCTATAATTTACTTCTTTTGTGTTAACTTTACTAATATCTATTTATGATTGTTATGGTAGTGATGGATTTCTTTTGATCACTCTATGGATCAGAGTGAACCTCTCCTGTGATATGATTAATTATGTAATAATCGAATTTAGGATGATTGATCCAATTTTATAAAAAAATTTTATCGACCATTTATATTAGATTGAACCTCAATCCTAGTCATCAATACGAATCTCTTGATTTATCTCATCATAAATAATTGTGGGTCGATCAAGTGAGACTGTTGAGAAGACGAATTTCACTCTGCATAATAGAAGAGCATCCAGTCTTGTGATTCTGAAAGGTTTTGCATTGTAAGTCAAACCCATAAACATTGATGATTGGTCTCGTCATCCAGCGTAACTTTGAACTTGTCAACGTTAATTTTGGTGTAGTAGTTGGGTGATTGGTCGTTGTCCCAAACATTTACGGTTTGATCCCTAGCTACGACGTATTTTTCAAGAATTTTTCTTTCAAATTGGGCGCGAATTATAGAACGTTGGGCTTCTAAACTGTCCACAACGAGTGCTTCCCGTTCATCTGCTACCTGGTCCAATATTCTTGTCCCCACGGATGGATTGATAGTTAGCACGTCAGTGTTGTCATCATGAGATCTGAGAGTCAAAACCTGACAAAGCTAGTGTGCCCCGCTTCCCCACGCACAAGCCACAGTATCCGGGCTAGTAGCCCCTGTGATTTACCTCCTCCGTGTTAACCTTGGGACAGATTTATGGGGGCGTTGAGGACAAACGAATCACCTTTTGCCATCAACGTCAAATTTAATTAATTGGCTAGGTGAATGAAGTTGACAAAAGACGATTTGTTCATTTTGGTATTTTTATTAATCTATTTTAGATTTAATATGAATGAGATAAATTATGAAAGCTAGGCTAACATGAAGAAGATAAATCACAGAGATTATTAGTTTGGATATTGTGACTAATGTATAGGGAGGACGAGCATACTAATTTTATCAGAATTTGACCCTAAAACTTTAGAATGATAATGCTCATGCACTAACCGTCAATCTATCTCGTGAAAAATAGCTAGGTCGATCAAGCACAGTGATCCTGGGCTAGCTTACGTGTAGCCTGGCCCGATAGCCTGGCGCTTAGTCAAAAGAAGAGAGGTTTATGGGCTCTACGGGCTCGCCTAATACATGGCCCAGGTCGGCTGCTCGGCCCGGTTCATCCTTCGAGCCTAGGGAATCCTGGGTCGGAAAGCTTCGGAGTAGGAGAATCCCGAGTCGGAGAAGTCCTGACTCACAACAACACTAAGTCTTAACGCTCCCGAGTCAGGGGAGCCTTAACCTAAAGCATCCGGAAGTCATACGCGGATATGATCCCGCATTCCTCTCGGCTTAGCTCTCAGTCGGACGCGTGGCGGCCCACACTCCCTGAGTACTATCTGACCGGGGTCCAGACTCTCACTCGGCTCGGCAGGACGCCTAGTCGGACGTGTGGTGACCCACACTCCCTAGGACCTCCAGAGTCATATCAGTCTTCACTAAAAGTGTCAATGAATCATAAGATCCCCGAGTTAGGAGCACCTCGAGCCAGAAGAATACTCGGTCGTTGACCATCTCATCTCCGGGTCAACCAAGGTCGGGCGTTCATCCCGAACCACGCGCTCCACAGCTCAGGAAGCATACCTTCACTCGGGAAACTTTCCTTAACTCGAGAAGCTGAATTGTCTAAGGCCCCCGGTCGGCCTCATCATTATATACACTCAGTCGGCATCATCACCCTAGGCCCTTAGTCGGCCTCATCATTCTATGCCCTTAGTCGGCATCATCACTCTAGGCCGCCAGCCGACGCTAGCGTTCGAGGTTTTGTCGTGACTCATCAGAACAATCACTCCTTGACACAAGACTCGTAGAGACTGTACGAGGTCAGCACAGGACAGATACCATTCTGGCTCGAATCGCGAGCATCTCGCTGACGCCATGATCTTCCTGCCATGCCCTGACCCCCCGTACCACGACCGCATACGTTCGTGTCAGGTCGAGCGGCGCCCAACGGCGCTCGCCTTTAAGTTGACAGCGCCTTTTTTCTTATTCCGGTATACGACATATTACCCTGCCACCTCTGGGTATCCTTACCTTGTCCTCGCTTCGCGATAAAAGATGGCAGATGGGGCAGAAGCAGTCAGCTTCCCCGGTTATATAAGCCTCTCCATTCCACATATCCCAGGTACACGCGAGAATAGTGTTTTACTACTGTTCTATTGCTTTCTTTGCTTTTCCACCACCGGAGACTGACTTGACCGTCGGAGTGCCTTGCTGGGGACTTTTCCGGGCGGGTTCTAACGGTCTTTGTCTTGCAAATTAGGAGCTAGTAGCGTAGGAGCCAACATCAATAGTTCGTGATCTCTAGGAGACTATCTCCCTCTTGGGATTTCCACCTCGCTTCGCGACAGGATCATACAGTAACTGAGTGGATTGGTTACCATGGTTGAACACAACAAATCCAGTGATTCGAATCTATCAAGCAATTCAATTAATCGGTTAGGCAAAGCCATCTCGATAACTTTTGAAGCTCTATGCCATAAAAAATATTTCGGCAATTTACCAAAGGGCGTACCTAAGAATTCAAAATTACCAAAAGGCATACCATGGTTTCATTTTCACCAAAAGGCGCACTCATTTTAGTAGCAAATTACCCCTCCTGCTAACTACTGCCTTTCTCTTTCTCTCTCAGTAGCAAATTCCGAGACATCTGCACATGCTTTTTCAGACTTTTATTTAAAATAATATATTATGGAATCGGCGCTAAAAAACGTAAGGAAAAAATTAAAAAATATTTCAGTTAAGAAATATCTCATCCAACGTGATTTAAAAATATAAATAAATGATTTTTTATATTTGATTAATAGAAATTAATATATTAAATAATATTTAATAAATATATTAATATATAAAAAATTTGAAATAAACAGATTTCAAGCAACGTGGGCCCCACGCTGGGCCTGAAATAAAAATATTTCAGGCCCAACATGAGCCTGAAATTTTTTATTTCAACCCCAAGTTGGGCCTGAAATCTTTTGATTCAGGCTCGCATGTACTCAATTTTTTTCTATTTTAAAAATATATTAATATATAAAAAATCCTATCAAAACACGTAATTTCAGATTAAAACGCAGGGTCTGAAGTCACGCTAGGAGGGCCTGAACACAGATGTGTTCAGGCCCTCCAGGCCTAAGGAATGTTCATACCCTCCTTGGGCCTGAACAATCTTGGATAAATATAAGTAAATTAAATAAAAATATCAATAGTTCTAGTTAGAGTTGAGCTAGGATATGATATTTTTGGTGTCTAAACTTCTAATGATTATAAATTATGTTGCAATAGGAGATTTTTAGGTCTATCAGTGAGTTTTCACCAAAACTCACTGATGGACCTAGGATATTTGGATTTCTCAAAATCCAATATCAATAGTTAGAGTTGAGCTGGAGATGGTATTTTTGGTGTTTAAACTTCTAATGATTATAAATTATATTGCAATAGAAGAGTTTTAGGTCTATCAGTGGGTTTTCATCAAAACCCACTGATGGACCTAGGATATTTGGATTTCTCAAAATCCAATATCGATAGTTAGAGTTGAGCTAGGAGATGATATTTTTGGTGTCCAAACTTCTAATGATTATAAATTATGTTGCAATGGGAGATTTTTAGGTCTATCAGTGAGTTTTCACCAAAACCCACCGATGGACCTAGGATATTTGGATTTCTCAAAATCCAATATCAATAGTTAGAGTTGAGCTAAGAGATGGTATTTTTGGACCCACTTATGGCATGAATACAAACAGATCCTCCTTGGACCTGAATACATCTGTATTCAGGCTCTCCTAGCACGATTTTATCCTGCGTTTGAATATGAAATTACGTATTTTGATAGGTCTTGCGTCGGCTTGAAATCATGTGTTATGATAGATTTTTTTACGTAAGTCTGAAACGTAAAGAAACATTTCTTTATATTTCTAAAATCACAATAAAAATCGCTGAGAAAGACATAAAAATGACGCTATGCCAAATAACATCTCTTTTTATAATTTAAATTATAAAAAGGTCCAAATATTATTTATTATATTAATTTAGATGAACCAAATATAAAAAATTATCACTTCATATTTTTTAATTCATGTTGAAAGAGATGTTTCTTTTAACTATGATCAAAATGCAGTCATATTTATACATCTTTATATGTCAACTGATACGGTTAGAGAACATAACTGAAAACTATTGGTACTAAGTTTGTACATCAAAAATAACATCTTCTAAGTAAATTCTAAATAGAGATATTAAGTACGGAGAAATCCATGTATCCTAGGTCCATCAGTGAGTTTTCACCGAAACTCACTGATAGACCTAAAAATATCCTATTGCGACATAATTTATAATCATTAGAAGTTTGGACACCAAAAATACCATCTCCTAGCTCAACTCTAACTATTGATGTTGGATTTTGAGAAATCCAAATATCCTTGGTCCATCAGTGGGTTTTGGTGAAAACTCATTGATAGACCTAAAAATCTCCCGTTGCAACATAATTTATAATTATTAGAAGTTTGGACATCAAAAATACCATCTCCTAGCTCAACTCTAACTATTGATATTGGATTTTAGAAATCCAAATAACTTAGGTTCATCAGTGGGTTTTGATGAAAACCCATCAAAACCCACTAATAGACCTAAAAATCTCTTATTGCAACATAATTTATAATCATTAGAAGTTTGGACACCAAAAATACCATCTCCTAGCTCAACTCTAACTATTGATATTGGATTTTGAGAAATCCAAATATCCTAGGTCCATCAGTGAGTTTTGGTGAAAACCCACTGATAGACGTAAATATCTCCTATTGCAACATAATTTATAATCATTAGAAGTTTAGACACCAAAAATACCATCTCTTAACTCAACTCTAACTAGAACTATTGATATTTTTATTTAATTTACTTATATTTATCCAAGATTGTTCAGGCCCAAGGAGGGCATGAACATTCCTTAGGCCTGGAGGGCCTGAACACGTAATTTCAGACTCTGCGTTTTAATCTGAAATTACGTGTTTTGATAGGTTTTTTTATATATTAATATATTTTTAATATAGAAAAAAAAATTGAGTCCACGTCAGGCCTGAATCAAAAGATTTCAGGCCCAACGTGGGCCCGAAATATTTTTATTTTAGGCCCGCGCTGCCTGAAATCTGTTGATTTTAATTTTTTTAATATTAATATATTTATTAAATATTATTTAATATATTAATTTCTATTAATCAAATATAGAAAATCATTTATTTATATTTTTAAATCACGTTGGATGAGATATTTCTTAACTGAAATATTTTTTTGATTTTTACCTTACGTTTTTTAGCGCCGATTTCATAATATATTATTTTAAAATAAAAATCTGAAAAAGCATGTGCAGACATCTCGGAATTTGCTACTGAGAGAGAAAGAGAAAGACAGTAGTTAGCAGGAGGGGTATAAGAGGAAGTTCACTAAAATGAGTGCGCTCTTTAGTAAAAATGAAATCATAGTATATCTTTTGGTAATTTCTAATTCTTAAGTATACCCTTTGGTAAATTACAGAAAATATTTAGCACTGCAGCTTCACAACACTATGAATACTATAGTATTCATGGATGGAATACTCAGGGATTTATCTGGTAATTTGAGGCACTTGGAAATAAATCTAAATATCATTATATGTATGTCCTTAAAGTTAGATTGAGAAGTGCAGTCGACTGAAGTCCGATTAAAAATGTTGAATCGAAGAGGATTAACTCAGGGGTGTCAATTCGGGTGGGTCGGGTCGGGTTCGGGTCGGGTTGAGAAAATTTTTTTTTTTTAACTCCCAACCCGAACCCGACCCGAACCCGATTTCAACCCGAAACCCCCAAACCCGAACCCGAACCCGACCAACCCGACCAACCCGACCAACCCGACCCGACCCGAATAATCCGAAAAAATCGATTCAAAACGTCTTTTTTCACCATTTTCCCTATAATTCTTCACTTTTATCTCAATACTTCATCATGATCATACTATATTGATATTAATATACATAAAAATATCTTAATTTTCAAAATAAAATTTGATTTAACCCCAAAAAATCCACAAAATATTAAATTTCGGGTCAACCCGAATCCGACCCGACCCGACTCGAACCCAACCCGAAATTTTTTCAACCCGAACCCGACCCGAACCCGAAAATTTTCAACCCGAACCCGATTTTTTTCGGATTGATTCAGGTTAGGTCGTCGGGTCGTATTGATTTTTGACACCCCTAGATTAACTCATGTATAAACTTGGATACCATCATCCAATTAAGAGAATTAAGAGGAGTCTTGATTTGATGATAATTTATATTATTATTGTATGATTTAGAGGTAACGAATTCAAATTGCAAAGATAATCTTTCGCAAACTTGAGTAAGTCGGTGTACAATGAATTTTTCCCTCGGATTATGCATTAACAGGAGTTTTATATCGGACTATCCATTTATCAATTTTAAATTTGATAAATTATTGATTAAATTCATTTAAGTAAAAATAGGAAAAAAAAATTCTAGAGAAATAATCCAGTACAATATAATATTAAATATGCGTTTTTAAATTTTTAAAAGTATTTTTATAAAAAATTATCAGTATGACTAATATATATATTTTTAATTTGTTAGATAAATCTAATTTGACTTAGAAATTCAAATTTTGATCAGATAAAATTTCAATAAATAATAAATTATCAATCAAATTTAATTTTGATAGTAAATAATTAATATTATCAATTAAATATAACTTTGACTAATAAAAATATTAAAAATTATCCATCAGTCTTAATTTTAATCATACAAAAAATTAAAAATTACATGTCAAATTTAATTGCTGCCAAAATTTTAAAATTATTATCAAATATAATTTGACTAGTATAAAATTAAAAATTATCAACCAAATTTAACTTTAACCAATAAAAAAATAAATATTATCGATTAAATTTAAAATAATAAAAAATTAAAATCATAGAAAAAATATATCCGGACTAAAATTTATTTTAACCCAATAAATACTAAACAAACTCATATATTTTTAAAATAAATTAATAATTATATTGTTATTTAATAAATAATATATATAAATAAATTTAGAGGGCCCAATAAAATAAGGGCTTTAGGGATAAATCAAATAAAGCGAAGGCGAGCTAGACAATCTAATTAGGTCAACTCAGTGAGTCTTGTTAATTAACCGAAATAAACGAACTGATTAGGTCGAATTGAACACTTTTTTTTTGCGAATAAAAAATAAAAAAATCATCTATTTACATTTTATTTTCAACTTTAATTCCTTTAACAAAACATAAATTAAAAAATTAAGATTGCGTTTGGTATTCTTATTTTTTATTTTTATTTTTATTTTTGAATTTATAAGGGGTATTTAGGTTTGCATCCGACTAATCTACTTGTCTGACCGGCCCTGCCTCACAACCTTCAACGAGAGTCTCTATCGGTCAACGAGGATAAATCGCAGGACGGAGACACGTGGTGACTTCACTACTGATGATATCGGTACCCGATGGCCCGACCACGCAGCAGCTTGTGACAATTTCTTCTGTCATTATACTGCGCGCTTTACCAGGGAGAAATTGAATCCGGAAGTGAGAAATCACCCAAGTGAGTCATTACCAATAGGTCATGCACGCGGGGGCTATTTTTCATTTTCATTTTATGTAGAGAATATAATTTTCTGAAAAAACATGTTTGGTTTGTATTTTTCAATTTTATTTTTTTAAAAAAAATATAATATTTTCCGTTAAATTAGAGAATAAAATAAAATTATTTTTTAAAAAAATAAAGAAAATCAAACGCCCCCTCTACCTTTTCTACCTTTCAATTTATTAGTGTCAAATTATATATAAATGGTAATATAATTTTTTGAAAAAGAATTAAAATTAGAATCACATAATTTCCTATTTTATTTTCGAGCAATGATAGGGAAAGTGAAAATGGAAGAGTGAAAATAATAATGAATGACGTGACACTTTACATGCACACGTCCGATTATCATTTGAACACTATCGGCCGCCTTCAGCCGCCTCCCCGAATCAAACTATACCCTGGGGGATATGGTGAACCCATCGGAGATCGTGCATGCAATGTGCCACGTTATTCACTATGGTTTTCACTTTCTCATTTTCGCTCTCCCAATTATTATTCTTTATTTTATTATAATTTTAAATATTGTCAAAATATCCATTACCATTAATCTGCCATAGTTATTCTTTTCTCACCGCCTCGAAGCTTCGCGTTCCGAATTTATACTTGCTTTCTTGCCCTCCAAGACTCTGGTATCCAAACTCCAAACCCTCGTCTTCCCACCTCGCTCAGATCCCGTTGCTCGTCTCCGCCTTCAGTCTAGGGCGTCGGTCGACAAGTGGTGGTCCGTCCGTTTCTACCTTCTGCGCGCTCTGCACGGCGAAAAACTTCATCCCGGTAATGGCTTCAGATAGCTCCGTGATGGCGGTAATCAGGGCCTCTCGCCCTTCCCTCCGGACCGATCACGACAAGGTCGTATTTGCCGTACACGCTTCCTTCCTAGCTGCCGGATTCTCTCTCATCGCTACTGGTGCGAGGGCCCTGTCGGATAACCCTCCTACTGGTACGTATTCCTTTATCTTTTCGCTTCGGCATTTCTTAGCGGATTTTGATAAAATCGTTCGTCTTATTCATAATTTGTTGTGGAATTAGATGGAGAAGAGGTTGGAATCGATGGGTGGAATGAACCTGAGGATGCCTATGCCTTCGTATACACGAAAACTGACAACGGTTCGAAGAAGATTGTGTCGGTAAAGTGCTTGCCTATAGGGGACATACTCGCCGTTGATGTATTGGATCTTAATGAACAGCAGAAGGAGCCTTTGAATCTCCAGATCGAGTATGTTTCTCTTCCTACAGAAATCTTAGTTTTTTCTTAAATATTGAACTTTTGCGTTTGCCCTTTTCTTTAGCATAAAGGAATACGTCTCAGATGTGGCAGACCAGAGTAGCAATTATCCGAAGATGTATAAGAATCTTAAGGCTCTTGTTGAGAATGTGGTAGCTGGACTTCTGGCCAAGTTAGAGCCCAAGTCTGAGAGTTCTTCATCTGCGCTTAGGTATGCTGTTGTCAGATTTTACAACTTACTGTTTCTTGAGTTGTTGCCTTCCAGTATTAGTTGATCATACGCCTGCTCTTTGAATGCTTTCTGCTTATCTTTGTTTGTCATACGGAAAGTAATTTGAGTTGTTTCTCAAGACCGTGGCACACTGAATATTCTACCAATTGAAGCATGGAAGCCCTAGATGTCTTTCCTCTTATTTTAAGTGTACCTTGTATAAAAAATACGTCATTCTACTGTACTGTGTAGCATGGGCAAAGAGGAAAAAAGATAATTTCTGAGCTTTTAAAAGTAAACATAGACTCCATGATGTAAAGTATGAGTCATGTTAGCATCCCAAAAGACTAAACGCATTTGAACTATGATGATAAGGCACCATGTTGTAGAGTTTAGCAAGTATATAACTCAACCTTCTTCATCTTCCTAATTCTCTCGAAGACCACCTTAGGGAACATATGTCCATTACTTTATCATCTTAAATTCCATATTCTATGTTGAAAGGTCTGATATATTTCTTTATAAATGTGTAGTTTAGTGAGAGTAGATCGACAAGCAATGTAGACACGAGTCACAAAAACTTTCTGCTTGCCTTCAGAAATTATATTAATAGGCAACAAAAAAGCACATACTTGATCATCAATCCTGCATGAATAAACAATCTTAAAGTAATCAGACAGAGTTATGCCAATCAGTATGCCTGTTGTTATAAGACACTTAATGAAGTTAGGTTAAGATATTTTCCAAAAGTGATAGAAAAATATAGTTACAAAAATAATTAAGTTAAATATATGCATGACAACTACAAAACTAATCAAACAGACTAATGTGGCAATTGTTTTAGTGGATTGGCTGATACTACGCTAATCTAGAATGACAGTTACTAGTACTACTGCCAAAGCTTTACACTGATTAACTTATAAAATATCTCAACAAATAGTTTACCAACAACTGACCATCAGCAACCATCAAATTGAAAAGATCCTACCTTCCAGTCAGTTATTTCGGACCTGAAAGTGAATATTGCAACCTTTCATCATTCATTCGTTGAAATTTGTTGGGCAGGCTCATTCACTGCAATATAGTTTTGCTGAAATTGCTCTGATTTAGCAATCAACGGCTAAATTTTCTGAAGGGTCTTCTTAACCAAAACTCTTTTCGGCATTTAATTGGGTTTCCTTTGTAAAGCAACTAACCTCATGATGCAACACCATGTGGTTGAAAGAGGCAAACATGAAGCACTAGGTTTTGATTGAAAATGTTATTGATTTAAAGAAAACATACAAGGTGAAGCTAGAGTCCTTGTAAATATTATTGATTTAAAGGAAAATTGCAAGGGGATGTTAGAATCTTTTTGAAAGGATCCAACCCAATTCAATTGGAACAAAAATTAAATAAACGGGTAAAGCACAACCGCTTATTTAAAAGGTGTTGATATCCTAGGAAATAAATTGGCTACAACTTAGAATTATAAAATTCCTACCAATCTAGAAAAATAACTTAAATATCTACAGCGCCCTCTCTCTTAAATTAGAGGGGCTACCAAAGTAAAAGTTACCAAACCTTCAACACATAAAATAGGAAAATCAAAGAGGAGGCACTTCATCAGGAGAAACCATGAATAGGGGAGGAGGAAATGGAAGCATTGACGGCAATGTTAGGAGGCATTGGTGATGCATGCAGTTGATTCTTGTTGTGCGCTGTCAATGGTGATGGGCAATGGCCTCTGGGAAAAGGGTGCTGGAATGTGCGTCGTCGCATGCAGATAGAGAACTTGTGTAAATCTCATGCGGAGAAATGCTTGCAGGAAGGTGTTAACTAGAGTTGATATGGGGGCTGTTGTGTGGGAGGAATTTTTGTGCTCAGTGCACATAGAGCTGGGTGTCAAGTGGAGTCGGACAGGTTGTGAGAGGATTGGATGAGGGGAGGTGGGTCACTGCCTCACCCTAAGGAAATCACTCTTGTAAACCCACCCTCGAAACAGGGATATAATGCTATGTAGAATTTGGGGATAAAAGAATATTATGCTGCCTCACTTCTAGAGCAGTAA
The DNA here is from genome assembly GCA_024364735.1 of Boesenbergia rotunda. Taxonomy (NCBI): domain Eukaryota; kingdom Viridiplantae; phylum Streptophyta; class Magnoliopsida; order Zingiberales; family Zingiberaceae; genus Boesenbergia; species Boesenbergia rotunda. The sequence goes on from JAGFNQ010010590.1 coordinate 361,960, forward strand.
TTATATGAATATATGGAGCTTAATGTAGAAATCTTAGAATTAAAATATCTTTATGGGACTAACCCTCAACATGCTATACCTAATAGCTCCAATACTTTACGTTTTATCTTTAGATTTCAATATGCCTTGCCTATCATTCTGGTTCTGCATCTACTCAATGTAGAGACTCTTTGATTCAGACAATCTAATTTCTATTTGCAGTGCTGATAAACGTAGGCATGATACCACCAGTGAACCTTCTTTGATAATTGCCGGTCAGCAGGAACCTTACCATCCAGGGTGAGTTTTTCCCCCCCATGAAGATCAATATTTCCTAGTTATTTAACAATTATGATGTTCTCAATTACGGCAGTCTATTGTTTATTTCCTAGTGATGCAATTCCTTCAATGTTTTCTTTTAATCTTATTACCTTGGGCACATGATTTCTTTTGGAATTACAATCCGTTTATTTTGAAACTTCTAGTTTTGGTGTAAGTCTCATTGTTTGTTTTGTTTTGTTTTTTTTAATTTTTATTTTTGAAAAATATACTTTTGCTAAGTAACTGTGGGCCATTTTTGCTTATCATATTTGGTTTGATTTGGGCGATGGTGTGGAATGAAAGATTCTGTTTCAGGGAAGGATCAACCCCCAATTGCTTCGTTAGTAATAAAGAAGCCATTTTAGAATGTCCTCCTATTTTTTTCTACCAACAACAGGTCACTTCACCTTTCTTTCCTTTTTTCAAGGATTTGTAAACTTAATATTTGGAAAAAATATCAGATCTTGGTTTTGTATGTCCACCTTTGAACTCCTGTCCTTATATGCTATAGGACTTCCACTTCTTTTCAAAAAGATATCTGGCACAGCTGTTCATCTCCATGTGCTTAAATAGTAGATAATGATCTTATCATCATGGCGTGGTTGGAAATATTTCTCATCTTTTATCTATTACATTTGTCTACTTGTCTCTCTCTCTCTCTCTCTCTTCTGCATGCCTCATTGAATGATTTAATTCACATGGTGCGTCAAAGTTTTAGTTACATGTGAATTTCCTGGTTGGTAATTTTTTTGTGCATGTTCTGCAGTCTTGTTTACCCCCCTATTCCTGCTAGCGGAATAAGTGATGTTTATCCTAGTCCTGGTGCTGGATTTTATCCGCATAGGTATATCCCCATCTTTAGTTCATTACCTATGTATATCAGTCGCATTTTATTGGCAGGAATCGTTTACTAATTTGCTGTATTCTTAATCAACAGAGGATCTGGCTTAGGCGGTGGTATGCTTGTAGGTACGTTGGTATCATCTTAATAGTATTTCCAAATATCCTTTACTGTTCTTAATATTCCTGAATGTGACAGGACCAAATGATCCGAGGTTTTTTGGTTCTGATGAACGCTTCGTTGGCGGCCTTCCGTAAGCCCTTGAATATTTAATTTCTTGCTGTTGGTTATCTAAACTTTGCTGCATAATAATAGTTAGATTGGACAATTTAAAAACATTTATCTCTGAACAGGGGTGTACCTCCCGGTGCTCGTTTTGACCCGTATGGCCCTCCAGATGTCGCTGGGTTCGAGCCTGCTCGTTTTGTCAGGTATCAAATTATTTGGGAAAAGGAAGTTAGTAGCATAAATGTGCGTTAACCATGAATGACCTGCATTTAATTTTTCCTTGAGCTCTCCTTAAATTTACACACACATGCACAAGATTTCAGGAAAACAACTGTAAAATTGCCCTTTGTTGTAAGATTATGAGAGATAACATTTCAGAAGTCCCATAACGCAGTTCAAGGTAGGACATTGTTTGTCAGAAGCTTGATTGCCAAAGATTCTTTCATTGTGTTCCTACCAATTATTTTGTCTGAGGCATGACCACCAATCAATGTCCATTCTGAATCAACCTGAACCATTAAAAAGTCCAACTCTTGGAATAGTGTGTGAGAGAATGGAGGAATGTCCTGCTCTGAAACAGGTTGGGAGGAGATGGTCTGAGTTCTCGTTTCCATTGTTACACCAGGACACATTTGTTAATCATCAAACAAAGGTTCAGGAAGAATAGTAATTTACTCTATCATGGAGTATAATCCAACTGAAGACGTCGGCCTTGTGGAGCTATTTACCAATATTTTTTTCATAGTAAAAGAGAATTTGCCTTGAGCTCCAGTTGTAGAACTGAGCTCGATTATTGTGATATAATTGGCGCGGCTGCTTTCTCGAGGCCCATGTAAGTGGTGGCTACATCTGGACAACTAGACGAGGTCCATTAGTAGTTCAGAAGAACGAATAAGTTTTATACTAATATTCCTTTATGTTGGCTGCATGTCATCTACGGGAGACTTTCTTACTTTTAAGAAAACATAAGATCTAACCATTAGTTACCGTATAGATCACTCAACTAAAGGGGTAACGTAGTTATGCTCTTTGTAGCCTTTACTATTGTTTTAAGGTTGGTAGTTCTGTTCATTAGCTTTATCCTCTATTAAATATAGCAATCCCAGACCAGTACGTTGTGGAAGATCTTTACGTTTAATTACACATTGTCTTCACGTTGAGCTTTTTTTTTAATTATTATTATTATTGTTATTTGTTATTTCATGACTGTTGACTAGCCACTACTGCCTGATGCAGACAACCACGTCGACCTGGTGGTGGCACTCATCCGGATCTCGAGCATTTCCAGGGACCTGATTACATATAGGGAATGGCGGAATGCCATGTTTTTGCACCAGTTAGGGAACATAATGTACATCTGATAGATTCTCTCTATGTTTGTTGGATGTTTTCTATCAACTGCTCTATGGCTTCACCTCCCAGCTGAATGATAAATAAATAAACATGTGTTTAACAGGTTTATGATGTGGTGACTTTATTATATTTGATTGACGTTTACTAAGCCGTTTGGTCTTATAGATTTATCTTTAAAAAAAAAACACTCCTTTCACTGGACATGGCCACATTCTCCGGAGGTGCATGCATCGTGTGTTGGGTCAACTCCACCTTACTTACGTGATTCCATTAGCATCATCATAAAACTAGTGTGGCTACATAGTTATCGAAACACTGCATATCTTGAACCCTCTTGTCATGTCAATTCCGTGTACCTCACCGCATCACTTCATTATTAATTATTTTATGCTAAACATATGAGATGCAAAATTATTAAGCATCTTTTATTTATTATTTTCATTTTCTGACTTTGGGTGGGCATTATATGATAAAAGGAGAAATGGAATTCGCACGCTGCTTCTTCCCATTCTGTCAAACGCGTGACATCCATTACACAGAGGTTGCTTATCTAACTTCTCTTAATTGATTATGTGCAATTTTTTTTTAAAAAAAAATCTTTCTATCATCTGATGTCATTTTTTGTGCAAAATAGAGCTTACAATAATACACCATTTTCCAAGAACAAATCATCTCTCCTGAAATTCTCTATCCCCATGTTTTAACTCATCGGCGATGATCGATGAGTCTTTCGATCGTCGATTGAACACGACCGGCTGCCTCCGGCCGCCGCCCCAAACAAAACTATACCCTAGGCAGTACGGTGAACCCGTCGGGGATCGTCGCAATTGCGATCTCGCCGGATTCACCGTCGAATCCAGCGAGATCGCAATTGCGATGATCTCGTTGCCGAATTCACCGTCGAATTCGACGAGATCGCAATTGCGATGATCTCGACCGATTCACTGTTCTCCTAAGATATCGTTTGATTCGGGACGACGATCAGAGACTATGATGGTGTCTGATCGACGATCGGAGAACTCGCCGGCTATCGCCGATGAATTGAGACACGGAGACAGAGAGAATCTCGAGACAGAGGATCCCATTTCTCATTGTCCGTCCCCTTTGGCCACAAAAGGCACGTCAAATAAAATTGACTTGGCTGGCTGTTTTATATTTTCCTCATGTAAAAAGTCAAAACGTTTTAATACTAGAGAATGTCAAATTCCACCACCCACCTTGACAGCCCACTCCACCAAGTTTCCAAAACAAATCTGCCAAAAAGGTTCACAGCCGTGATCCATCCTCTCCCTCTCCCAACTGAGGCGCTAGATCGATTTGGGCCCTACACGGTCGGCCAACAACGTTGACGCTAAGTAGGGACGCGAAGCGCCAGTGTTCAAAAGCGTCTATCGGTATATGTTGAGTGGTGCCCGTTCGCTTTTTTGGTTTTTTTAAATCACATTATTATTATTATTATTATTATTATTATTATTTGAATAAGTGGGAGGGCGTCGCTTTCGGCCTTATGACTCGAGATGCGGCCCGGATTCGCCGGCACGCGTGCGCTGCGGCGGGGCCCGCAGACGACGTACGTCCGCCGTGTCGCCACCGGCAACGTCAGCGCGGTCGGTGGCGCCGCCGCCCACTCGAGCGGCTCACCGAAAAACTAAGAGGCGTCGATAAGATTAATTAACCATTGAATGCATTGTTAACCAGTGGACCCAGACCATAAAGGGGTAAACCTAAACTTCTTAACATCAAATTTAATTTTCTCTTAAAAAACTTTATTCCAATTCTCTACCTGCAAACTTTTTTTTTATTTCTAAGTCTCTTTAAACTCCCTAATATATACATATTTATCTAATTATCCTATTTTTTTTATAAGTATAACAAGTTAAAAATATATATAATTCCTTCTAAATTTTATATAATCTCATTTATCAAGAAAGAATAGAAACTCTCATTATTTTTTATAGATAAAAAAAACAAAAAGGATTTAATTCTATCTCTATAATTGAGTATATTTTTAATCCAATGGAGCACGATTCTTTTACCCTTACAATCGATTCGGAACTCATACTAATTAATTGACTTAGGTTGAATCGATTAGATCATTCTAATTAAATGATATTAAATTTAGGATAAATTATACTTTATTTTGGACGGTTTATATTAAAAAAATAAGGATAATTAGGTAAATTGGAGTATATTAGGGACTGAGAAGGAAGGAAGTTAAGTTTTATGTTAGGAATTTTAAAATAATTTACTGAAAATAAAAAGAACTAATACGAAAAATATTAATTAAAGATTTAGATTAATTTTGAATAGGCAAATATTATATGTAATAAAATTTATTTAAAAATATATAAAAAAATAAAGTAAATTTTCCGTATAGGCATTTATTTATTTTTAGACAAATAAAATCTTTATAAAACAAAATATTGCACAGACAAAAAGAAAACCAACCAAAAAAAATCTTTATAAAATGTAATCGAACTATACCCATTTTACTCACTTCCTCCTCCCTCCCTTCAAATTAACATCATCATTCTTAATTAACACAGACTGGTAATCATCCTCATCAATCCATGGCCAATCAATTCCGATCAACCTCCCGGAGCTGGCGCAGCACTGCCTCTGGCGCCGCCGCTGCCGTCACGGGGAGCTACAACCTGCCCTCCGCCGACGCGTTCGACGCCAGCTCCAGCTCCTGCGACGAGTCGCCGGGATCGATCTCCAGCATCGCGATAACTTTCCAGGACATGCACGTTAACAGTAGTAGCAGTACCAGCAGTGCTCAAGAAGTGCAAGCCTTGGATTTTGGCCTCCTCTCGCCTTCTAATTCCATCCAATGGAACCAACCTTTCTTGTAACTTCATATCCATCTATAATTTACTCGATCGTGGTGTTTTTATACAGCAATTAAATCTCGTAAACTAATTATTGATCAATCGATTAATTCTCTTTATGCTCACAGTGGAAGAGGAGACGACAGCAGCTTCCATGCCTTGCTCCATGACCAACAGGACATGACTCGATCCAGCTTCTTGTTCCATGACGACTCCAGCTCCTCCATGATCCCACAGAATATTGTTTCTTCATCCTGTGACCGACCGATGTTACAGAAGAATGACAGTCGATTAATGACGCCGTTTATCCATCATCCACAATTATATAATTATCCAGTTAATTACCAGCAGGTGCAGGGGTTGAATCAATCACAGCTACTCCAGCAGCAAGTGGCACGCTCAAATTTCCATCCTAGTGATCAGCCAATTGTTAATAGCATGGTAAATATTTGATTAATTAATTACCACTTAATTAATTCTCTCTTTATAGCGAGTGGCATGTGATTATAATCAACAATGCAGGGTAACTCAGGAGTAGCTTCTTCCTCAAACTTAGAGAAGAAAACCAGCAGCAAGAAGCCAAGATTAGGCACATCGTCCTCGTCAGCAACGTTCAAGGTTGGACAAATTGAGCTTAAGCATTTTGGGTCGATAATAAATCGATAAGATGTAGCTAGTATTTTCATCTTTAGGTGAGGAAGGAGAAGTTAGGAGACAGAATTACTGCACTTCAACAACTGGTTTCTCCTTTTGGGAAGGTGAAGATATATATATCTATGTTCATCTTGTGGTTGAATTAGTTTCATTGATATTGATTATTGTTCTTGGTTTTACAGACAGATACTGCATCAGTTCTCCACGAAGCGATCGAGTACATCAAGTTCCTTCACAATCAAGTTCGCGTATGTTGCCTCTCTAGCTACCAGCATCCTATTTCTCCCCCCACGTAGAGAATTTTTCTGATCTGTGGATGTTGAATCAGGTTTCAAGCTCTCCATATCTGAAGAACGTGCACAAAATACAGAGAGTAAGGTTTAACCTCTTTTTGCTCTATTTGTTTTGTAATTGAAATGGAATTTTGATAATTTGTGCAGAGTATGAATGAATCAGAAGATGACGATCTTAGAAGCATGGGGCTATGCCTTGTTCCAATTTCAAGCACTAAATTTGCAGTGGCTAACCATGAGATCCCTAGTGATTTCTGGGGCACCCCTAACTTTGTAGGAGCGTTTAGATAGAAACTAAAGTAGATGAAATTTCTTCAGAGTGAGGAAGGTGCATTTGTGATGTTGCATCAGATTCATAAAAGAGAGATTGATAAAGAGTTTATGCTAGTCGTATGATGCCGTGGTAGGTTTAAGATGACACATGAGGAACTCAACATCTTTTCACTTGTACCTTGTCGATCGAAACAAATTGTTTCTATATTTAATTTTAAAAACTTAGGCTATGAATTCTTATATGATTAAACAAACTGTCTGCTCTCTTCACGGGCAACATGCATAGTTATGAGCATGCTTAATCGAACAAAATTATTTGCAAAATAAGCAGCAGAAACGCAGGTCATTTCAGGTTTCAAATGTCTGGTAATCACAAAAGATCCACACTCAAAAGTTGCCTATTTTCTAGAGTTGACCGGTAAACAAACAGGAAGAAACAACATATTATCAGACTTTACACATGCGTCTCCCCTGCCAGACAAACGTAGAAAATTACCATCACCTTTGTTCGTGTCAACAGTTTCTGAAAAAAGAAAAACAGTTTATTAAACATTAGATTAGGATGTGTACCAATAGATAAGTGACAAAATTTGTGGTAATTCAAAAGCAAATATTATCTTCATATTTCTTGAAGTTGTAGTTGAAAGATGAAAGATCTTCTGATGATACACGCCAAATAAAACATGTAGCTTAGTTGTCCTAAGCTAATCGAAGAGACTAATATTTGAGTACAACTGAATTAGGTTTTGATGACAGATTAAGACCTGAATGTCGAACTACTGTACTTGAGGCAGTGAAAGCAAGCTAAGAACTTACCTTTAGCGGTGCAATTCCTAATTAGTAACTACCTAAAGACTTCTGAGTGTTGGCTCGTTCACAAGTTATTTATTTCTAAACACTATCGTTTTCCCATAAGACAACTTAAAGAATCTAAATTATTGTTCATAGTAGGAATATCCTACCATTTTATACAAGCCTCAGTTATCACAGAAAACATTGGATAATGAATTAATGGTAGTTCCCTTTCCAGTGAGACAAACTTACAAGTATGCTTTGTCTCCAAAAAAGAAAAGTAATCAATTTATTCAGCATCACCATAATGGAGAGAGGATAAACAAGTAAAGAAGAACGACAAAAGAAAAAACTAAATGAATCAGCACTATAAATGCAAAATTCATAAATGTGTCGTCTTCTGATTGCCCATATTAGCAGCAGTAAGAATATATAAAATTCTTGCATAAAAACATCACTTGGTTAAAACCTCAATCCTCACCATAGAAAATGATGCCTATGCCATGTTTATCAAGCATCTGCACCACAGTTGAGAAACAAATCACATCAGAAGAAAAGGATAACAACAAATAATTAGAACACTTTTTTTTTTTGCTGAATAATTTACTACAAGGATACAGCAAGAAAGATATGCTAATCAAGCAATTAGTACTTGAACAAACTTGCAGAAATATCAAATGCCCTCTTCAATATAACTTGCATTTAAAAATATCAACCAAATTATTGCCTGTCAGATATATGGAAACTACTTCACTTGGCCTAGTGTTAATAATGGGGGCACTGGGCTTCATAACTAAATCCAAGCTTCATTAAAGGCTTTAGAACCTTTGATATTCCCCGAATGCAAACTTGGTTGCTCTATCCATCAGGCATCAAGTCACTTTAGTTTACTGTAAATGGAGGAATCCAAAGTAGTGCTTTTAACTGTATATGGGGATTAACTCAGGGCACATCGTTTCTACTGATACATACGATTCTTCATACACATAATTATGAAACAGCGAAAGAAGCATTTCACGTCTCCTAGTGTATGCTACATATCAGAATACCAAAATTGAATTACCATATCAACATCTTGCTTCAACATGCACCACCTACTAGACTTTTTCTGACAATTTAAAGGACTTGGATCCGCATTTCATCATCACAAATACTCCTGTTGTTATTTCTCATAGTTGATAACTCACATATGGTTCTCATCAGATTTACCGGGCATAACACAGTGAATCTGAATAAAGTTTCATATGGATATATTGGAAATAACAACAACAATAATATATATATATATATTTTTTAAAAAAGATCAGACATATGTTTGAATACCCCAACAATCGACGCTGCAGCAGCTAAATTCGATATAAAAAAAAGAATAAAAATATTGTCCTAGCTATTTCCCCAAAGTTAAATTTCAATGAATTGTCGAAAGATCTCACCTCTGTGCTCTTCAGCGGCATCATGAAACTCTTGCTCCTCCTCAGCCACAGCATCGAGGTCGGTCTCCTTCCCCACAGGAACTTTGGAGCCATTGGCAAGAGGGAAAGACGATCCCATGTCCCCGGATTCGACACCAGAAGCTTCGTCGGGGTATCGAACCACAACAACAGGACAAACACAGTGATGCACGCAGTAGTCGCTTACGCTCCCAAGCCGAGACCTATTGTTCCTCCTGGATGCCCCGAAGCCTCGGCTCCCCATTATGACCGCGCTCAGACCAAGCCTTTCAACCTCGAGGCAGAGTCGCTCCTTCATATCGTGGTCCTTGACTATGTGGATCTTGAAGGGGATCTGCGCCTCGACGAGCGGCTGAGCCAGGTCCTGCGCCTTGGTGGCCGTGAAGGCGTCGAAGTCCTCTTCCAGCTTCTGGGGCGACACCTCCGACGCCGCGTCCTCGGACTCGACCGAGAGGTCGATGGCGCCCCAGTCAGCGCCGTAGAGGACGCTGGTAGAGCGGACGTGGAGGAGGATGACGGCGTCGCCCGGGCGCAGGTAGTTCTGGACGGCCCACTGCACGGCGTAAGCGCTCTCGTCGCTCAGATCGACGGCGATGGCGATCCGGCGGTGGGAACCTGGGCTGGCGGCGGCGGCGGCCGAGAGGAAGAAGCGAGGGGAGCTGGGCTCTATGGCAGGCGGCCGGGCCTTGGGGGGCGTCCGAGGGGAGTCCATGGCGGCGAGGCGTTGCTTTCTCGGATCAAGATTGAGACGGAAGGCGGATGACGGCGAATGCTGCTGCTGCTGCTGCTGTTTTTTTTTTTTCTTGTTGCGTCGGTCGGTTCGGGAGTAACTAAATTTCACGATCGGGCCCGGTGGAGATCAGCCGGCCCTAATTCAATAGGAATTCATCAATTCGGATCGATTAATCAAACCCGATTCGTGTCGGATCGGATCCTCTCTCAACAAATTCTTGCTCGTCCCTCCCAGTCCAAGAATATTTGTTTAAGGAAACAAGAGAAGAAGCACGTGCGACGCGAGTGATTGCAGGAGGGGGATCGACTTACGCACGGTGCCGGTGCAGCGGAGGAGCACGAACTTTGGGTTTTACTAAAGGAAAATAAGTGAGATAAATGAAAACCAGATTGCAAAATCTTATTCTTGAAAATTAAATTTGCTAATGCAGCTTAGAAATATAATTTCCTTACCAATCCTATTCAGATATGGAATCATTCTTGATCATTGTGGCAAGGGAGGCCAACATTAACAACCTTTCGGGAGTATATACATAGTTTCTTCTTCCTCAATCAATCTACCACTCTTGTTAATATGTTTGCCTTTGATTCTAAAATTATGCTTGAGCTGCTGCTGCTTAAGTTAATAGCTTTGTCTATTGTTTACTGTTGAAGGTATATTCTTGCAGAAAACTCAATCTTAACCATACTTTTCCTTCTTTAATGATTCTGATCCAGTGAATTCATTTGAGTTCTGGAGCTGTACACAGCAATTTATCATTAGAAGCAAAGACTAAATTTTAGTCTATTGACTAAAGCAATGAGGCCTTGGTATGTTAATCACACACGAATTTAGCATTCTTTGATACTGTCAGAACCTATTAAGGAACTTAAACAGAGTCGAAGGAATGAGCATTATTGGTATGGTAGATAGGAATAAATTGGCAGCATATTTTCAGTAACTTTATCATGAGACTTGCAATAAATTATAATGGAAAATCTCAGAAACATAGAATTACACTTTAACTTGTTTTGAGCTGCGTTCACGTGCTATAAGACGAAATAAATAACTGAAGGTGAAACCAAAAAAAAAAAAATGGAAGAAAAGAGACATCAGCCGTATACCTTGTTTGTTGTTGTGCTCCAGCCTCCAGAACTAACAGCAATTGACTGTCGGACTTGAAAATTTTGTTGTTCAATAACCGAGGAAAGAATTCAAATACAGATATTGTTTTTCTATGTTCAAGAAAAATAAAATAAAATATATTTATTTCCAGTTATTGACACATCAAGAACTAAATACAAAAGTTTAGCAAAATTGTAAATGAAAAAAAAGAATCACTTCGATCAGGAATACATAATTAATAAAAAAAAAAAACCCAACCGTCGAGTATCAAAGATTGCTCGGCTTTATACAGTAGCTTGCAGGTAGATACAGTGATTACATAGATACAAATCTATGTAATCCACGTCGATAACTGCTTCGCTTCGTGTCAGGAGGAAACATACATACAATTTTGAATGAGCAAAGAACCAGACATCATATGGTCATAGGTAGAATTTTCTGACTTGTTACATGAGGCTTGATTTCCCAAGAAGCCATTTCCTCTGCATCTTCGTGCTGAACAAAAGGCAATGAGATCTCTCTGATCATCAGGTCACCACAGAAGGGACACTCACTTGCTATAGCATCATCAAGTTGTGATCGAAGCTGTTAGAAGAAACCAAGTTCAGGTCAGTTCAATTGTCACAAAAGCAAGAAGTCGGGCTTTGACCATTACTAACCTTTTCAAGAGGCGTCATGCTAGTGATGGATTCATCACCTGCAGTGCCGTTTGATTCATTTGTGGCCTTATCTGCGAGTAAGCTGAGCTTCTTCTGAAGGTCCAGTATGTATTCAGCCTAAGCCAGCACAAAATGCACATGTGAAGCGTTTACAATAACCCATGGGGTAACTTGCAATTGTGGGAGCAGATTCACCCCAACAAACTTAGCAACCAGAAGGTTTAGCAGATAAACAATCATTGGTTTTATAGTCACTCAAACAAGAAGCTCTAAAAAATATACAGCAGGTAGCTTTACAAGCTCTAGGAGTTAATAGCAGATGAAAGATAGTCACTGGAACATTGAGATTAAAAGCAAATAAACACCTAATTTTTACTTACTCGGGTACGACTTGTGCATCGAGTCACATGAGCAATCAGACAATGTGCATGAAAGGAATGACCACACGGGAAAATAAAGAAGGGGGCCATAGGCCCAGTTGATGTATAACCCCTAGCCAGTAGAGGTGCTACTCCAGCCGTTAATATTTTCCTTTTACAAACCTAGCAATCAAAAAAGAGAAATTCGCATAACAATCTGAAGAAAGGTGAATTTCTAATTAACTTCATGTTTAAACATTTTAATCTATAATAAATAAACAGTGCAAGTGAAGTTACATCCATATTCCATTACATCATTGCCAATGCAATCTGATTCTGCAAATCTACGAGTTAACCATAGACACTTGACAGGACACGACTTCACAAGCTATTCAATTTAGAAAATGCCAACTGAGCTATTAACATCAAGTCAACAAAAAAAAAATAACAGTTATAATCTCTATTATCATAGGATGACCAAAGACTTAATTTCTTGAAAAGTATACAAATGGAAGTCAGAGCAATACCCCACATTCTTCATCACGATCAATTACAGCATATCTTTGGGCAAGGGCACTAATATCACTCCGTATGTTGTCAGCACCATGAGTAGCATCATTCATTTCTTGTTTCAATTGTTCAATTTGCTTGTTGTAATCTTCCAATGAAGAACAAATTGCCTCCTACAACATCATTGAGGGAAATCATGAGTTTGCAGATTGACCCAAGATGAATAGAATAAATAGGTTCAGAGGAAAAAATTATAACAAAGACAGAAAGTGGCATAAAACATATGGTGGAATGTCAAAGATGATCAAAATATCAAGAAAGAAATCCATATGATAAAACATTCTTTGGGTAGTTATCATAAAGGTGCTCTTTTTTCATCAATCATCATAGGTTGTGCCTTGTTTTGTCCTTTCTTTACTTAGTCCTCTTGTTATGTTAAGCAAAATAGAAGATTTTTTAGGGACATAATTTCTTAATTGGAGGTCACAAATCATTTACAGACCTATTGATTGTTCAAGAATCTGGAGATCTACCAAAGCATTGTAGTTGATTCCCGTATGAATGGTTTTTTCTTCAAATTATTCACTTCTTTTAGATTTGGCTCAAAATTAAACCAAAAGTCACCTTGATCTCTTGTAACACATACTGAACATTATAAAGTTGTTTGGGATCTCCTACTGAAAATTAGATGATGTCTAAGAAATAATATATTACTGCATAACAAGGATACTCTACAAAGAGGGGATACATTTATCATGTGAAAAAAAACAGAGGTGCCTTTGCAATAAATACTAAAACTTTTCAAAGAAAGGCTATTGCTTGAATCAAGATAAATTTGAGGTATGGAATGGATCAAAGTTTATTACTCAAATTTGTCGGATTATAAGGAATTCACAAGCAAGTGCTGTAAGATCCTAGTTAGACTTTCTTAAGAGATTTTGGTCCAGAATTGCATCTTTTTACAACTAAAAAATATTTTACTAATCCACAAAGAAGTAGGTGCGAGCAAAAAAAGACAGGAATGACTTACTAAATTTAGCATGTGGAAAAACACTCAAAAAAAAAACAAGAAAGTGAAACAAGATCAGAAAATAAAACAGCAAATACATCATCAGATTTGAGTCAATTTGTCTATAATTCAGGTCAAGCCTCAGGCATAATGTTTACCTAAAATCTAAACACTCAAAGTACACCAGGTCTTGTAAATCATTGTTAAACTTTATGTGTTGATGTTGTCAATAAACTCAATACAGACAATAAACTTGAACAATCAAGGAAACTAGAAATGCCATTAAAAATATTTTCATTTTTGAAAACATAACAATAAGTTCAGGATCATCCCATCCAAACACATCTAAAGATTAAATGAAAAATTGGATCTAAACTGCTGCTAACCTACTGTTCTATTCATAGTCAAGAAAGCAAATTATTAGATCAGAGAAAATTACTTTGAAGTCATCAATAAGGGCAAAGTCTGGAAAGAATGGGAGAATATCCTCAATTTTCAGAAGTCCATCAGTTTCCTTGAGAAATGCTATAGCTTTTCTTATATTCTCCCTTTTAACTCCTTTCTCTTGCTCAATTACATGTTTTGCAACCATAAGCCATAGCTTCTTCCTCAAATCTTCATCGTCTTCAACTTTATCAGCTTCTGCCATCGCAAGCTCTGTGTCTACCTGATCAAAGCAAATTCATGCAAATAAAATATTTATATTAACCAAACAATATCTCTGCCTTATAACTCAAAATTTTGACCATTAAAATATAACCTAAATAGGTTCAATAAGATAATCTCCAGCAACGTAAATAGCCAACTTACAGAAGTGTTTCCACCAGCAAGCAAGCTGATGGATCCTTGGAGAGTTCCTATTACAGACATTAGCAGGTGACTAGCCTAATAAGCCCAGTTGGTTGTGTTACTTGGATAAAATACCATGTGGAAGTAGTAAGACTACTGAAAAAGGATTTAGTTTATAACAAAAAAAGATAGATCCGCTACCTTAACGGCCCTCCTGGAGCTGGCCCCACAAATATGGAGGGAAGTTCATACAAGTACACAAACAACAGGTGCATGGTGGGGCCGAAAATGCAGATCATTACCTCCTGGGAATCGACCCCTGGCCATTACGCTAGAAGTATCATGCACCCACCATCTGTGCTACGCCCTAGGGATTTTCTTATAACAAGAATCTACAGACAGTGTACAGTCTATACTAGTCATATCCTAGATTTCCATAACGTATGCTATATCTTCATAACACTAGTTTGATTGATGAGAGTTCAAAGAGCATTAATTCTGAATAATATACTAGAGATGTGGAGATACATGTGGGAATTAGGGATGCTAAATGTAAGCTGAATTGAATATGCAAGTCATGATTTCGGAAAAGGACAAAAGCATTTGTGATTAAGATGCAAAAATTACTAGAAATTTATTATTATTGGAATAAAACCAATGAACACAAAGTAAAGAGAGCCATCAGAAGTATTTTATTCAAAATAGTCAAGAGCAGCATGTGAAAAAATGTCACTGTGTATATCTGAGATGGATTTTTTTTAAAAAAAATGGATGTATTCAGTAAAAGATAACATGAGAAATGCAAATAAAACCACTTGTCTAAAAGAGAGAAAATACATCACACTTGTGAAAAAACATGTAAAGCCTATATCAGGAAATACAAGCGCTTATCTCTGAGACCAAACAAACCAACTCCAATGGCCGTTGGAATGAGTGAGTGAGTGTCCCCAAGTTAGGCGTGTTTCCTCCTCTTCTCCACACCCTCTCTCAGGTAGGGACCATGAAAACCAGAGGCAAAAGGAACAGGCATAGGGAGGAGAAGGGGCGTGCCAGGGAGAAAAATCAATGAATATATCAACATGGTCAGAACAGGTCAGCACTAAAAAGTACCATTCCATATTGATACAATAATCAATATATTAAAAACAGAAATTTTACACCTAGATCAGAACAGTTACACAACTGAAGCATGAAAGGACACAATTAAAAATGTTTAATCAATTTTCTTTTACCTGCAATGCAAGGGCCACAGCTTCTTCATGCATGGACATCATACTATAAATATGAATACATGCACGGATTTTCTTTTCCTTCAGACATAGCCGGAGAGCATATTTGGGATCATAGAAAAACTCTGGACCACTTGTTCGTCCTTTGCCAAACTTGAATTGAAAGAATCGTACCAATGCACTCTCATCATCCTATACAATATTTTTTAAAGATATTGTCAGACCTATTAAAATATAATAGAAGGTTATTAAAAAATAAAAAAGCATGATTCATAAAAAACTCATAGTTTCTTTGATAATGAAGCCTCATAAATCAATAATTTTAAGTGCTTTGTTTGATGAAATAGATAGCAAGGTTTTTAATCCAAAGACGGACAACAGGCAAATAAATGACTTAATAAAACCTACTTGATATTCATTTCCACATGCATTCTTATAAAATATGGCAAGTTAAATCATGTATGATATAATAATTAAATGTAAGAACAAATCACATGGCAATAAAAGAAGAACGTCAAAAATAAGTAAACACTTAGTACTTCTATAAGCTGAAAAGAACGGATAGTTCAATCGACTGCAATCCTTTACATTAATAATCATTTATAATATCATGCAATTCTAGAGAAAAGAAACCTTAAAAAATTAAAAATAAGCAAAGGAATAAAAGAAGAAACATATGAAAAGACAATAAACAAATTATTGTGATCTTTGTACCCATGTCCTTTCTTGAAATTCAAGCATCTTACCTACTTTTCTCTTTATGCCCTAAGATCTCACTAGAACGTCATTTCGTCTGCCTGTCACTATGTTGGAACTAAAGACTATTTACATGGAACATGAAAATATTATATCATGTATCTAATTAGAGATCAGAACAGACATTATGTAGTGGAGATTTTGACAGGAAAATAATGCAAAAACTATGAGAGGAATAAATACAAATTACCAAATCCATTATCAAGATATGAGAAGGCAAATGCATTTGCCAGCATGATCGACCATCATTAATGGTTTGATAATTAAAAAAAGATGAGAACAAATGAGATTTATTCAAATCACATATAGTCAAATAAAATTGATCGATTGATGACATAACAATTGATCATTTAATACAGTTTAGAGAGAGAGAAAGGAACAAAATTCTATGAACCAATTGCCACATTAACAAGTTGAGGCAGGTGTCAATACTTTTCCAAAATAAACTAAGTAGCTAAGTCAGGGGCTAATATATCCAACCTGCTTAGCATACAATGAAAGTAGCAAATTATGAACCCCAGGATCCTCATTGTGCAAATTGTGAACACAGAATTCTAAGTACTTGATGACCTCATGAGTCTCATTCCTGCAACAAGCATAATTGGTATCAACTAAATGAAAAAATGTTCACATCTAAGCAACTTGCTACATCTAGCATCAATATTTGTGTCAAATGCTCAAAAAGACCAAGAGGAAGATACACAATGTCCTTGAACTTTACCTATTAGCATAATCTGTACATATAGAACCATAACATTAAGGCTTCATTTACTCGGATAGATGACTAGAGGGAGAGGGGAAGGGAGAGGGAAAAAAGCATGAAAATGCATATGAATTATCCAAGATCCATTAGCAAAATTTAAACATATAGAACCGTAACATTAAGACTTCCTGCAAATTTTCACAATTGATATCAATGAAAATAGAAGTCAGAGGCAAGAAATAAAATGTTCAGTCAAATTCAAAAATATAGGGTGATATGTATTCGTGTGATTTGGTAATAACCAGATGGGGTCACAACATACCTAAACATAAGTTGCCATGATTGTATAGCAATACTACACATCTGAACTAGTAATAATTACGTATGGTAAAAAAATACAGAAGCTTACACCAACTGTATGTATCATGGATATACCAATATTACTCTCAAGAAAAAACATTTGCAAGTTTATGATGGAGCAATCATGATCACAGTTACCACCATGCAAATTAGCATTCCACTTCAAAACAAACAACAATATGCTAAACAGAAAATAAAAGAGCAATTCTTCATACTTGGCATGTGGTTCACTTGCATAGCGCATCATTGCTGGTATTAGCTTCATTGGGTTCAGCTTATTTGTAGCCATCCATGATTCAACAGTCTCATAAGCATCAAGCATAATCAGATCAGGAGCAAACTTATACTGCAAAGAAAGTATAGTTTGCAAGCATATAAATAGTGATCCTAGTAATTTAAATAAAATTTTAAAATAACAACAACAAAGCGAAAATGGGTACCTGAAGATCTATAGGAACATTAGGTTTCTGGAGCACCTCTAATGCTTTCTTCGTTTCACCTTGCTAAAAACCACTCAGCAAATAGATAGTATTAAATCCTAGTTATTGTTCAACATGGTGAGTTTAACAGACAGTAGGCTCATGTTAAATAAGTGGGCAATATTCCAATTCTAAATATTCAAATATCAAGAGAGCAACAAGCTTCATGCAAACTATATTAAAGCTCCAGAAACTATATTTCAAGAAAGATTACAGTTAAATAACTCTGCATGCTAGCCCAATGTTTGTGTACTTCCATAGTTACTCGGCTAATGTACTGGTCTCAGAATAAAAATGCAGATATGTTATGCACAAAGAAGAACTATACCTGAATATAATAGTGAATGACAATTTCATAGTGCTCCTTCAGCCCAGCGAAGTAGACCAACTCATCAATTCTACCGTGCCTGAACAATTCAGAAAACTTTTTGTTTGTTTATGCATCTGCCTAGCCTATTGAATTTCTCAAAATATAACAGCATCAAACATAAAAATTGCAAAAAGAATATCATTCATTGTGAATAGGAATTGGGAGTCGTAGTTTGTAGTTGTACTATAAAAAGAATGATTGCAAAATGATGCTAAATAAAATATTCATTTCTACCATGTCACAAGGAGGTAGATATGACAGTACGACGTACAAATTCCATCTCTATAAAATCATTTTACATATATATATATATATATATATATAAGCACCATTTCAAATCAACATTTCTTGTGACTAATATTGAGCAGAATAAATTGTTATTCAAAGATTAGATAAGGAAACCAAGAATCCAAAGATATTTCTAATTCCACGAACAAATAATCAGAAATTTTGAAATATTATGTATACGCTTCAGTAGAAATTCCATATATACCAATGAGAACCATATCATATACCATTAGCATACCTCTCCAACAAGTCCATTGTTGTTGCTTCATCTAAAACATCCTTACAGTCACTAAGAAAGGCTCGAAATTCTGGAACAATTAACTGATACTCAGATTTGTTCATTTCTGATATGTTACCAGTCTTTCCTGTGTCATCTTCCAAAAGCAATCGGTTTATCTACAAAGATACCATACTGAAAATAAGTATACTGTCATAAGCGATCCAAAAACTTACTTGATAAGCTAAGTTAATATGTTGCCCTGATGGTGCTGTGGACCTTCTATATAAGCAAAGGTGTTCTTTTCAATAAAATCAACAGGTTAACATTCAGAAGAATCCATTTCATAAAATTGAGCAATTTTAAGGAAAGGGAAGCTCAGCAGTAAGAAGAAAACATAAGCTGCAGCACGACTGAATAAAAAAGCACACAGAAAGGGAAACCTTGTCTAAGTACAGCTCTACGGCCCACATGGAGATCATTGTGATTTGGCATTTATCATCCTTTGTTAGAGTATCAAGTTTTCGTAGCAAAAATGTCCGTAGCGAATCCTGTAACCAAAGTAACAACTGAAGCTTGAAGATTCACATGTTCAATAATGATAACAGAAATTTTCAAGTTAAAATTTGAAGTTCACCAAAATACATAGAACTGGATTTTTTTTTCTAAAAACAAAAATAACAAGCAGAAATAAAAAGAAAACAATATAGAATAAATAGGTGCAATTTCAAAGACTATATAATTATCCTAATAAAAGTTTCCCATTCATTATGTGAAGTCACATCAAGGTTTTGAACTCAGGTACTTGGAATGCAGCTGCTAAAGACCCAAGCTGCACTACTCTTTCCAACTAAACTCAGCCACATCCTGGTCTGGCAAGTCATAACAGTTTTTTTTTTCCTAAAGAAACAAAAGAGAGAGAGAACCTGATACTTCTCCAGAAACTAGTTAAAAAGGAACACTAGTTCTGATTCTGCAAAAATTCAAACAGTAAGATACACATTACTCTTAACTTACTGCACCTTCATCCAATTATCCAAACATGAAAGTTAAGATTGCAACAATTTTGTGGTCCCCCACAACTAGGATGAACCTGCAGTTATTCCCCTTATTGATATCAACACCAAAAGTGTGCTCCAGTGACAATTTATTCCTTCTTTTTTTTTTATTGACTCAGACTCATGGTCCTGTCGAGGTATTATTTGCCTTGAATTTGAAACCCTTGAATTTTGCCCTTTCTTAAAATGTGCCTGAAGGGTAAAGCTCATGATCCTTATAATGCCTTGGCGTCATCACTCTTACTCAGCTCATGATCCAGTTGAGTTATTATTTCCTTGAATTTGAAGCCCTTGAAATTTTGCCCTTTCTAAGAATGTGCCTGAAAGGTTAAGAAACTCTTTGATCTTAAGGCCTTGACATCATCACTCTTTGCCAACATGTAACTAAAGTTCCCCTCATGAGAGGCTTTTGTTAGGGGCTAAAAGCCTAGCTCCTGTTGTTCTTAAAAGTTGACAGATTCTGCTGAGGGTACTATTTGGACATTGACCCAAGCCTGTGGGTTGGTTGTGGTATTGTTAACTTCAGGATGTAAAATTTTAAAAGTAGATCTGCTGATAAGTGAAGAAAAGAACCTGATAAAGAGAGCATAAGTTCACAGTTCTACCAGATGCAAATATATGCAAAATGCCTAAAAGTCTAGTCTGCAAAAAGGACACCTTATATTCTTTTATTAGATGTTCAGATCTGAGTTGCCAATTTTAGAAGCATTTAACAATGAGCTTCAAGCCGACCCCACCTAGTGGGATAAAGTTTGGTTGTTGTTGTTGTTAACAATGAGCTTCATGTACTTACAGTTAACATGATGAATCTCCAACATGCAATGTTTGACCATCTAAGCCAACTTCTATAGTCAGGTATTTTCATTCTCACATTTCTTAGGCTCCACTTGCTTTCCATGTGCTCAAGTAGTACCAGCAGAGTCGTTCATCACATACTAGTAAGAGTGAAAAAAATATGCAGCAAATTGTGGAGATGACCATGTTTGCAATAATTTAATCTCTAAATCATCAAACCAAGCAATTTTTTGTTTGCTTTATGGGTTCTGTATTCTGAGGATGATATAAAAATGACGATATGTGAATCTCCATAGATTCTTTCATCCTCTTAAGTCAACCAAAGAAAAAAATAGTAGTTTTCCCATCAGTGGGTTGCATAATGCTGGTGAGAAACTATCTCATAAACAAGAATGTTATTCAAACTTTGGATTTTGCAAGTAGAATATGTAAATAAAACAAGTCAGATATTAAGGGCAAAGTGAACTGGAAGACCACTATAATAATTAATTTTGATCATCTACTATTGAACTTGATATTCGTCGCTATTATTTATATTACTTCTCACATTGATCATGGTATTTGATCTTACCAACTCATCTGCCATGACAAACTTCAAGCTGATCTCTTCAAAGGATTTTATGTAATTCACCTGCAAATGACAAAAAGCCTCTAATCACGCTGTGCTACAAAGTCAGAAGAAAAGTGAAGCTTTGACAACAGTTTTTTTTAATGAAAGACAATGTGGAAACAACCAAAGGCACTCATTGCTCAAGAATTTTTTTACGCATTTAACTTCAGCAGCCACCAGTGCAAACTCACTACTGCTAAAGGACATTTCCACATAGCTTAAAGCAATGATATTTGTGCAAACATAATCCTTCGCATTGTATTATAACAACTCGTGTGTTCACTTTTCATTATGCATGACACAAGTACATATTGATGCTAATTATTACTGCTTTGGCTTATTAATATCTTCAAAAATTATGCAGGGAATATGTTTTGGCAAGAATCCACAAAGTGTTCCTAAAATTAATCTTTTTAATAATTCAAAATACTATTAATGATACAGGTCTCACCTTCGCATAAAAGGAAGCTGCTCGGTGATAATCTCTTGTGGAAAAAGCAGCATCAGCCTGAACAAGAATTAATGATCATAATGAACAAGTTCACCATGCTTCAATGCCCAAGAGAGATATCATCGTCGTATAGAACTCCATACGTATTAAAGCCCATTAAGACAACAATTACCTGAGCAAGATACACCTGATCTCTCTGGAATGGAGTTCGGCAATAAGCTAAAGCAGTAACATATTCCTTCATCTCTAGGTATACTTGCCACATATCTCGACTTTCATCATGAGCAGAAACCTATGTATGGAAGACCACAATCTTCAGTAAGAGGTAAGGATGTTTTAGTAAACCACAAACTAAAATAAACTCTGAAGTCTAACCTGGAAAATAGAATTTTCATCAAATGCATAGAATAACCCAGCAGTGGGATCACTACATAATCCAATGATTCCTTTTGATGATTCTGGTGAATGTTCAAATTTTAGTTCCTCCATCATTTGTTGGCTAATTCTGTTGATAACCTACCAACGAAAGTAAAGTTGTTTGCGTGAGCTATGAAAAACAATTGAGCTTCACAAGTTGTCAAGTGATAAAAAAATAATTAACTTACAATTACTGCATAGCCACATTTACCTGAGGTCATTAGCAATCATGCAAGAGTCAATAAAGGTGGGCTACAAAAATAGCTTCACATTGGCAAATAAATTAAACCACAGCACGGGTCTACAATTTAGGATCTAGAGGTTTAACGTTAGACAAGCTAAAATGATTAGAACTTGAGGGTGCAAGGGGTAGAGAGGAGACTGTAGAAAAATCTAATAAAATAAACAATAATTTGATTGATCAAATATTGTTAGTGGCATAGTAAGAGTTCAATGGAGGGATAAGATCCATGTAGGCAACTTCAAATAGTCAGGACATAGAGAACTTGATGATGATGATGATCAGGAGAGGCTTTAATGTGTAAACTATTATTAGTTAGGCTTAAGTATTTTATATGGTAAGACAATTCACAAATCTTCTCATAGTATATTGCAAAAATAATAATAATAATAATAATTTGTATCAAAACGGGCCTACAACTAGATTTTGTGATAGCATAAGATAAGAAAATAAAAACATATGTCATTGTGGAGCCGCATTCACAATCAGAAGCCATACACTAGGTAAGACTCTACAATGAGTTTGACTTGGATTCACATGGGTCGATCTAGTTGCTATTTTTTTTTATTCACAAGTACGTGAAGTGCGGACAACTCTGACAGTGCAATTTTGGCCGACATCTAAAGTTAGGTTTGTAGGTTTTCTGATTGAGCTATTACTTAGATTTAAGCTTAATGAACATGCTATTTAGGCCTATTAAAAACCCAAGCTGATTCTTCCAATGTGTGCACATCATAATATAAGATATCAAGCTACCTCAACTACAAAATGGTAGTACATCAATTACTGGTATGCTAACTCACCAGTTTATTTTTCCCTCAGTTGTTTTCCTTTTTTTCACTGTAAATGTTAATTTACGTATCTTAAATATCCTATTTTACATGTAAACTACAAATACAAAATCTAGTTACATTTCAGCTTGAATATGCACCATACCTTGACCTTGTTCTCAATCAAAACCAAGAAGTGAAATTCTGAAACTGCAAAAGATCTCGGTTTATTGGCTTCACCCAATTTTGAGTAGTCCAAAAGTCCCTTGTTTTCAACAAAGTTTGCATCTCCATTGATTGAACTAGATAAACAATCGGTAGCTCCAAGAAAATTAGATGCATGTACATCTTCAAATCTCAAATTGACTCAAAATTTTCAAGTATATTTATACAATGTAGGGCAATAGATGTAACTGAAAATTTAGTAAGCTATAAAAATCAACATGTAAGATAGTGTTAAAAGAAGAATTTCATACCTATGCTGTGCACCAAAGTTTAAGTCTCCATGATAAATTCCAGCCCCAGAAAGCCAGGCAAAATGTTTAGCTCTTCGTTGCTTGATAAAGAAATGCAGCTCACTGAAAATGGTTAAATGTCCTATCAAGCAATTATATGTACAAAACATAAATTTACAATCTACTATATGAGAAAATATGAATCATCTCTATGTATAAATGTAAGAGGAAGAGAAATTGATAGCTCAACAATGTAAGAAGTTAAAATACACAAAGCAGAAAAATAAAATCAAGTGGAAAAAAAACATAATGTTGATGCCTTCTTTCTATTGTTATCGGTAATTCTTGTGAAAATCATTAGAAGAATTATTACATCACAAATTGTAATTTCCACGAACGTAATAATCAAGAGTCTACTAGTACAGCATGGTCTAAAGTATAGACTTTATTAAAGATCCAACCAATAGAGTAAGACAACATTTTTCCAGAAAAAATCCTGTTATAATCACAAGTTCCAACTTCGTTCCAGTTAGCTCACTTGGCCTAAAAGTATGTGGAAGATTCAAAATGATAACCAAAGACAAGACAAGAACTTTCCTAAGAATTTCTTTGACCAAAAAGTCAAGTCAATAGCAAAGATTCATAAATCTAAATGTTCCAAATAGATTTGACAAATTCTACTCCATCATTGGTGAAATAATTATGATATGATTGAGCACGGTAGAGGATGAGAATGTTTGACGCAAAAAAATAAATAAAAAAATATACAATCTTTCAATTATCAAAAGGTACATCACTCTAATTGTCAAATGCTGGAAGCCAATTGAAGTAATCAGAGGACTAGAGCCAAATGCTAGTCAGTCTGTTAATAGGCTATAGAGTTAGCTGAAATACAATGTTATGCTACTATTTTAGAATAATTAGGACGGCGCTTCCAAATGTTATGCATACGAGAATATAATAAATTGACAAACTAGACAGGTAATTCATATTTTTATGTACATTATCAAAAGTGATAGTCCTGTTTCCTTTGTCTCATTTAATCTGTGATCATCAATTATGTGTGTTTAATCAATACTTACTGTGTTCAAAAAACAGCCTGCAGCACCCGGACACCTAAGACATGCTAAATATTGTAAAGCAATATCATAAAAGGAAAGACAAGTTAAAAATTTATATTTCAATTAAAAAATTAGAACAGGACAAATAGATATTAAGATTTTTTCCTAACAGATGAACAATGAGCACATGATAACTCACCTATTGGGTATTTCGCCAGGAAGTTCCATAAAATGTACTGCACGATCTGAATAGCTAGCAAAGACAGTCTGCAAAACAAAGCAGCATAAGAAATTTCACAAACAATTCACTAGAGTTTTTGTATTGGACATAACACTTCTTTTGAGAGACCAGCAATAGGAGAAACTTTTCTGACTTATGTTCCATATCCTCAGAAAAATATGGAGATAATTAGTTACCAAACTATATATATTTCAATTAAAAGTAAAATACTTTGCTATCCCTTCAACAATATACTATTTGAAACAAATAACAATACAAAATATTCTTCTGTAGAAAATGAGAGGACCATCGCACATCAACATTAGTGGTATCTAAAAGTGTTCAGGTTCTACTATGAGATACCCATATATAGGTTGTTGTATGAACACCATTTGATCATACTTCAGTGAGATAACTGAAAACTATAAGCAAAAAAAATGTCAGATTTCTATGGGTTTACAACAAGACACTCTTTAGGATCTAAACTTAAGCAGAAGAACATAACAAGAAACTACACTAATCCCTTAGCAGCATTATTTATCTAACCTCCAATGTGCCAATGCCAGTAAAAGAGTACAGTCTCGTAGCTGTCACAGCCATCACATAAAATCTGGTTGCATTACTTGCAGAAGCTGTTTCCATCTGCAAAAGGTGAAACCGAAAATAGATACTGACATAGAAGACAAACTACAAGATGTCTACTAGAAAGGAACATTATGTATGGCATGCAACCTGCAAACCCATGATAGCCTCGGGTAGCTCAGTCAGCTCAAACAACAACTTTACATATTTCTCCTTCTTGTCAACTTCATCCACCGCAATCTCAAACATCTGTCCATTATCGGTACCAAGAATCACTTCTTTCGTTGACCCTGAAATCATAAACAAGAACACGAATTCTCCCTTCAATCAAAACGAATCCCCACTAAAATCCACGAATATGATAGAGCCGAAGCTCTCAATATCCAACAATTTTTTCTCCAACCAACCAGAAAATTTTACCATATGGAAATCCATTTCCAAATGAGCCAGAACAGTTTCAACTAAGAATAGGTGATCAAGGAAACTCCACCGTCCAGCCAAGAGAAAGATCTTTTGCGAAGATTTAGCATCATGAAAGCATGGCACATACCTTCCGTGATCTGCAGCCGGTTCCAGGCCACGGCATTCACTACTAATCCCTTCAGGCGGCTCAAAACCCTAGGCCGCGCCCACTTTGCGTGGGTGTAGTATGTCTCCGCGCCGCCAGCTTGGAGGACCGTCACAATGCAGTGGCTCCCTCGGGGATCGACGAAGACTCTGTGAACTGGCTGATCGCCGCTCCTTCCTCCGGAAAAGTCGAGGTCTGCAATCAGAATAGATAGAATGAAGTGATCTGGGTGACCAAGAAGAATAAGGGTGGAAAAAGATCAGAATTGAGCAGTTATACAAACCCTGGGTGTCCCCAAGCCCAAAATCGTAGCGAAGGACCCAGCCCTTGCTGGTGCCCAGGACGATGACATCGTTGCCGGCAGCCATCGACGTGATGACGCCGCGGCCCCTGGTAGCGTTCCGCTCGAGGGGATCAACAATAAAGAGGCCGCCTCCGATGCCGGAGGAGTCCATGGCGACGGGATCCGGCAGTTGGTATCGCCGGGACCCTAGAATTCACGGCGATCAGAAGAAAGGAGAGATCGCTGGAACGGATGAAGACCATCCACACTTTATAAGAGAAGCCACGTAAGCCGACTGCCGCTTCAAGATTCGTGGATGTTGAGATCCGACGGTTTATACGTTCTGGTGGCAGGTCGCTGTTATAATTTTACTATGACAACTTGGAAGTGGGCGGGCCATCGTTTTTTTCTTTGTTCTAATAGTGCAAATTTTTTTAATACTTTGTAAGATTAAAAAAAACTCAATAAAAAAATGTGAATAAGTGTGAAAGTGAAATTTAAGATTTTTAGTTATTAGTGAATTAAGATACTTTCAGTAAGAAATAAATCGATAAAGTTTGCGTCGGATTGGATGAAAATCTAAATTTATGGGAAGCTTATCTAAAATTTCTAAACAATTAACTTTTTATGATTATATTGGTAATAATCCGGCAAAACGTATATTATTTAGAGTAGAATCAATGGATAACGGAAATGGAATAGTTATTGGATGTTTAGGATACTCTTTATAGAGCAAGTTTAAAAAATCAAACTTATTTTATTCTCTCTAAGGCAGCATCAATAATTAATAATATAATAATATTATATATTTAATTTTCAAAATAATTATAAAATAATTTTAAAATAATTAATTATAATATTTTATTTCATAAATAAATAGTAATAATGAAGGTGTATTTTTTTTAAAATAAATATATTTGATAAATTAATAAAATATACAAATGACTATACTTAAATTAAAATTTATAAGTTAATTAAATATTAAAAAATTATAAATAAATTAAATTAAAGATGATAATTATTTAAAATATTAAATGAAAATTATAAATTAAATTAAATTAAATTAAAAATCATGAGTTAATTAATTAATTAATTATAAATTATAAATACATTAAATTAAATTAAAGATTATAATTAATTTAAAATTTTAAATGAAAATATATCAAGATATTAAATAAAATAATAATAAATAATTATACAATAAATCATCTTAAAATCCCTAACATTAAACTCAATTTTCTTTTCAGTCCATGCGTTAGAGAAAAATTTATTCTCATTTTCTGCATATAAACTTTTCTTTACTTTAACTCCAATTTATCTAATTGTCCTTATTTTTTTTTAGATGCAAAAAGTCTAAAATGAGATATAATTTAACCTAAATTCAACATCATTTAACCTAAAGCACTCGATCAATTTAGCTTATGTCAATTGATTTGTATGAGCTCCAAATCGATTGGTCAAGGAAAAAAAGGTCCTAGTCAATTAGATTGAAAATAAACTCGATTCTAGTTAAATAATATTAAATTTAGAAAGAATTATATCTCTTTTAGACTTTTATCTTACCTATAAAAATTAATGAGTATTTCTATTCCTTCGTAACAAGTAGAAAAAAAAGTTGTGCTTCATTTAATAATAAATATACTAGATTCTAATTTAAATGTACTGAATTTAAGAGGAATTATATTTACTTTTGGACTTTTATACCTATGAAAAATAAGAGTAATTAGGTAAATCGATGTGCATTACGGAGTTGAAGTAAAAAAAAATTGCATGCAAAGAGTGGAAATAAATTTTTTCTGATGCAAGGACCGAAGAAGAAGTTGCCTAAACTGATAATTTCAGGCTGATTATGGCTGGTTGGTTAGAATGGTTCATTCGCTTGAGCAAATTTTACCTCGATAGGTCTGACATTCGACGTACACATGTTTTGCTTGTACATAAGTTAACTTAGTTCAGTATAAATCCGAGCCCTAGATTTGTACTCCTACGTACTTACGTGTGAGTGGAAGTCTCTCTCCATGTATTTATTTATAATTAACATGCTTATGAATCAATATAAACTAATCAATGTCTTGAAATTTCAATATAAGACTAAGTCCTATTTATAGTGGAGTTTCTTTCATCTCTACCTATTTGTCATTCACTTAGCTTGTATCTAATAAATTTATCCATAAAATTATGTGATTTTTAATATAGAACCTAAAAATAAGTTATTGTGAGATTTCTTTTATTGTAAGAATAATAGTGTTTTATATTTATAATGTGACATTATATGATATATTAAAAATTATTTAAAAAATTATCGAGAATGTTAATCAATGGAGATATCTAAGGATGACAATGAACATATTTTGGTCGAATTTCTTATCCTCTATACTTATATCCATCAATGTAGGATATCTATCCTCATACTCATATCCATTAAAGAATATTCTTTTAACATCAATAAAAAGAATTAGTGAGTTTAGGCGAGGAAAATTTTCTTATATATATATATATATATATAAAAGAAATTTTTTGCTAAGGATCTTCTCGTGCAAACAGCAAACCTAGTGTATTTGAATATTTTTTATTTTTTATTTTATTTTTTCTTTATTTTTTGCTTATAATTACCCTTAGGTTGCGTTTGGTTCAAGTTATCATATATAACCTTGGTTATGTGATTACCAAGTAATCACATAACCAAGGTAATATGGAATGAAACATAACCTAAAGTTGTTTGGTTCAATTAAGGTAATCAAATAAAATCTTTTTAGTTTGGAGGTAATAGTTTATAACATAATATAATATTTTACCGTATTACCCTTAGAAATTTGTTTAGATAATTTTATTAAATTTTAAATTGAATTTATTTAATTTATTAAAAATTAATTGAAATATTAAATTAAAAAAATATTCGTCGGTGTCGATGTTGACCGTCAGTCTACGCGTAGGCAGTCGGTCTCCAACACTGGCAGCCGACTGTCGGAGCCGACCGCCGCCGACGGTCGTCAGTTGCGGGGCCGCCTAATTAGGGTGCATTTGGTTGAGTGTTATCCTTGATAACATTGGTTATCCATCCAAAGTTATCAACGAAAATCTTGTTTGGTTTACATAATCAGTGATTCCTAAGTAATGATCGACGCCCGATATGTCAGCAAAAAGGGCATGCAACCGGAATCGGAAAATCTTAGGAAAGTATGATCTTTCTTGGTTCCGGGGCTATGAAACTTAACATTCCAAAATTATCCTCCAATATTTACATTTATGACGAAAATAACCATTACAATTTATTAAATTCCGGAAGCATTATTCGCGACTGACGACCGACAATAACGGTCGGCAGCCATGGTCGGCGTCGGCGCTCAACGCCAATCGGCCGACACCGACAACCTACCGCCGATCGTCGATCGCCGATCTTCGGAGGCCGTCGTCGATCGCCAACCGCCGCTGATCGCCGATCGTCGCCGATCGCCGCCCGCCGGTGTACACGCGGACACTGACGGTCGACATCTGATGCCAACGTCGGTGTCACCGACGAATATTTTTTTAATTTAATATTTTAATCAAAATTTTAATAAATTTAATAAATTAATTAAATTTTAATTTTAATTTTAATAAAATTATCTAAACAAATTCTAAAGAATAATCCATTAAAATATTATATTATGTTATAAACTATTACCTTCAAATAAAATAGATTTTATTTGATTACCTAAATTGAACCAAAAATTTTAGGTTATTGATCCTGTTGCGAAGCGAGGTGGACTCCCAAGAGCACGTGGTCTCCTAAGGATTACGGACCGCCGATGATGGCTCCGATACTAGCTTCGATCTGTAAGGCAAAGACCGTTAGAACCCGCCTGGAAAAGTCCCCAGCAAGACACTCCGACGGTCAAGCCAGTCTCCTGTGGTGGAAGAGCAGTGAAAGCAATAGAACAGTAGCGAAAGAACTATTGCGCCTACCTGGGGGATGCGGAGTGAAGAGACTTATATAGCCGGGGAAGCTGACAGCTTCTGCCCCATCTGCCACCTATTTGTCGTATACGAGGGCAGGGTAAGGCATAGCTAGGGGTGGCAGGGTATTGTGTCGCATATCGGAATAAGGAAAGGGGCATTGTCAACTTAAGGGCGAGCGCCGTCAAGCGCCGCTCGGCTTGACACAGACGTATGTGGTCGTAGTACGGGGGGTCAGGGTATGGCAGGGAGATCATGGCGTCAGCGAGATACTCGTGATTCAGGTGTCACGCCCCGAGACCCAGGAGCCGCTGTTCCAATAGAAAATCGGACAGCACCTCCCCTGTCCGGCGGACAATTTACACAAACACACAGGTAAATATATCACAACCACGCAGTTAAATGGCCTCAGGCCTCAAATCCATGTAGAAATAACAGGTATATAACTATAACCGTCGTAAAACCAAAATACGAACTCACCTGAGCTGCCAGGGGGCAGGAATAAAACCAAAACCAAGCGAAGTCCAACATAGGACTCAAAAGTACAACACCATCGAATAAAAACCTGAATACATGTTCAAAACATGGCAACGGAAGCAACGTATACACTACAGGGTCCATAACCGAAAAACAACATAAACTAAAACAAATCCAAAGCTCCTCTCGAGCTGGGGACTGGCTACTAGGGATCTCCTGGCAGGCATCAACCTGAAATAAAATGTATGGCAACGGGGTGAGTCCATAGCTCAGCGAATACCCAACAGATATGCATAGAAAGTTATACCAACAATAAGGGTTCAGCTAATACAGTCTCATATCAACAGTAGGGAAAGACTGGAACTGAAAATACTGGGTAGGTACATACCTGAATCCATCTAACCTGTACAGAGGGTAAGAAATACCAGTGGAATACCAATAGACATATAAGCACAGGTAACAAGTCTCCAGAATATGCAATGTCAAACAAGTGCAGCAAATAAGTGCAGCAAACAATGCACGATGCAAAATATGCACATGGTGCAATGCCATGGTCACCCCCTAACTCCAGTCAAGCCACCGAGACAGGCGATACTGTGTCGGCCGAGTGGGTAGAGCTGTGACACTGTCAGTACTCTGCCATCACTGCTCCTGAGTGACCGAGTGGACAGGATGCTGGTGGAGCTATCGCTCCGCCCCATGTATATATGGGGGAGATATCTCTCTCATCTTCTCTGGTCTATGGGTAGAGAAGGGATCCCTGCTTGCTACCACGCTCCGAAACCACTACCCCTGAGCGGACGAGCGGAGCACTACAGAGCAAATACACACACCCAGCGGTATCCACTAACCCATGAGTGGCCGTGTGTGCATATCATGTGCCGGAAGACGATTAGGCTCAACCACAAGGGAGTCGCTGATCGCCGGCATGCAACAATGCAAGGATGGTGTATGATAGATACACATACCTCCCTCCCCAAGTCCTCAGTATACTAAGTCTCAATCTGAAATCCTATAACAGGAAATACAGGTAACCTACGAGGTATACTGACAGGAAACTACAGATCCCTCAAGGTCAAAGGCAGGAGATACAACACGATCTCTAAGCATATATAAAGATATGACAATACCTGAGACTGTATGGAACTACAACATAATAACTCAGGTATAAACCACATGTATCCAGAACAGGTATAATAAACAGGGATAACCAACAAGTATCCAGAACAGGCATACTAAACAGGGATAGCGTATAATCTTACTGCTATCTATAACAGACTATGCATAATCACATGACAATATCAAAAGAGATAAGTCAAAGGGTACCCGCCTTCAACGTGGAGTCTGGGTTCAAGAAAGAACCTCCGCGTCTATACGTCCGAACCAATCAACGTCCTGTATCAAAGGATATAGTTCATTCATTACCAAATCGACTGATAACTAGATAAACACAATACAAGCCCAATTATCACCATCCTAAAGGTGATTGTCACTAATTAACCCTAGTTAGTGATTAATTTCTGTTTAGGTTGAATTGTGACCCAAGTTAGGGTTTATCCCGGCTTAACCCAAGTGTTCACCAAGTCCGACATGGATTTCCCTAACAGAGACAAATCCACTCAACTCCGATCCCATGAGAACAATTCATTCTCCGATTACCAAAGTCAATTGACTTACACAGCTGAACCATACTCACCAACCCCAAATCGGAAACTCACAGTAGGAATCCAAGCCTAGGATTACAACCTAGCATGTTCCAACTCCAAGTGAAGCTCTCGGCACAGCCTCAACTCCTATTTAATCAAACCAATCATACGAGCTGTCTCAATTGAAATGCTAATAGCAACTTAAATTTATACATATCTAACTCCACACTGATCAAGACCATTGCCATTATCCCTTTCTAAAATAAGAAGATCAATGTTGCAATATAATCCACATATCCAAACCACACAAAGCCCACGACAGGAATAGGGAAAAAGAAAACCAAATCATATTCAATTATAGAGAATCCTTGGCAACATCTCAAATATAGGCAAATTAGTATATCAGTTCGACATCTACAACCAACAATCTCATATAAAACCATAGAACCTATAATCCACAACCCCATAGAGTGCACGACATCACTGGCACAAAACTGAGACAAAACAGAGCATAACCTTGTGCTAACAAGCACCAGACTCTATTACATCACGGAACCAAAACACAATCGACAAAATTTTATGATTCCTTACCTCAATTTCCAGCTCCAATGGCAGAACCTCCCAGCAAACAGAAGGTGAGGGAATTGAAGCCCAATTCCAATCTCAATTCCGGAATCAGATCTCAGATCCAGAGCTTGAACAGAAACCCAATTGAATCGAGCAGCTTCGGACCTTGCAAGAACACTTCGGACACACAGATTGGAAGTCAACTTCTCAACATCCACTTCAGAAATTTTGTACAGCCTCAACGCGTTCAGGGACTTACCTCAACCCTCGTGGATGGAGCTCCAGCTCCAAGCACCAACCTGACCCACCTCAGCCGAATCCCAAAGTTTGGCTCCGCCGTGCCCTGAAACAATTTCCAATGGAGGAATCCTTCACGAATCTGGTCGGAGGGGCAATGCTCCATCGCCGATGCAACCTTGTTGTATCTCCTCCCATCTCTAATCGCCTGCCCTAGATCTGAGGGAGTGGCAAGCGGAGATCAAGTGGGGAGGAGAGGGAGGGATTACGCTGGAGAAGGAGATCGCCGACTCAAGAAGGAGGTGGCTCGGCGGCGTTGGCGTGAGCTAGGGTTCGCCAAAGACGAGAAGAGAGGTCGGGCGAGACGAGAAGAGAGGTCGGGCGGCTTCAGATGCGGCCTAGGGCAAAGGTTAGGCTCGGGAAGATGTAATAAAAAGGGGGACTTTTGCAGAAAAGCCCCTGACCTTTCTCAAATTAACCTTCTACCCTTAGGGCAAAGGATTTAATCATTTAACCCTCCCATTTAAATATAATCCCTCTCAAAAATCTTTAGGGTTAAATTATTTACCCTTCCGTAATTTAAGAGTTTATTCGAAACCCTTGATAAGTTTTAAGTTTTACAATAAAACCCCTGGAGCTCCTATCGTAGGGCCGAAAACCCTCGACTCTATCCGAAAAAATCTCGAAAAATTTTCTGGTCCGGATTTTCGAATCACCGTATTTTACACAGGTCTGAAGGGTATCAAGTTTGCGCCAACCTTGTACTCCTTCTGCTAGTCCGGTGTCAGGGAGTTGTTGTTTGGATGAGTCACGACAAAACCTCGAATGCTAGTGCCGGCTAGCGGCTTGGTGTCGACTGGCGGCTTATAGTGTTGAGGCCGACTGAGGGACTATAATGATGATGCCGACTGAGGGCTTATAGTATTGAGGGCGACCGAGAGCCTATAATGATGGTGCCGACTGAGGGCTTATAGTATTGAGGCCGGCCGAGGGCCTATAATGATGATGCCGACTGAGGGCTTATAGTGTTGAGGGTAACTATGCTTCCCGAGTCAGGGTGTGTCTGAGTGGCAATACCTCGACTGGGTCCTAAGTGAACCGGCTGAAGGCTCGGGCCTTCACTATAAGGGAACTTCGAGGCGCCGATCAAGCTTCCTCTGACTCGGACCCATGCCTTCGTGAAACAATGGGGCTTAGCCATCCAGTGACTCAAGGATTATTCCCCGTCCCAGGCTGAACTGGTCGCTTGAACTACCCATTTGCCCATTTGATGGGTCCACGGAGGCCTTCGTCCCAGACCCCTGCTAACGGGGTGCTAAGAGGGTCGGCTTGCTTACCCGCGCGATGGGCCGGGATCAGTTATGTTTCATTCCCTATTACCTTGGTTATGTGATTACTTGGTAATCACATAACCAAAGTTATATATGATAACTTGAACCAAACGTACCCAGTGTTTAGTCTTCCCATTTAGATTATAATAAAGCATAAAACATTTTCAAATCAAAAAAATAATTAAAGTTTACACGAAATTTACACAGTAAAATCTTTAACATAACATAAAATATATATATATATATATATATATATATATAGACCCAGCTA
This sequence comes from Boesenbergia rotunda, assembly GCA_024364735.1. Taxonomy (NCBI): domain Eukaryota; kingdom Viridiplantae; phylum Streptophyta; class Magnoliopsida; order Zingiberales; family Zingiberaceae; genus Boesenbergia; species Boesenbergia rotunda. The sequence continues at coordinate 396,517 of JAGFNQ010010590.1, forward strand.
GCGCTTAGCTTGCACAAAGCAACGAAATCCACACAACCATCTCCTCGCCGGTTGCCGACGGCCAACATCTGGCCATCAGAGATCCAGCAACTTGATTGCCAATTGTCGCAGAGCATTGCAGCTTGATCAATGCGTTATGCGTCCCACTTCCTTCAGTGACGACTATAAGAACTCTTTCTCTACTCCATGAGCATTGCAACTTGGCTTGGTTGGTTTAGTCTCGCCACCCGTCCACTCTTCGAGTTTGCAGCGTTAGCCATGATGGAGAGCAAGGCAGTGATGGATGAGACAGACATACTGCAGAATTCGATCTCTTTGGATAACATCGAAGCTATTTCATGGATTCAGTTTGAAAAATTCAGTGATTGTGATTGTTGGCCGGAACTTAAACTTCTAAAATACTTGCACATAAATCCAAACAATCGGTCAAAAAGATTGCTTCAGCTGTTGTTCATGATATTAACAAAGTATTGTTACATTAGTTACGTTGGTAAAAAGTAAGTAATTCACCAAGGGCATCATGTGAGAGCTCCCCATAAGCTTCTATAATATTATATCAGCCTGGGATTATGGTACAACGATAGGACGATTAATCATCATCCCAGACATTTCCAGTTTGATCCGAGCTATGATATATTATACAAGAAATTTTCTTTCAAATGGGGCGCGAACCCTGAGACGCCTCGCCGCGAACGCTTTCTGATTCATCCTAGTTACTGGCGGGAAATTTTTTATAGAATCGAACTGATCACCCAGGTTCACCTATTAGCTGATTAATATTTTTTATAATATTATGTCAACACAGTATCAAAATTAAAACCATTACTAAAGAGCGCCTGGAAACGCAAGGAACTCTCTTCAATTAGACACTCGTGTGCGATGGATTCAATTTCATAAAAATTACTTTCAGGATGATCCAATCAAAGGGAGGAGCCTCACGTACCGATCGCGGGCGCTGATGAGATCAAGAAAATGGGCCAATAGGCAGGAAAGTCACTCAGGCGGCAGCCTTCTCTGACCAGTCAGAGAGGTAAGTCCTATTCGCCCGGGCAGAAACTGGGCGAGGGTTGCACATCGTTCGACAGTCAACCCCACCGCCCGGGGAAGACTCAACATCATGTTAGGACCCTGGCACAGGCGCGAACGACTCTCGCCAGGCTTGACCAACCGACTGGGTGATTCTACCCGGCAGTCCACCTTGGTGTGGCCGACTGGCCCACCGTCCTAAATGTCCGATCGATCGTATGCCCGGACAAGAAGACTCCACGTATCCCGCAGGAAGCTCAACGGAGTCTCAGTCAACCCTCGTCATGGCCCTTATCTACTTTATGTCGACCTTCCGGGCCGATCGACCGTCTGCTGGGCCGATCGGCCAATCGCCCTATCGGGAAGGCCTCGGGGTCGGAGTAAACACGCGGGGCATGCAGGAAACCTGACCTGGTCTCGGCTGGTTCTTGGCTCAATCTCACAGAGGCTAGCCCGATCGTTCGGTTGATAAGGCTGGATATGTCTCCGTGGAGAACCCGCGATTTGTAAGCCTGTATAGTTGAGACCGTTTAATGATGAAAAGACATAAAGGTGTACGAAGAGATTCGCAGAATTCGCTCATTATGGTGAGGGGACGTAAGCCTTGATAACGCCGCCCGAGGCGTCAACCACCCGTCGCGAAGGTGAATTGACAGGATGGATGGACGGGTGAGGAGAAGTCTGGCGGCACAATCTCGTCCTTTGGAAGGCAAAACCTACTAGAAGATTAGGTATTTATGAGATGTGATAACTACGACAGCGTTAGTTTGCCTCCTCCTTATATAAAAACCTTCAAAGCTTCTTGCGCAGATACACTGGATAGTGCTTTTCTCCCCTTTGTTGCCATTTTCCTCTTCGTTAGGGTGTTGACTTGAGCGTCAGAGTGTTTGCGCCAGGGACCTCCCTGACCAACCTCTAACGTCCTTTCTTCTATATAGTGTGGCGGAGCCTCCCCTCATCCTCTCGACCGCCCGATTGACATCCGAGCAGTCGATCGGCAAACGACGAACGATTTTCAGTTGACTTTCTTGCTACGTCACCCGTGGTGGACCCTCCTCACTTATCGATAGGATCACAAATTGAAAAGTATTCATGATGAATAATCTAAAATTTAACATTTATGATAATAATTAGGGATTGAATAGTAAATATGTGAGTGACTATAAGTAGCCACATCAAAGGTCCTATTACTTATGCTCAAATAGGCTGATCAATAACGAAATCTGATCGGAACGATCACACAAATTTGGGCTCCTTTGAGTCAACAAGTTTGACCTTTGGGTATTCCGATCCAAAATAAATAATAAAATATTATGTAAATGTGGCTCCACCAGATTGGAATTTATCGAATATGATTGAGCCGATTATTGATTGGGTCAAACCTTGGTACCCCACAACAGGCCCGTGATGCCAATTTCTAAATTACTATAACAGGAAATAGCCGAGTCTCAACCGAAAGTTTGCCTAGGACAAACGATCTGGCGGAGATCGGCACTCACACAGCCTGGAGTCTCCTGCGCTCGTAGCCGCCGGAATAGCAGGTCGGAGTGAGGACGATTTGGAACCTGAAATCCCCAATCGGAACCCTAAGATCGATTCCTGATCTGGAACTGGGTCTCTCTTCCTCCGGATCTCCGAAGATGGGTGTCGGCGCGGCGCTTCATCGGTTCAGTTGCTGTCGCCGGGTGTGAGGGGCAGCGAAATGAGTCGGAGGCCGTTCGATCTTAGGCGACCGTCTCGGAGACGGTGGTTCTCCAGTGCCTGGGTGTGGCTTGTAGCCAGCGGCCTCGGGGTGCTCCTGCTCCTTGTGGTGCTAAGTCGGGAGAAGCTGCCGAGATCCACGCCGCCGTTGGCCCGCCAGGTGAGATCTTGCCTTGCGATGTTTAGTTTACATGATTTTTTTTTACTTGATTATCATTTCCGTCTTAGGGGGATTTATATCTGCAATATCTTTAGAACATCTTTCTGTGTTTATTTTTTGTTAACAATAAATGGGCAAAAGTTTGATTTTATTTAGCTCACAGGTGAAACTTTTTGTCTGAAATCAACAATATAAAGTGTCGTTTCGGCTGACGAGCTACTAGTTTTACCCTTTTTTCCCCTCCCCATTTTAATGTCATCCCCTAGATTTCCATTTCTGATATCTTGAAATTCCAGATGAAGCTGTTCAATGGAATCTATTTTAGCTCCAAATTCGCCTCCTAATTTTTCCTTAGGATCAACCTACATCAAATGTCATTCTCATCACATTAGACATTGAGAAAATTCAACCTGCATATAGCAGATGAAGTTTCTTCTACGTGCTCTCTTACAACACACAAAAAAAAATGTTTTTTGCTTATTATATTGTTGTGTTTATATAATGACCGACAATATTCTCTCATTTTGACATTGAGACTAGTTTGTTTAAAGATACCTCTCAGCAAAGGCAGGCCGGTTAAAGCAAAGATGGTTTCTGGATTATGGTGTGATTCTCATGTGTCCCTTTGCCTAAAAGGAAAATTTCATGAGATTGAATTCTTTCTAAGTTAGATTTTAGTAACAAATAAACAACACAGGAAAATTTGCCAGTATTAGTATATACAAGGAGAGAACAAAAATTTTGCTATATGTCGGCAATCAGTTGTAGCTCATATAGATGTAAGAGAATAAGGTAAGATGTTATGAAAATGACAAAGGATGAGCAATAAATTTTATAGTTACAAGTTGAATCAATTACAATTAAAAGTGTCACCAGTGGTGGTAAAAGGAGGAAAAAGAACTATACTTGGCATCTCAGGCAAGTAAGTATATATATTCTACACGCTCAAGTGAGTGTTCACTCTTTGATGGATAATATGAATCATCTAAATTGAAAAGATTGGTAATATTGAAATCTTAACCACATCCTTAAGTTTATGAGAACCTTTTATTGAATATCTGGAGGTTAAGAGAACCTTTTACTGACATCTGAACAAGCAACAACTTTATTTCTTGGCCAGCAGTTTCATAGGCTGATTTTTATTGTTTAGTGTTTATCATTGATGTGAATTAAGTACCTTTACTACAAAGATCATTCGTGCACTTAGATATTTGTGGGTAAGCCTTCACACCAATATTTGAATATCATTCTATGGAACATTCTTGCTGGCAGTTGGCACTATGACTGTTGGCAGTGGAGTGCACTAGCAGGCTACTAGTTAAAAAATGCATAATTATAAAAAAGATGAAAAATCAATTTTGAGAACTGAGATAAGAAGAAAAGGAGATATTGAGAATGGGGCGTTGAAAATGGTTGCGACGTCCTTGTTGAATTGCAAGGAAAGAGGAGAAATGTGGAAGTGTGTCATGCACATCATGCATGAAAATTGGTACCAAATATTTGTTGATTTCCTAATAAATTTATAACAATATTTTTCTCCATTTGGTTAGAATTCCGCTGTAATATGGTCCTTTCTTATTTCCATGGTTTGCAACAATATCTGAATAAGTGTCTTATTGTCCATCATTCTTTAGAATACTTTGGCATTCTTCCTCTAAATCTAATGATTTTGGGGTGAAACCACAAAATATGTTCCAAAAGCCCATCAACATATGTTATTCTTGTTAATTGGTATTTATTTTCCCCCTAATTTCTGCACCGATCTGTAAGAACAGAATGTTTACTGGATAGTAATTTATCTTTTACCTTTTAATCTATAATTTCTCTTGCTGTTACATGCACACCCATTCTTCCCTTGAAACATTCATTGCGTTGCAGAAACTCTACAACCCTAGTGTGATTGAAGGTCTAAACGTTACTGATGATATGCTTAGTCCGTACTCCTTTACGAGGCAAATAGTAGACCAAATAACTATTGCAAAGACTTTGGTTGTGGTGTCTAAAGATAGCAATAACCTCCAGTTTGCAGCGGAGCTTAGTTCTCAAATTCAAAAATGTCAAGCTATTCTGTCAACTGCTGCAATGACGGAAACTTCATTGATGATGAAGGAAATGGAGGAAGCAATTCGTGATATGGGTCTCCTGCTCTACCAAGCGCAGCAGCTCCATTATGACAGTGCGACCATGATTATGAAGATGAAAGGTCAGTTGTTGTCTCTTGATGAGAAGATGAAATCTGAAACTGAAAAGAGCACCAAATATGGACAAATAGCCGCTGAAGAACTGCCAAAAGGCCTATATTGTTTTGGTATTAGGCTTACTATGGAATGGTTCAGGAATCGAAATCTTCAAAGAAAACTTTCAGAAGGGAGGCACACATTTGAGAAGCTTAGGGACAATCACCTTTACCATTTTTGTATTTTCTCTGATAACATCCTTGCTGCATCAGCGGTGGTCAACTCTACGTCCATGAACTCAAAGCATCCAGAAATGGTTGTATTCCACCTGGTTACAGACGAGGTGAATTATGCTCCGATGAAAGCCTGGTTCTCTATGAACAATTTCCGAGGTGCAACCATTGAGATCCAGAAGGTAGAGGAGTTCAGCTGGCTTAATGCCTCATATGTCCCAGTTTTAAAGCAACTTCAAAACTCTGAAACACAGAGCTACTACTTTTCTGGAAGTGGTGATAAACGAACGCCAATCAAGTTTAGGAACCCAAAGTACTTATCAATGTTAAACCACCTAAGGTTCTATATCCCAGAAGTCTATCCAGCATTGCAAAAAGTGGTGTTCCTTGACGATGATGTTGTTGTTCAAAAGGATCTCTCAGAATTATTCTCAATCAATCTAAATGGAAACGTGATGGGTGCTGTTGAGACTTGCATGGAGACATTTCACAGGTTCCATAAATATCTGAACTATTCCCACCCTTTAATACGAGCACATTTTGATCCCGACGCATGTGGATGGGCATTCGGAATGAACATCCTTGATCTAAGGGAGTGGCGGCAGAAGAATGTAACTGGAATTTATCACTATTGGCAGGACAAAAATGCTGACCATTCCTTATGGAAGCTTGGCACGTTACCTCCTGGCTTACTGGCCTTCTATGGGTTGGTAGAGAAGTTGGACCCCGAATGGCATGTGCTAGGGTTGGGATATACTCATGTCGATCCCTTGTTAATAAAAAATGGTGCAGTGTTGCACTATAATGGAAACATGAAGCCCTGGTTGAAGATTGGAATGGAGAAGTACAAGGGTTTTTGGGAGAAGTATGTTGATTTCTCACATCCTTTCTTGCAACAATGTTTCATTCATGGGTAGACATTTATGGGATGAATGCAAGTGTCTCCTGTTATCTATGAGATGGTGGAAAGCCTAGACCGGCAGCGATTGTTGAACTCGAGGAATTGTAGACAGATATAAATTGTTTCGACAAATTTTCCACAATGTCATTGCATCAAGTATTAACTCTTAGATGTTGAGCAAGATGAATCTTATCATAGGTCAGCTGACCAGGATGCAGTGTGTTTTGTACTAAAACTAGATGCTTGTTAAGCAAGTCTCTGTAGTAGACACATCATCGACCTTAATTTTTACAGAAACAAGATTAATTATTCATAGTTGAGTCGACAGGTTTGACTGATGCTTGTGGTGTTTGTGTCGTATTTTCCTCGAGCTGAATTATTTTTTTTTGTTTCTTCATCGTTTAGAATGTACAGCTTTATTCTTGTTTGTTCATTTCATGTATAAATGGTAAATCAATAGTCCTAAAGTTGTGTTCTATCCGAAGGTTCCATTGGGAATAAGAACAGTGCAGAAAAATTAATTCTGTGATTTATTTTCTTTTATATAATCTGAGTATGAAATGTGAGAAAACGTAATCTCCCTTTGACTACAATTATCAACAACCACGCGAATTGGACGTCTGTAGCGGTTCCAAGTGTTGCATGACCTCGCTTCTTGATCAGAAAAAAGTCTCCTTTTTCTTTACGTCACTCAAAGTCCATCGAACTCTGCAACTAAATAAATCCAAAACTATCCTCACACTCTTCCCTTGCTTGAAGAATTAGCATGCTTGCTAAATCCTTCTTGAGTTAGATATTTGCTTCCCAGTTATTTCTCAGCATATGCCTCACAATATCCAGTATCAAATAGCATCATTTTGGCGGCAACAACACGAAACTTGCACTCAAAGAACACTGCTCCTCCAACTGCTTGCTTATATTAAGGTCAGTAGCATTTTACTCTCTGTCGCAACAAAATCAACAAACGATTAGATCTTGAAACCATGAAGTTCTCAAGGCAAGCATTGTGGTTAATGATGCCAATGGTGATGATGGTTTCTTCTTTGCCAGTGGCTCGGTCTTGGAGCAAAGAGGGACACATTCTAACTTGCAGAATTGCGCAGGTAGTCCTTTCGACAACATCAACATATTGCTAACATGCAAATTATTAAGCTCAAAAGATTAGTGTTTATGTGTTGCAGGATCTATTGGATCATGAAGCAGCAGAGACAGTGAAGCACCTGCTACCACAGTATGCAAATGGAGATCTGTCTTCTCTCTGCACTTGGCCGGATCAAGTCCGGCACTGGTACAAGTATCGGTGGACGAGCCCTCTCCACTTCATTGACACACCAGACGAAGCCTGCACCTTCAACTACGCAAGTAATCTCTTAATACAATCACAGTAGATCCAAAAATAGTTCTTTGAACTGGTATTATAAATCATTGATGCAGGGGATTGCAAAGAAGATAAGTGTGTTGCTGGAGCAATCAGCAACTTCACTTCGCAGCTTCTGCACTACCGCGAAGGCTCCTCCGATCGCCGTTGTAAAGATTTATATTTAGTAAAAAGATTATGGTGCTTGCGTTTATGTTGGTCAATCATTATTGTTGATTTTGCACAGACAACTTAACTGAAGCACTGCTATTCCTCTCCCACTTCATGGGCGATATCCATCAGGTAATAGCGTTCTGTCTTCATTGAAATCCAAGTTCTTGTCATTTACATATTCTATTTAAATGATTGATGTTGTAGCCCATGCATGTTGGATTCACCAGCGATCAAGGTGGCAACGCCATCCACGTCCGCTGGTTCAGGCACAAATCAAACCTGCATCACGTAAGATCATGATGGTTTGAATTAGAGGTCAAATTCCTCTTGCAACTTCACCTTGATGGCTCGATCCTTCTATGAATTAGGTGTGGGACAGAGAAATTATCCTCACAGCTCTTGCAGACTACTACGACAAGGACTTGGACGCTTTCCAAGAAGAGCTGCAGAATAATTTCACAAATGTGAGTTTATTTTGCGAAAGAAAAAACATGTTTGCATGAGTAATTAAGATTTCCTTCTTGCAGGGAATATGGGCTAGTGACATCTCCTCTTGGGTGGATTGTGATGATCTCCTCTCCTGCCCAGCCAAGTAAAATCTCTCACATGTTGCAGAATTAAAAATTCTCTTCATTTATCATCTCTTCTTCTTCCTTGGACAGGTATGCTAAAGAGAGCATAGGCTTAGCTTGCAAATCAGGATACAGTGGAGTTAGTGAAGGAGACACTCTAGCAGGTAATTTTAGCTCCACATTATTTTTAGTGTTAGGCAGAAGAAAAAAGAAGTTAACGATGCTTTTATGTTTTTCTTCTTCTTTTGGCCAGATGAATACTTCAGTTCAAGGCTGCCTATTGTGGCCAAAAGGATAGCACAAGGGGGCATCAGGTTGGCCATGGTATTGAACAGAGTATTTGGGGATCACAGGCAGGCAGTAGCATCACCAACCTGATCAGAAGTTTATGGCTCGGAAAAGATAAATTCAGTTATTAATTAGTATGGAAGAAATAAACTAATGAAGGATATTGTTAGCAAAAGTGCATTTCCTTGACATTACTGCAGTGTTGAATAAGCACAGTGCTTATTTCGAAAACACTATTATGTGATGTTGTAATGTAAAGTAATTAAGACCAAATTATTTTCTTACAACTTTTAAATTTTTAATTAATAAATAAAACTCTTGTCATGATAAAACAAGGCGTCTGGGTGGTGTAGTTGGTTATCACGCTAGTCTCACACACTAGTGGCCCCCGGTTCGAACCCGGGCTCAGACAATGTTATTTTTTATTTAAATGAATTTTCTCATTTTTTTGGAAAAATCTAGATGAAATTTCTTTTTTTAATTAATAAATAAAATTCTTGTCCTTATAAAAAAGGCGTCTGGGTGGTGTAGTTGGTTATCACGCTAGTCTCACACACTAGTGGCCCCCGGTTCGAACCCGGGCTCAGACAGTCATATTTTTTATTTAAATGATTTTTCATTTTTTGAAAAATGTAGATGAAATTTCTTACTCAGATTTAGTGGAAACTCGTCTTCCTAATTGCGGATCGGAGTTGGCGAAAGGAGCAGCGCGGCCAAACCTAGAAATAGGCAGCACGGCAGCGCAGTGGGTCTCCGGCAGCCGCTCTTTCTCAACCAAACCCGCGCTTTCCGCGCTTGGTTCGGCTCATGGCGGTCATCTATTCAACTCTCGTTCTTCTTCCTCCTCGTGGTCCTTTCCACCTTTTGCCGCACTCGCATCATCTCCTTGTTCGGATTCTTCTTGTCCTCGCTCCAATTGACGCCGGCCCGCCGCTGGGATTTCATTTATGTCGACCTTGGCAGCTTTTAAGTAGCACTCGCAATGCGATTGGGTCCGATGTGTTCTACCGTGGCGCGGCACCAACGCTGTCGAGCTTCCGCTGCTTCCTCATCTAGGTTAGAGCCTCGCGATCCTCAAAGATGAGTGCAGAAAAAAAGCTTTTTTCTCCCCTTTTTGAATAATTTTTGGTTCATTTTAGGTCGGCGCATGAGAGTTGTTTGATATTGTGGAGATGGATTCTACTACTAACTCTGAGCTAAATGATTCTAGCAACCCAATCTCTCCCAATTCAGTGCTACAAGAACAACCATCAGTGAACTCACCAGTTAAGAGAAGCCTAGAGATACACGTTGAGCCACCTCTTCTCCGCCCCCTTCGGCTTCGGGCTATCGGGAAGTTGCAACATCTTTCCTTCCATTTTTTCCCTGTGGTATTGGATCCCAGCACCGCTTTGACCCAATCGGAAAATGAAGTCGATGAACTTGAGCTGGATTCACTGGAGGCCTGCATGATTCTGCAACCTGTTTCCTTGTCTGAGATCAGCGATGATCTTGGATATGGAAGCAAGGGTTTTGAAGATAACTCATTTTTATCAACGCCATCGAATTCTTCGTCACCGATTGCCAAAGCACGAGAGACACCATCTAAGTCACCAGGTAATGCTGGTGAGAAAAAGACGGATGAGGCTGATGGTAGCAGCACTGATACTAAATCTTCTAAGCTGTTGTCGCCCACTTTGCCAATATTACGATTGAAAGCGCAACCTTCATCGCCTACCCCTATGTCGCCTTCCTCGCCTATGGTTTTAGCTGGAATACCAGTGTTCTTGGGGTCACCAAGGTATTCCACAATGGAGGCAGAACCAATTGCATATGCTGTGACTCTAGATCAAAGTAATCATGTCAGCAAACCTTCTGAAACATCTTTGCCCGTTTCAGCGCCGAGTGTGCCTAAGGCCCAAACTTTAGTTCCTCGAGCAACACCTGTGCAAAGCCAAGAACCCAAATCTTCTGGACCACCAGCTTTGTCAGGAGTGTTTTCCGCTCCGTCACTCCTCAGTAAGAGTGATTCACCCTCTTCGCCGACCTGGCCATCGCAAAGTTGTCTTGTGCCATCCTCTCCATCCCCACCTCCTCCTCCACCATCACCAGCATCATCGTCAGTGCAACAATCATCCTTGACATCATCAAATGGATTTGCACCACCACCACCTCCTCCATTGGCTGCAGCAAAAGCTATTCGTGCCAAGAAAAATGATGCAAGACTGAAAAGATCGACACAAATGGGAAAGTTATATAGAGCCCTCAAAGGAAAGGTGGAAGGTTCTACTTTAGATGGTAAAGCGTTGCAAGGAAGGAAAAATCAAGTTGGGAAATCCTCAGGTGGTAATAAAGCTCAAGGGATGGCTGATGCATTGGCTGAGATGACCAAGAGGTTAGTATAGCCAAGTTGAAGCTCTTACTAATTCTAGAGAACCTGAATTGTAATTTTCATCGATTAATATCATCATTTACGTCAGTCAAAGCTAACTGTGATATTTGCGCATCTTTGCTAGATCATCTTACTTTCGGCAAATTGAAGAAGATGTTGAAAAGCATTCTGCATCTATTCTGAAGATGATATCCTCTCTCAATTCCTTTAAGACAAAGGACATGAATGAGCTATCAAAATTTCACCAGAAAATTGAGCAAGTGCTTGAAAAACTAACCGATGAAACACAGGTAGAATTGCATCTAATCAGTCATTATAGCTTGCTGAGTGTTTCCTTAATGTCTATGAATATATTCTTTATTTTCAGTTTTAAGATTTTGTTTTTCTATTAAAAAGAAGGTATTTAAAACTTGAAAAATTAGTCGTTATCATTTTCTTGACATTCTTGTCTAGTAAAATTTATTATTAATTTTTTTGCAGAAGGTTCTTGATTTTCCCTAAAACAAAATGAAAAAATCAACATGAAAATTGTCCAGAAATAAAAAATCTGAAAACAGAAAAACAGTAGACTGTTTCCACAATTCAATGCTTAAACACCAATGCCATTAGGTTTGGAACCCCCATATCTTCACTAAACCAAACTGGTTTGGTTGTGTAAATATTGCCCTTGTGTAAACTATCTATAACCGGGAGGAAGAAAGTCTTCTTGTTAATTTTTCTAATGTTTCCATGGATTCAGGTCTTGTCTAGGTTCGAAGGCTTCCCGTTAAAGAAATTGGAGACTATTCGGGTGGCAGCTGCTCTACATATGAGGTTGGAATCTATAGTCGCAGCATTGAAGGGTTGGAAGTTAGCACCTCCAATTGCCCAGCAGCTTGCGAAGGTTGAATGCTACTTCAACAAGGTGACTTCATTAAATGACACTTTGATGTAGTTAACTAGTTATCAGCAACTTTAAGAAGGAATCTGATAACTATCCCACAGATCAAAGAAGAAGTTGATGTAACTGAGCGCAACAAAGACGAAGAATCCAAGAGATTAAAAAACCACAATATTATGTTTGATTTCACTGTCCTTGTAAGAATCAAGGAGGGCATGGTTGATTTATCATCAGACTGCATGGAAATGGTGCTCAAGGTTTGTTACCTCTGCTCATATCGTGTATAGTGCCTAAGAATCCTAGTTTTATATGCATTATTTTCCACTTGACAATTTACTTAATATAGATGCTTTTGGTTGCGACCTATAGATTTTCATGATTGGAGTTAAGAATCTAGTTTTGTATGTACTGTTTCCATCCGACTGTTTGCTTAATATGGATACTTTTGGTTGGATATTATAACTTTTCATTAATTATGGCTATAAGATATTTAAATGAGCAAGATGTTACTAGTTGTAGTTAGATCGTCATAAAAAGTTCAATGATGGGATAAAATTCATCTTATCCTCTTGACTTATTGGCATTTTCATCCAGATTGTGTTAATTACTTTGAGCTTTGAAGATCCAACTTTGAGGTTGCTTTTCTGTGCAGGAATGCAAAAAGACTCAGGAAATAACTGGAGAAATCACATCCAAATCAAAAACAAGATTGAAGATGCTGTGGAGGGCTTTTCAGCTGGCATTTCGAGTATACAACTTTGCCGGAGGACAAGATGACCGAGCAGATAAGCTGACCAGGGAATTGGCTCATGAGATAGAGGCTTGCCCTGAATCCTAGAGTTTCCTAGTTATTGGAGTGCATTTTACATGATGCAGTCGGATGTTCCATGCCTTTAACAGCGGTTAGGATTGTGTGTTTTTTTTTTCCTTTTAAACTTGATGTTTGAAGAAGTGTGTTTGTTCCAAAGGAAGCTTCCTCAACTTCAGTCCCCAAATTTAAGTTTTATTGGTGATGGAGGGCAGCAAGGATTAGATGCAAGTAGCTGCTTGTATCATTGACATAAAGGCAATTGATGCCAGGACAAACGAGAAATGAGAATCAAGACAAATATCTGTAACAAATGGACTGGGGACGACACAATAACCTCCTTGGAACCAAAAAGACTAGAAGAGAATCAAGAATTTAGCTTTGGTTCGATATGCTACTATCGTCAGTCGAAATTAACAAGTATTATTGTGCTCGGTTATTGCTTTACTTATGCATAATGTTTTATCAAGTAGAACAATGACCAATAGAAGCATAAATGAAAGCAATTCAGGAGAAAAGTAGTGACTTAGTGTGCTAGTAAGAGTGTAGCAAACACTCTTGTGCAATGAAATTAAAGAAAACAAATGTATTGTATTCAAAATGTATGCAAAATAACTCTCAAAAACCCTAAAAACAATCATAACGACTTCACAGCAGCAAGGCTCTCATACAAGAAAGTTAGCTTCAATTTGCTCTTATATATCTGTTTATGAACCCCTGTTTACGCTAGTGTCTTCTTCCAGCGGCAAAGATACTCCTCCAACTATAGTACTACTCAGAGATCAAGATGGTTTGCAGGCTCATCCAGAAGTAAAAAAGTTACCTGCAAAAAGAGAGCTGGCCAAGGATAGAATGTCTCAAGCACATAACTCGCATGAACATCATTTGTTTTAATCTATTTCATGCTTGTGCTTCACATGTGGCAAGTTCCACAACAAAGATTTATTACTCCGATAGAATTCTTATAAAAGGCAATACATGATAGCAGAGAGCAGTATTGTATTGAAAATCAAAATGTATGCAAAATAACTCTCAATGACCCTAAAAACAAGCATAACAACTTCGCAGTAGCAAGGCTTATCTATTAGATGTCTTACACCAGAAATGTAGCTTCAACTTGCTCTTATACATCTGTTTATGATCTTATACCAGTTTTGAATGAAAATCACATGACAAAGAACAGCATCGGTAAAATTGTAGAAGGGCATAGTTATGTTCTGAAGTGTATGCAGATTAATAGTATATCACTCACAGCAGAGCAGAAACAATAAGTTACATTTGCCTTTATTCATCAACCTCAGCCTTAATCTCTTTCAGAAGATCTTCCTTGTACTCTTCAAAAGAACCAGGGAATTTTCCAACAGTACCATCTTCCACAACCCATATCTCACTTTTCTCTTCATCCTCACACACTCGTGATATTAAACGGGAGTCATGACTCACCAAAATAACACCACCAGTGAACTCCTGAAGTGCATCTGCCAGTGCATCAATACTTTGCATGTCAAGGTGATTTGTCGGCTCATCCAACAAAAGAATATGAGGCTTAGACATGGATATAGAAGTAAACACGACGCGAGCCTTCTGGCCTCCAGATAATTTGGCGATGGGTGTAAGGTGGTTGTGGCTGGGCAGGCCAAATTTCCCAAGTTTAGCACGCACAGCCTCTTGCTTGCTAAATCCTTCTTGATCTGGATGAAGGCGGAGAAGGTACTGAACTGGGTTCTCTTCCATAATCAGGAGATCAACAAAATGCTGGGAATATCTCCCAATCCGGAGCTTTTGACTCCGACGAACTTCTCCTTCAGTGGGCACCAAGTCCCCTGCGAGTAAATTCAGCAGAGTGGATTTGCCAGCACCATTTGGTCCTACAATGGCAACCCTTGTCCCCATATCAATTCCCACATCAACATTGGAAAGCCTAAAATCCTCCCTGTTTGGATAGCTGAAGCTGACGTCGATGAGCTGCAGAAGTGGCGGTGTCAGCTCAGTGGGCTCCGGAAAGTGGAATACAACACTGTAATCCCTCCACCGTTGGGGCGCCTCAGGTGGTGGAGCATCATCATCTACCACCTTCCCCTTTGACTTCATTTTAGCTTCCTTGGAAGCAACATACTTGACCCGATCATCAACCTTGTCTTGCTTAGCCTTGTTGCTGGTCTTCTTTGCAGCTTTCATCTGCTTCTCATAAATTTCAAACTTCTTGTTTATTTCTTTTCGCTTTTGCTCATAGCCACTCTCAAAATCATCAAAGTTCCCACGGTAAACATGGAGCTTCAGCTCGTGAAGATGAATAATCTCATTGCAAACGGTGTTAAGGAAGTCTCTGTCATGGGACACCACCACCAGCGTCTTCTTCCAGCGGCAAAGATACTCCTCTAACCATAATACTGCTCGGAGATCAAGATGGTTTGTAGGCTCATCCAGAAGTAACAAAGTTGGCTGCACAAAGAGAGCTCTGGCCAAGGATATCCTCATCCTCCATCCTCCGCTGAATGACTTGGTCGGACGACACTGCATCTCCTTGGTGAACCCTAACCCAGCTAAGATCTTTGATGCCTGGGCCTCTGCAGCATCGGAACCCAAAAGCTGCAACCTTTCATATATTTCTGCAAGTTTCTCTCCACTATCATCGTCGTCTTCATCATCTCCTCCTTCAGGTTTCTCGGAGAGAGCAGCAGCCTCCTTGCGTAGGCTCACCAGCTCTTCGTTAGCCGACACAACGGCCTCAAGAGCAGTTCTTTCATCCCCAACCACTTCCTGCTCGACCAGGAGTACATCAATGTTGCGTGGGACGGGAATCTTCCTCCAAGCAAGGAGCTTTAACAGAGTAGATTTCCCCTTCCCGTTTGGACCAATAAGACCGTACCTCTTCCCATGGGCGATCTTGACGGTGGTGTTCTTCAGGAGCTCCTTCCCCCGAGCGGAAACAGAGAAATTCTCGATGGCGATGTCCCTCACGTTAGCATCGGCAGCACCCTCTTGAGCGTCAGGATCAAGGGCGGCTGCGCGGGATCCAATAACCACCGTGAAGACATCGTGGTCATCCCTCAGGGCCTCCTTCCGTGCCTGCTCGGCAGCGTACGCATTTAAGCTGTCCTTCTTCTCCCTCTTCTTGAGCTCCTTGTCGGAGATGGTGGCGGCCGACAGCTCGGTAACAGCGTTTCGAGATTTAGGTTTTGCGGTCTCTTCCTCCACGATCTCCTCTTCCTCATCGTCGGAAGGCGGTAGATCGATGTCATCCGTGTAGGAAGAGGATTTGGCTTTGGGCTTAGGCTTCTTCGAGGCGCCGGAAGACGAGGGTTTGGGCTTGTCCATGGAAGCAAGCATAGCCGACACAGAGATCTTCTCCTTTTTTGGTACAGCAGAAGCGATGGAGGCGGATTCCTTGGATTTTCCGCCCTTGGAAGAGGAGACGTCGCCGGAGGTTTTCCTCACCATGATGGCGGTGCCTTCAGCAGCAGAAAGAGAGGATGCGCCGAGGAAGCCCGAACGACGATTAGGGTAGAACCCTAGCCCTAAGAAAGCTGTATTTATAGAACTCGCGAACCGGTCGGTTCGGAACAGATCGATAGAGAAATAGACCGGAATATCGTTTATAAAATCGCGAACTTGGGCGTTGCTAATTTCTCGCGGAGGTGTCTCCCACGGCCGACGGAAACTGTTCTCCGACTGCTCGCGATGGATCGGGTGTCGGCGGCCGGCGGCGGAGACGGCGGAGCAGCGGCGGCGATTCCGCTGGTGAGGAAGCAGGGGCATCGTCGATTGGCACACTAAAGGTATCGCTGAATTAAAAAGATTTTTAATAATTAATTATTTCTAATTTGAAATAGATAGTTTAATTAATTTTGAGAAATTATCCTATTTAATATATAAACATTATATTTGCTTATTATATATATTATCAATTTATTATTATCATTTATAATATTAGTATTAATTTAATTTAATTTAATTTTAAAAATATTAATTACTTCAACGATATGTGCTCGGAAAATTACTCTTCCCACCCACCGGGATATGTGTGCGTCGGATAAAGAATCGCCAAGATACCAAGTGCCAAGCGTAGCACAACGGACACTGAAACACACAAATTGCGAACATATTAATTTTATTCAACCTATATTTGTCGCCACCACAAACAGCTGCAAAAGCCCACCCACCACCCGCCACCCAAATTGACACGGAGAATACCTTGTCCCTAGGGCAAGCCAACTGACGATTGTGACCCGGGAATAGTCCAGCAATGCCACACTTGTCATTGAAGAATACTGATAGGCTTTGACGACTGTAATTGTCTTCTAGTTTGCATCAATGGGTTAACAAAATGGAGCTACTTGAAGGCCATTTCACTCAACATAAGCAGCTGAAAAAACTAATAGGAGGTGGAGAAAAGAGATTACTTAAGTAATTGCCTTGGACATCAACAATGGCCAAGGCAAGGTAATCTTTGAGGAAATGGAGTAATTGGAAGACGTACCGAGATCTGCTATCAGATAAGAAGTGAAGCTAGCTACTGCAAGGAAGAAAGATACAACCTGGCCAAGGAGTAGGATGAGGGCTGGCCTCCACATCCCCTTCCTTTCCATGCTTAAACAGATTACAGTGTTGAAGCTTCAGATTTGTTTGAGATTCAGACGCATCCTTCTCTAGATTCTAATAAATGTCATTTGCAGAGTGATAATTCTAAAAAGAATCCAAAATTGCACGAATCAGAATCCACAAAAAGATTGGTTGAAGGAGACAGCAATCAGTTGCAGCAAAGCCATTGGTCCAGCGACGCCCAGACGCATCGAATTCTCTTCCTCCATTCGTCGCCACACAACGCGGCGCTCATCACAGGCTCTCCAACTCAACACGTATTCATTCGCTGCGCCACAGGAAACCGACCGCATACGTGCCCTCCGCTCCCACGCCCGATCTCCCCTCTCCTTTTTATCTTCCTCTGTCCCGGTCCCTTTTCGCTTCTCTCGCCTCTAAATTCTCTCAGCGGCTCCTCCCGGATGAAGCAATGGCGGACAGGAATGAATGAAGAGAGTCGAGGAGGAGCAGAGCAACGGCGGCGGATCCGCGTACGCGAGGCTGAAGCGGCACCGGGTGGAGATGGGCTCGGGTCGGGTTTGCATAGCCGAGACGTGGAGGGGGGAGGAGAGCCAGCTGGAATACTCGCCCGGTCGAATCGCGTTCGAGATGTTCTTGCCCGAAGGGCTGGGGGCAGCCCGCAAGGCCATGGTCGACGACGGCCGGCGGCTGGGGATCGAGGGCAAGTGAGGAAGATGAAGTAGCTTCCTAATATATATATTTTTAATTAATTCAGATATTTATTTGCTCATATGAAATTCATGCAAGAAAGTTTTGGTTTGTATTTCTTTCCTTAAAAAAAATATTTGCATATTTAAATCCGCTGTTTACCGAATTTTCAAAATTAATCCATATAGAATAATTTTAAAATTATTAAATTATATATTTATTTTCTATTTTATTCATAATCAAATCCGAAATCAATAGTCTATTTAAAACTCAGTTAACTCAATTAATTTGATCAACCGATTTATTTTTATTCAAAATTTATTTGTCGACTAATTTTTTTTATCAAAGTTAATTTTAAATAAAATCGATTGAAAAATAAACATCTCGGATTTACAAAAAAGTAACTCATATATATTGTCTAATTCTCATGATTATATCTATGCTCACAAACAATAATTTGATTTAATATATTAAGAATAATAATTTTTTGAATACGAATTAAATTTTTAAAATAATCATTACTCTTAAATAAATATTGTTCTCAATATATTAGGTTTAGGCAAACATATAAGAGTTAGTTTATGTTAATCCAATATTGTTTAGTCTATCAGTCGATTTTGGATAATGATTTTTTAATTCGGATTAGATTTTTCGAACATATTCATGGTGAAAAATATCATTGCTCTTAATGTATTGAGTCAAATTATGTTTGAGGACGTGAATATAATTAGGAAAAATAGACAAATATATAAAAATTAATTTCATATCAATATGAGGTTATTTGAAAATCAATCGATTGAATTATTTTATCAGTCGAATCGATTTCTCTCCCTTCGAAATTACTATCAATAAACTAATTTATTTATTTATTTTTATGAAAGATGATTTTGAAGAAAATCAACTAAACAAAGATGATTTTGAAGAAAACCAACTGATAAACTAAACAAAGATGATTTTGAAGAAAATCAACTGATAAACTAAACGATCTCAGATTGATATGAAATTACTTCCTACGTGTTCGTCTATATCTCCTGATTATATTCATATCCTCAAATATCAATTTGACTCAGTGTATTAAGAGTAATAGTTTTTTGAACACGAATTAAATGTTTCAAATACATTCATGTTCAAAATTTCATTACTTTCAATATGTTAGGTCATATTAATGTTTGAGAACATAGATATAGTCAAGAAAAATAGACGAACATATAAAATCAACTGATGGACCAAATGATCTCGATTGATATGAAAATAACTCTTACACCTTGTTTGGAAATCTTTTAAGTAAGGAATTGGAATTCAATTCCGAATTGAATTCCATCCGGAATTGAATTTCAATTCTCATGTTTGGAATGAATTGTAAAAACAGAATTTAATTTAATTCAATTGTTATACTTTTACGATTTTATTCTACGAGGATGGAACCAGAGCAACTTTAATTTGTTTTGTGAGAATGCGATTTGGTAATTTAATTCGTTTAAGTGAATTCCTTTCACAAATCATATGTGTTTAGGTGTGATTTGTTTTGAGGGGTTTGAAAGAAATTGGAATTCAATTGCTTAGCAAATCCTTCCTGAAAATTGCTACCAAAGGATGGAATTGAATTTCAATTCCCAAAGGAATTCCAATTCCTTCCTTTCCAAACATGGTGTTAGGGCGCGTTTGGTTTACGTTTTTCAGTTTGTTTTTCTTTTTCATTTTTATAGAAAATGCGGTTTTCTAGAAAACATGTTTGGTTTGTATTTTTCAGCTTTGTTTTCTAGAAAAAAAATATAGCATTTTCTGGAAAACTGGAGAATGAAAAAAAATCATTTTTCAGAAAACGAGAAAATACGGTTTTCTGGAAAATGAAAATAGAAAATGAAACAAACCAAACCCCCCCTTATATGTTCATCTACTTTTTCCTGATTATATGTATGTCCTCAAATATCAATTTGACTTAATATATCGAGAGCAGTGCTGATTTGAATAAGAATTAAAATTTTTCAATATATTCGTATTTACAAAATTATTGCTCTTAATATATTAGATTAAATTGATATTTAAGGACGTAGATATAATTAAGAGAATTAGTCGAATACATAGAAAATCGTTTCGTATCAATACGAAATCATTTGATATATCAATCGATTTTGTCCCAAACGACCTTAATAAAAAAAAAGAAATTAGTTAGCTAATTTTTATTACTAAACGACTGATTTGTTTGAAATTTTAAATTTTCAATAAATTGATTTTTAAATAGTCGATTTTTTTATTAGTCTATTGAACGAGGAGTAAAATAGATCATAAGTAACTGATTTAATAATTTTAAATTTTGATACTAATTACATAAACATACGTGCACGGTTCAATAAAAAATCATAAATTAAGCCAATTGCCAGCTGGATGGTCACTATTAAGGAATACTTTAATGACGATAAAATTATCACACTGCTGACTCCGCAATTGGCTAACACAGCCGTGGAGCCCATTGGCAATTCAAATAGACGGTCGAGTATATATCAGAGGCGTGTCTGTACGCTCACCTTGTGGTTCCGGTTTAGACCCACTGTTTGAACCTTGGATGACCAGTCATCCACTTGTTTTGATCAAGTCCAATTTGACTTTTATTGAATTCACGAAAATTGGCATCTCTACCGTTACATTATGAATCCCCCACCTTGAACGGGGAAGATCAACAGTTGTTCTGCCGTACGAAGGTTGGCTTCTTGTAAAGGATCCTCATCCGGTTTCGGAACATTGAATCGGGGGAATAGGGAAGACGATAAAGCGAACCGGCTCTTGCAAAGGCAGGCACGGCGTTTCTTGTTGGGTTGCTTCCGCCGCCTTCCTTCATCGTCGTGCTCCGGTGATCTACCAGTCTATTGGCCTTCCCAGGCTGTTCTGTTCATTCGTAAGGTAAGGAGTTATTATCTACGAAGGAAGATCTTGCTTCTTCGGCTCTTGTTACGAAATTGATGACGCCGGGGGTTTTTTTTTCCCGATATTTGTTTCTTGATTAATCTTTGTCGGGGCCTCGTGTTTGATTCCTATGGTTTGATATTTTTTACGGTACGTATACGGGATACATGTAGTGTTTCTCTTGGATTTCATCCTTTCAGCTTAGATGGCTTTCGCTTTGTTTGGTTAGTCCCTTTTACACCCTCCTGTTTCGCGTCTCTATTAGATTTTTGTTTATTCTCCCTTCCCAGAAATTAATGGACAACAAGATGCCTTCTTTAAAATTTGTCTCTTGTGGAACTTGATGGGTTTTGTGTTTCTTATGCTATGAACAGTCCTTGTCGGGGATATGTTCTGTACTGGTAAATTTACATAAATGTTTCTCGTGGTGTTTATGTGAAATAATCATATGAAAACTTCACAACAAGCTGAAGAATAATCAGAAGATACCTGATTTTCAGCTATCGGGCAATCTTGTGCGGTTTAATTCATTGCAATATCTCATGTTTATGTTGTGCTTCGCAGAGCTCCCGTACAGTCTCACTTCTTTTATTCGTAAAGTTTGTGTTTTGTGATTGGGAATCAAAGCGTCAATATTTTATTATCTAGACTAAACTATTGGGATAGGGCCCTGTATCTCACATAGACAACTGCGATCTAACATAACAACAGGTATCTATGTAATCATGTCCTAGTATTTAGTGCTAACCTTGACTTCTTTTTTAGTCTTCTACGGTGAGATTGGTGATTTGTGCAATGTGGACTGAATGACAGATGCTGCTATGAACTTGTGACACATTTAGCTGAAAGTTTGTTCTAACTAATAGGTTCAACGACGCCCATATGGGTTTACTACAACGAAACTGCGATGTTTTGTTCTGACTAATAAGGGCAATGATGCTCATATGGGTTTACTACAACGAAACTCCAGGTTGGGATGTTTTGTTCTGACTAATATGGGCAATGATGCCCTTATGGGTTTACTACAATGAAACTCCACATTGGGATGTTTTGACCATGTGATTTATGGTTTTCAAGTCAGCTAATCAATATTCTCATGTTGTTAACTAGTAACAAGTCATATTAGTGCCTATTCTCAGGCTTGATGAAGTGACTAGCTGTTAATGGTTGCATCATATGGAGTTGTTACTATCACTCACATGTTGATGACTAAGGTTATACTAGGCTAAGGTATACACATTTGATCATGACTAGGGTTGGCAATCTTAAAAACTACTGACAAAGCAACCCAATCCAACCCAAGATATAATTAATAAAAAAAATTGAGAATGAGATGGCACCACCGGAATGTATAAATTAGCTTCATGGATTGTCCCCATTTATAAAGATAGTTCATTTTTAAAATTATTATTAACTTTTTATGACACAAACCATTTATAATATGGTTAACAGGGCAGAAATTGTCACCCTTAGTCATGGCAAAAATTAAGTAGGGCAGGTTGTAACAATTCAATCCCAAACGGTTGAAGTCGATGGCTTAATATAATCAATTTGGACTTAAGCATTTTGGACATGGTACTCTAGCTGATTCATGCTAAACGCTTATAGGCAAATTCTGTCATTGTTCACGTCAGTGATAGTTATAATGATTCCTGGTATTTTGTAGGCTTAATTTACATTGATGTCTAAAAATGTTGTATTTACTTAGGTCTTCTGACAAAATTCTATTGGCCACTTGCATTTAGTTTCCTTTTGATATGCGGCGTTTGAACCTTCAAATAATCTTTACTAGTGTAATACCCGTGTGATGCACGGGAATCTTACACAATTCAAATAACATGTTTAATGATAATATATATATATATATTATATATATTATATATATATATAAATATATATATATATATATATATGTCATTTTGTATTATTAAATGAAAAATTAAAATGAAAAGTAACCTGCAAAGATCACATGTTCTATGTAACATGCAAAGATCACATGTCCTATTTGGTTTAGGCGGGAATCGTAAGTTCCCTGTGAATGTCACGTCTGCATGCGTACTGTTGCAGGTCATATTTTGTACTATTAATCCCATACATGTAAAGTGTTCTTGATTCCCTTGGATTAGATTCTTAAATTTTGACAGGACCTGTTCCCTTGTCCATCCTTTTCAGTTAGCAGGATGTCAATCACTTCTCTCTCATCCGCTTGCCCACTTCGAAGCCATGTCAAGCTCCAGCCTTCCTCTCAGCTAATTAAGAGCCCGTCCTCACTGAGCTCCTTGAAGTGCATCTCAAAGGCATCAGCACTCAAGGTATCCAACAACTTCAGGGCTTCTGCTATGGCAGTGTACAAGGTGAAACTGATTAACCCAGAGGGGGTTGAACATGAGTTTGAAGCTTCAGGTGATACCTACATTCTCGACGCAGCCGAGGATGCTGGAATTGATCTGCCATACTCCTGCCGAGCTGGAGCATGCTCCACCTGCGCTGGTCAAATGGTGTCCGGCAAAGTGGATCAGTCTGATGGCTCTTTCCTTGATGAAACACAGATGGAAAAGGGTTATCTCTTGACTTGTGTCTCCTACCCCAAATCCGATGTTGTTATCCACACTCACAAGGAAAGCGAACTCTATTGATAAGCTCCAGTCAGTCCGCCATTCTATCTTTAAAGTGTCTGAAATAATAATCGATATGTACTCTTCAATTAGGGTTCATTTTCTACGAGAGGCATGCTGCTGTTAAGTGAGATTATTGAACCCCTTTCTCTTCGTAATCTTGCTGTGGATGATACCATATTGTTGTGTTCAGACTCTAAAAGCCTAAATTTTCGTTGCAAATTTGTGGTAGCAATGCTAACGACGTCTCTCTTTCTTACGTTGAAACCATTTCTGGTATGATATTTTAATCGTTATAAAACAAATTGTTTGGGGACTACGTACTACCTGTTCCCTTGTTCTAAAAACTTGGTTGCATACTATTCGACTCACACCTTAATTACTTTAGCTCACTTGCAATCTCTAATTATAGCAGTTTTACACATTTTAGTTTAGGGCAAAAATTAAGAAGGCGTTTATTATTTACGTTTTTGTCAGATTCTTTTATCTAAAAAATTACTCTTAAATGTAGTGTTGTTGTAGAAGTTATCAGTTAATTTTTAAAATATATAGAAATTATCAATTAGTTTCTACATATAAAAATTAGTCAATAACTGTTATACATTGCAAAAATTATATGTTAGTTTTTATACTCTCGATCGTAATTAAATTATATTCAATTGAAACGTAACGAATGTCATGAAATCGTATTTGTTTGGTTTACTCGTTGAAATGCTATTTTAATCAGATTATCACTCAAAAAATGACATGAAATCATCATTGTAAAAGTTAATAATTAGTTTCTACCATTATAAAAGTTAGATGCTAGATTTTATAATGTATAGAAGTTCGATGCTAGCCTCTACACGTTGTAGAAGTTGCTTGCCTCTGCACATGTTAAAAGCTAACAACTACAATGATAAAAATTAATAACTATTCTACATGATTGAATGATTAGATAATGTATTAGCTACTTGCTAACATATGCACATTGTATAAGTTAGTTGTTAACTTTTATAATTATAGAAACTAACAAAATTAATTGTTAGCTTTTACACTGTCAAATGATTAAATAATATTAGGATATTTTGAGCATGTTACTTTAAAAGAGACAAAGACGGGTATTCATTTGACTTTTTAGAAAACAGGAGCATCATATGACGAAAACTCAAATAATGGATGTTCTTTTCATATTTTAATAATACAATTTAAAAAAAAAGAAATTTGATGTTAATTTTCTTTTGGAATAAAAGATGATATCATCATCGGCCTTATGATAAGATATTGTTCCGAAAGAAATCGACGTCGACGGCCAATTATCAAGGTTCAGCCCACACGAACACTGACGTTAGAGGAAGAATTCACATCCTGCGAGATTAATACGAGCGTTAGGGGAATAAGCCGGAGGTTGTCCGGCGGAGCCCACTCCGACGCTCAAGTCAGTGTCTCTATCAAGGAGATGAAAAGAAAGGCGAAAAGGAGATGCGTGAAGTAGAGAGAATGTAACCCATTTATCGGAAGGGTTAGGGGTACCTTTTATACCTGCGACGGTTGTTTCGCGGGTCTTCACGATCTTTGCCATGTCCTCATTAATTGTTGGTTACAGGATAACTTTTGCAACGGTCCACGTCGTCATTAAGTTCGGACCGTTACGACAATTAAGGGTCATGATTACTCCGCGATAATTGGTAATGGTTATCCGCATATTCGAAGAAAGTGGGCCGTTTCTTGAGAACGAATGCTTCCTGGGCTCTGCTCCCCCGAGGTGGTCTCGGGGTCTTTTGGCCCGGGGGGTCCCGAGCATTTCCCCTTCACGAGATGGTCTCAGGTGTTGGATCTTGTACGGTTGCTAGAGGGGGGGTGAATAACAATTCTTCGGCATTCTTCTTCTTACGTTGTTAGTTGCGCAAGCGGAAATATAAAAGAATAAAACTAACAACAAGAAACAATGCTAACAAACCGGTTTTACTTGGTATCCACCCCTAAAGGTGACTAATCCAAGAATCCTTCGGTGGATCACTCCCCGGATAACCTCCGGCTAGCCCTTGTCGCTCCTTGTGGGTGGAGAAACCTCGCCACAGCACTTCGACAACACCTGAACACCAAAGGCTACTAATCTACTTTAACCAAGCAGATTTCGCCGAGAGTCCCAGCTCAAACCGAGTTCTCTTTAAAAAGAACTCGGGCTGAAAACCCTCGCTGGCAGTCGGCTGCTCCTAAGGCAGTCGACTGCCCCCACTCAAATTCGACCGTTGACAGCCCCAACGTTCGAATTTTGCTACAGACCAGTCGACTGCTCCCAGAGCAGTCGACTGGTCCAGGGCCAAAACTCTTCTGTGAGTTTCTGTGTTCGCTGGTAGTCGATTATTATATTCCCAGTAGACTGCCCAGCTTACAAACACACTCCTACTCACTCTCAAGGCCCTCCTCCACGCGCGCCTTCAGATCCACTCCCTTGGCTTGCCTCTTGAAGTCTTCTTCCACCGGCTATCGTCCCTCAGATGTGCACACAAGTCCTCGACTTGCCTCCATGCCACCCTTCGTGTGTG
This sequence comes from Boesenbergia rotunda, assembly GCA_024364735.1. Classification (NCBI taxonomy): domain Eukaryota; kingdom Viridiplantae; phylum Streptophyta; class Magnoliopsida; order Zingiberales; family Zingiberaceae; genus Boesenbergia; species Boesenbergia rotunda. The sequence continues at coordinate 422,459 of JAGFNQ010010590.1, forward strand.
CCCTTTGAAGTCCACTTCCCAGCTTGCCATTGGAGTCCTCCTCCCTCGGCTCTTGTCCCTTCATGACTCGCTGACTCTTCACCAGCAGCCTTGATTATTGCCTTCGCGCCCTCTTCATCTTCGGCCCTCGTCCCTCGGATGCACACAGGCCTCCAGCTTGTCTCCATGTCATCCTTCACGTACGCCTCCAAGTCCGCGCCCCTCGGCTTATCATCTCTGCTATACCAAGGTCCCTCGGGTGCACATAAGCCTCCAGCTTGTGTCCATGCAACCCTTCATCATATCGAAGTCGTCCAGCCAAGTCAATATGTGTAAACCTGCACAACCTGCACACTCAACATACACATATTAGAACACAAGGGAAACCTAACTTAAACCCTTTGCTCAAACATCAAAATACTTGGTCACTCCGGACAACAGATTGCCTCAACAATCTCCCCCTTTTTGATGTTTGGCAATACGTTTAAGTTAGGGAAAATAAATAGTAATAAGTAGCAAAAACAATGCTAAACAAACAACTGGACTTACGTTGCCAAGACTCCATCTTGGACTTACACCGCCAATGCATATGCAATGCAATCATGAATCCTATCCCAAGGCATTCCACACCTAACCCTCCAAGTTAGGACTTTTCACACACCTAACTTTCCAAGTTAGGAATTTCCACACCTAACTTCCCAAAGTTAGGAATTTTCCACACCTAACCTTCCAAGTTAGGATTTTTCACCAAAAACGGGATTTTTAAAGCTTCTCCCAAGCTCTCCCTACATTGGACTTACAAAGACTTTTTAAGAACCTCTCCCCGGTTCCCCTTACGCCAAGAATGGAGCAACCATGCTCCCCCTTAATCACAGCTTCCCCTAAACCTAGGGTTTTTTGCAAAGGTGTATTTGGTTTCCCAAACTAAACCCAACACTTCTCCCCCTTTGCCTAACATCAAAAAGACTCTAACAATATCCCAATTATTTGATTTTTTAATCCCTAATGATCATAAACAACGTGTACTAACCCCCCATACACTGAAACTTAATTCAGCCTTTACCAGTCGACTGTCCCAAATGGCAGTCGACTGATACTCTGAAAATCAATTTTTCAGACCACATTCAGAAATGCGCCAGAAATTTCACACATCTCCAAAAATTTCCAAATTTTATGGAGAACTTTGTGGTACATATACCTACTTGGGAAAAATACATTTAACCATGTATCTATCACCATTCCCAAGTTGGACACAAAACCCAAAACTAGCAAAAAAAGGTTCACTCAAAACTTTGCCCAAAAGTCCTAGTTTTGGTTTCCCCTTGATGTTACTGCCCATGCCAACCTACAATGCAACCCTAGCATTGATTTGTATGACATTTGTTCATCAAAAACCAACCTTCATGCTATATGACCCAAATGTCATATTTCTATGTATGAAACACATAATCCATGTGCCAAAACCCAAGAATTGAGACTCAAGTTCATCTTCAATTCTGTTGGCACATCCTATGGTCCATTTAGAACCCTAGAAGCAACTTTCCTAAGGTCCATTCACCATATATCCCAAAACTTCCTATGAAAATTAAGGCAAACAGGAGGCAACCTCCCCCTTAACCTATGTCTTCTCCCAATTTTCAATTTACCAGGGTCAAGTTCTACCCAACTTGACACCATACCACCAAAGTTAAGTTTCACCCAACTTAACACCATAAATTTCCCATGTCAAGTTAATCCTAACTTAACAACCTAAGTTTTCTACCCTAGAACCCTCTAGAAAATCATAGAAAACCTGGAAAAATAAAAAAAAATTGCAAGCATATTTGCTAGGATATATCCTATCATAGAAAAATATGATTTCATGAAAAATACAAATGTGCTTAACTTTTGGTACATTCTCTAATTTCCTAAAACATGACCATTTTGTGTCAACTTCCAAATCTACTTCTAATTCCATGTGTTTGCTAAAGCTTACTATTATAATTTGACACATGGAATTGTCTTCAATTCTCCCTTTTTATCTCCTAATCCTAGACACATATGGGAAGTTTTTATATCCTTTCATTCATCAAGAGCTTATCATTTAACATCATCCAATGAATCTTAAGCACTTATCAATTCTCCTTAAATTTTGTGATATCAATAAGACCTTATTCCATAAAATCAACTTTGAATCACAAGACAAACCTTGATTCAAAGATTATGAAATCATAACCAAGGAGTTTAATTCAAAACCATATCCCATCATTCAATCTATGAACTCTAAATCATATAGTATCAACCCATGACAAACAATCTCATGACGTAATGTGAAACTTTCCTAGGCTTCCAATTCTACAATCTCTTGCTAGCCAATCTGCCTTTTCTTCTCAACCTTAGGTATCGACTGGCAAATCGAACAGAAAGCTCCCAGGGCTGAATTCACTCGGATCAGTCGATTGCCCCCCAGGGCAGTCGACTGATACCTGAATTTCAGGTTTTCAGCCCAATTTCAGAAATGCCTAGTTAATTTCATAAATCTCTAAAAAATTTGAAATTTCGTGGGGAGATTTGTGGAACCTATGTCTACTTGGGAAAAATATGTTTCCAAATAAATGTACTCTAAATCCCAAGATTGGTACAAAATTCAAACCTATCTAAATTGTATCATTGAATCCTTATCCAAAAGTCCTAATTTTGGCCTATCCTTGATATATCTTTTCGTACTTGACCACAATTCATTTCTATCATTGAATTATATGGTTTTCACACATTAAAACCTAATTTTACCCAATATAAGCCTATTTTCATCTTTTTCACCATAATTCTCCTTTTAATGTGTAAATTCCCTAGGATTAAGACTTAGCCAAGTCTTCCAATCCTTTTGACATATTTCCTAGTCCACCTAGACCTTCCTAGAGAAATCTGATAGGATCGATGGCTCGGCTTTTCTCTACACTAGGGTTAGCGCAATACAAAATACAATAGAAAAACAAGATTCAATGCTAACACAAAGTACTTTTACTTGGTATCCACCCCGAAGGGTGACTAATCCAAGGATCTGCACGCGTACACCACCTCCACTATGAATAGTCTCATTCAAGGTGGAGAAAACCTTTACAACTTTGCCTTCTTCCTCTTTCCAAGATCACAATGAATACTAGAGGAAGAGTAAACCAAATGGGGCACTAACAGCACTTCAATACCGTAAAGAACAGTACTCTCCTCGTGCCCAAAAAGTCCCCTTTAAATAAGAGTAGAGAACAGCTTCGCAAGCTGTCCAACCCGCACCAGTCGACTGCCCATTTGACAGTCTACTGACCTAGCTTTAAATGCTAGCCAACGACTAGTTTTTCGGGGTTACCAGTCGACTGCCCCTGGGGCAGTCGACTGGTCCGAGGCTGTAAACTCTCTGTGAGTCTTGGCAGTCGACTGCCCTTTGGCCAGTCGACTGCCCATCCTTTATACTTAATTACAGTCACTCAAAACACTCTCCTTCAAGTATGCCTTCAGGTATGCTCGCTTGGCTCGCCTCTTGAAGTCTTCTTCCTCTGGCTATCGTCCCTCGGATGCGCACACAAGCCTTCCTTGGCTTGCCTCCATGCCACCCTTCACGTGTGCCCTTGAAGTCCACTTCTCGGTTTGCCTTTGGAGCTCTCCTCCCTCGGCTCTCATCCCTCGGATATGTTCTCCATGTGTTATTCTCCAGTCCTGCAAGACTTAGTCACACATATCAAATACAACCAACACCCTAACCTTAAACTTATTGACACACACATCAAAACCATGATCTTCCCAATCATTCTTGGGTCGATTGCCTCAACAAAATCATCTCTTGAGATCCATTTACCATGGACCCCAAAGGCTCCTAGAGCTCCCTCTTGAGCTCTTAGCCCTAGTCACCTCTCTAGGTGACTCAATCCATACTAGACTACACCGGTGTGCCACCGGTGATTCTTGGCCTACAAAATTGATCTTCTTAACCTTAGACACCTTGTCTTTGGTTAAGTCATTCTTTTTACCCTCAAATGGCATCCCTTTGCCATTTTTAGATATCTCCTTCTTGCCATGATTATATGCTTCCCCAGCATATTTCTTTCCATTTGCTTTGGAGGTCTTAGACCGGTATCCCAAACCCGATCTATCATAGTTGGGTTTTAAACTACTCAACACCGTATCTTGACCCTTAGATCCAACCTTGAATCTTTCTAGGGTCTTTTCTAACTTATCAAGCCTTGCCCTCAAGGCTTGATTTTCCCTTTCTAAGTTTTTAACCTTCGAGTCCATATGTCCACTTTGGACATTCTTAGACATACCCTCCTTTCTAGGCACATTCTTTCCCTTCTTGGGATTAATGTCATGATTCTTAGGTCTTAAGGTTCTAGGTTTATCATGATGCATGCTTTTCCTAGGGTTTTGATCTACCTTGTTAACCCTAGTCCTATCATTATATCTAAATCCAAAATTATGCACCATCAAACATTTTTCATTAATTCTAGTATGCATGAATGAATAATTAATACTATTTTTATCATGCATAGAGGAACTTGAATTTGAATTACTTTTTAACTTAGGATTAGGAATTACCTCCCTTACCCTTGAAGTTCCTCTTTGTTGTGAGCTTCTCTTATTCCTTTCCTCCTTTTCCCATCTTCTTAGATGCTTCATTTTCTTGATTTCACCTTTCTTTGGGCACTTGGTGTGGTTGTGCCCTAGCTCTCCACACGTGAAGCATCAAATTTTCTTCTTTTTAGCTTGAGCTTTTTCATTCCTACACCTCATATTAGATTTAAAAGGAATTGAAATTGGTTTAGATTTTACCTCCTTTTTACCTAGTGGGCACTTGTCCTTGTAGTGCCCCTTTTCATTGCATCCAAATCATGTGATATAGTCCTTGGTCTTTGCTTTGGTGTAGGTTGAAGCTCTTTCTTGTTCTTGTAAGGATGAGGGTCTCTCCTCCGCCTCAATTCTTGAAATTTATACCTCTTCTTCTTCTTTTGAGGAGGTGGATGATCCTTCTTCATTTTTCTCCTCTTCGGATGTCGAGCTCCTCTCCTCATCCGATTGGTCCTTCTCCTCTTCTCTTGATGAAGTAGAGGATTTCTCACTTGATTGTTCCTCCTCTTGGGCTCTTGAGCTCACTTCCTCAGGCTCTTCCACTAATTGACCTCGTGTAGGGTTTTCATGGATTTCTTCTATCTTTTTTCATAGATCATGTGCATTTTTGTATACCCCTACACTACTCAAAACATGGTTAGGCAAAATATTAATCAATGTACCGATAACCTTTTCATTTGCCTTAGCTTGTTCTTGTTGCTCTTGATTCCAATATCTAGGCCTAAGCTTCTTTCCGTGCTTATCCTTTGGAATCTCGAAGGGCTCTTCAAGAGCAATCCTAAGGTTCCACTTCATTGCGAACCATGTCTCCATCCTTGTCTTCCAATACTCAAAGTCTTCATGATCGTAGGATGGTGGAGTGTAAATGTCATCCCCAAATTTGTCTTCCATTGTTCTTCCCTCTAGCTTTTGCTCTTCTTGGCGGTTATTCTAATCACAAGCAGTCCTTCGCTCTGATACCACTTGTTGGATCTTGTACGGTTGCTAGAGGGGGTGAATAGCAATTCTTCGGCTTTCTTCTTCCTACGTTGTTAGTTTGCGCAAGCGGATATACAAAAGAATAAAACTAACAACAAGAAACAATGCTAATAAACCGATTTTACTTGGTATCCATCCCTAAGGGTGACTAATCCAAGAATCCTTCGGTGGATCACTTCCCGGATAACCTCCGGCTAGCCCTTGTCGCTCCTTATGGGTGGAGAAACCTCGCCACAGCACTTCAATAACACCTGAGCACCAAAGGCTACTAATCTACTCTAACCAAGCAAATTTCGCCGAGAGTCCCAGCCCAAACCGAGTTCCCTTTAAATAGAACTCGGGTTGAAAACACTCGCTGTCAGTCGACTGCTCCCAGGGCAGTCGACTGCTCCCAGGGCAGTCGACTGCTCCCAGGGCAGTCGACTGCCCCCACTCAAATTCGACCGTTGACAGCCCCAACGTTCGAATTCTGCTACACACCAGTCGACTGCTCCCAGAGCAGTCGACTGGTCCAGGGCTAAAACTCTTCTGTGAGTTTCTGTGTTCGCTGGCAGTCGACTGTTATATTCCCAGTCGACTGCCCAGCTTACAAACACACTCCTACTCACTCTCATGACCCTCCTCCACGCGCGCCTTCAAGTCCACTCCATTGGCTTGCCCCTTGAAGTCCTCTTCCACCGGCTATCGTCCCTCGGATGCGCACGCAAGTCCTCGACTTGCCTCCATGCCACCCTTCGCGTGTGCCCTTTGAAGTCCACTTCCCGACTTGCCCTTGGAGTCCTCCTCACTCGGCTCTTGTCTCTTCATGACTTGCTAACTTTTCACCAGCAGCATTGACTATTGCCTTCGCGCCCTCTTCATCTTCGGCCCTCGTCCCTCGGATGCACACAAGCCTCCAGTTTGTCTCCATGTCATCCTTCACGTACGCCTCAAAGTCTGCGCCCCTCGACTCATCATCCCTGCTATACCAAGGTCCCTCGGGTGCACTCAAACCTCCAGCTCGTCTCCATGCAACCGTTCACCATACCGAAGCCGTCTAACCAAGTCAATATGTGTAAACCTGCACAACCTGCACAGTCAACATACACATATTAGAACACAAGGGAAACCTAACTTAAACCCTTTCCTCAAACATCAAAACACTTGGTCGCTCCGGACCACAGATTGCCTCAACATCAGGGACCTAGCTTCCCGAGGTGATCTCGGGAGTGAGTCTTTTGATTTGGTCTCCAGAGTATGTCTACTCACGGGAGTCTCAGGGGATCCCCTTCCCGAGATGGTCCAGGGGCTCCGGAAAGAGAGTCGTTTAGACTCAACATATCTTACCACACAGCTTTTTCAGTCCACGTGTTAGCCACGAGGTTCTCAACCCATCAGATACAAATAAATAAATTATAAAAATATTTTATAATTATTAAAAAATTATTTTGAAATCTATTAAAATAAATACCCATTACATATAACAACAATTATCTGGCCGATTCTATTTTTTTTTTATCGTTAGTTTAAAATGTTCTTCTTATAAATCATATATATATATATATATATATATATATATATATTATATATATATATATATATATAATAAAACATATATTCCTTGTGCCGTGACCGGTTGGCTGATGGCCTGAGGCTGGCTAGTATAATAAAATGAAATATTCAAATGAGAGAATTGCCCTAAAATCCCCGACACCACTTTTAACTATTCCTTCGATCTCGAAGTAAAAAAAAAAATCTTTTCACTTCCTGACGCAGCTCTTTTATATATGTGTGTGTTCTAACTCCTCATGGACATCAAATTAGCCAATTAACCTCGTTTTTAATTGAAACCCACTTGAACCTTTTTTATTGGATATCAGGCATGTTTAAAAGCAACAAGAGGGTAGATCAGAAGTAAAACGATTTGAGAAAATTATCATGAAATAAATGGATGAGATAAAGATGTTGAAAAAAGGTGCATTGAATTAGAGGTTGGAAATGTGAGACTTAGTGGCATGGGAAAAGAGTTTGTCGTTCATAAATGTGCCAAGATTGTTGAGTAGGTTGATAAAACCAAGGAAGAAGTTACTTTTGAGTATTCACTTTGACCATTTTATTTACGTAATGGTACAAGAAGTTATTCTGATTTGACAAAAGAAAACATTTGAATTGGTGCATTAGATCGTAATTATTTAAGCTGCGTACTAATCATCAATCCAATCGCGCATCCATCAACATAAAGTTTTCTTCCGGCATCCGGGACTATGATGCAACGGTAGGACGACTAATCACTATCTTAGTCACTATCTAAAAATCTATTTTACAAATAAAATAGATTTCCCACTAGAACTCCATCAGCATGCGCGACGAAAATCTTGGATCCGTAGGTTTTCAGCCTGCACTTCGCCTCACACCTAAACCACACGTCGCACAACAACATCATTAGTCAGCGATTCATGTCTTCCTCAGTGGACCCATCGGACATGGAGTTGTGCACCTCATCCGCGATGTTGACGCCATGCAAGCGCTTCGGTCGGCGAATCAGCGACGACTCGACGTCGCTCTCTTTGGACGACGACATCTCAACCCCAACCTCTTCCCACTCTTCTCGCCAACCACCCACCCCTTCGCCGATGACGAAGAGGACACGGAAGTAGACGGAGCTCTCTTTGGTGCCACATTTTCAAATTTGTTCAAGACTAGATATCGACAGATTCTTCGTTTCTAGGTAGATTAGGGAGAAGCTAGCTAGTATGATCCAACCAATGCGTATTTTACTCCAAAATACGCTCTGATGCATCTCTTAAATCAACGGTTCATTTTTCCTCTGGGACAGGAAATTGAAGGATCTCAAGTCTGGCATATTTCTGTTCTATTTCATGTTTTTCAGAGTTTATTTAGTATACAAATACCACGTACAAAAAAGAAAATGGGTAGGAGAATTAAAAAATTGATGAGCATCATCAAGTTCTAGTCTATAAACTATGTCTTTCATTCTTGCAGTGGGTTGTTCTTATAAGAAATCATGAGATTGTAATTCAAGATTACTCTTGATGTCGGGGTACTACATACCTTATCTATTCCTGACACACCTCGCGGTCATTCCGTCCATCCAGTACCATCGTACTGCTCGAGCACCCCGCGCCATGTCGCGGTACTCCCAAGTGCTCTCATACGAGCTGACAGGTACCATACCCTTGTTCCGTCGACACGGACAAGGGTTGTCAGCTCCCCCGGCTATATAAGCCCTGCACTTCTCACTCCGCAGGTATGCGCGTGAGCCATCTCTTCCACCGTATTTCTATTCGGCTCCATTATATCCTGCGGATACTGACTTAACCGTCGGAGTGTCTGGCCGGGGAAACTCTCCGGCGGGTTTGCTAACGGTCACTGTTTTGCAGGCAGAAGCCAGGTCGATGCCACCTCGGCAGCTCGTTTCGCTCAGGAGACCATCCTGTCCTTGGAACTTCCACTTTGTCTCGCGATAAGATCAACTGTATTCCCTATGTTTCAGTGGTATTGCAACACAAGTTATTTATGATTCTATTCTACAATTAGGGTGCCACATAGATGGTTTTTAAATGGTACCAAATATATTTGAAGATTTCGTTCTTTGTATACGTCTTTCCATGATAATCAAGTGTGATAATAAATTAATGTTCAAACATATTTTTTGAATGCAATTATGATGGAACAACAAATTTCTAAAGATCACTGCAACAAGTTCCCCCTTTACCAGTAGCTCCACTACAATGAATTCATTTTCAAATCTATAAAAAAAAATTATGGATTCAATTAAATGGTTGATCAGTTCCCTTGGAAACAAAGTGCCACATCCAAAATCTATCTTAGGTTATCTCCAAAATCATTGATCCATTAGCCAAATGCAAATTGAGAACTCTTCTATTTTTTTTGTTAATTCTGCCGAATTCATATTCATTTGGTAAAAAATGATGATGATCAGAAAGTCGATCACTAAATGACTGCCCTATATATGTAGAAGAAAAAATGGCAAAGAGATATCTAACAAGGTGGAAAAGATTAACGACAATGAAAAGATCTTGTGACAAATAAATCTGATGAAAATATTTGAACATGATGATAATGTGAAAAGATTCGACATAAACATTTAAAAGGTAAATCAGGAAAAAAATGGAAATAGAAGCTGGAAGTCAAATTATGTATCTCAGATGAATACAATATCTATTTAGCAAAATTCTAAAAGGTGAGTAGCCTAGTAGTACTTATGCACAACACAAAGTTGCATAACTCCTTCACACAACATATATTGACCAAATGATTTTTTCGAATTACTGTTTCGAAATAAATCACCATACCTAATTTCTGAATTCTAGCAAACGAGAATTCACGGGACGAACTGATGATTAATACGTGGATATTATCATAATAAGATTTGAAAGTCAAAACTTAACAAATTCAGTATCCGCCCTCCCCACGCACTAATAACAGCATCCGGGTTAATAGTCTCCGTAATTTATCTTCTCCGTGTTAGTTCTAGGACGAATTAACGGGGGCACTGAGGTGAACGAATCACCTTTTACCCAACGAATTCTAGCAAACAAAAATTAATTTCAATACATCTAAAAAAGCCACTGCCTATAAATTAAGGAAAATGGGTTGCCAATAACCTAATTAAAACAAACAATAACATTTTCAAAATCCCTAAAATTTTCAACAAATAACAAACCCTCTAAATTCATCCACAAATATTTTATCAGCTGGGGACTAGCTGTAAAATTGAGATTTGAGTTGGAGGGTTTTTTTTTTGGCAATTTACAGAATAAATTTTAAATAATTTATTTTAACATAAAATAAATTTTTATATAATTTCAAAATCGATCGGTTTATATTTACGCATCAAGAAGCACCAACGACGCGGGTAAAATGCGTGGGTCCTGACAAATATGTAGCGAAAACACTTAAGCGGCGGCACACAATCTTTGTTCGATCAGCCGCCTATCGGAAGGTCGATCAGAAGCGTGAAAGAGGAATTAGGTTGAGGGAGCAGAGGGCTCAGAGACATGGCGGAGGCGAGGAAGGTGGTCGTCGCCGCTCTCCAGTTCGCTTGCTCGGATACTGTCTCGAAGAACGTCGACACCGCCGAAAGGTATCAGTTTGGTCGTACCAGATTCTCCAAGTGTGTTTCTTTTTTTTATGTATATCTGTCTATTTTTTTTTTTGTGGGGATATTTATACTCCTGCCCTCTCCCGATAGAAAGAGAAACCTTTCCTTTTGATTTTTTCGAGATTCACTTGTAAAGTTTTTTTTAGTGGGTGGGGAGGAGGAACGGATTACTGTTAAATTTGAATTTTGGATGTAGACCCATGATTAAACTACTTTGACACGATCTTTACCGTTGTTCGTTTCGGAAACGTATTATCAAAGAATGAGGAGTTCTTTTTCAAGGTTAATTAAGTTCTCCATGACTTTCCTAGCGAGAATCCGCAATTCTCATTATGAGAGCTTGAGAGTTGCTTTGTCATTTACAAGTGAAACCTAGCCGACTGCATACCTAGATTGTGTTTTCATTCTTTGATTGATGTGAACATCTTTCCAAATGTCTTTGATGCAAAAAATCTTGTTACCTATCCTTTTTTATTTATTTATTGCGGAACTTCCCTATGAGGACTTACATTTGAACATTATATTTTGAGAATCCCTTGGCAAATAGTTTTCTAAGTTTGCATCAAGCATGTATATCTCAGAGAGGTTTCATCTTTATGTGAATTTCTTTGCTAAAAGATAAATTCTGATATTAGAGACACACAACAATGGTGATGAACCATAGTTGTCAATTATTTAAGAAAATAGCACACATGCAATAATAAAATCTCATTTGTCAACCTGTAGGATTTCTCTATCTAGTTTGTAGTTCAATTCCAACAGTTGGTAGGTAGTGTTTTTTTTAAGGCACATTATGTTAACATTATCTTTGGTGAATGGAAAGTGCTTAGGTCTTATATACTTCTTGTCTATACCATTTAATTCATCTAATGATTTCCATTCTTATTAAAATTTTTAGCATATTTCTGCAGGTTGGTTAGAGCTGCTCACAAAGAAGGGGCAAACATCATACTTATTCAGGTGCCTAAAGGAAGTTCTTCATACTACAGCATAGTGTAATGTCAGTGTCCTAAATATACTTGTCTTTTCAGTTAATCACATTCTAATTCAATTCGGTAATGTCTTCTACCTTGATGATTGAGAAAGGTTCTTTCTTTTCAGTTTAAAATGTTAATTTAACTAATTTCATCTAAGAAATACAAAATTTCCATGACAATCTTGAATTGTAGGTCCTGAGGCTTTCTAATTTGTTGTTGTTTCTGATGGCGTTCTATAAACTATGCACATAGACATTTCATTGGCTTTATTTGGGTATTTTCACTGTTTATTTAACTTCGAAAATGTGTTTGACCTGCCATCCTCCTCGAAAGTCATTGAGGTCAATCCACTTGAGTAACTTCATTCTATGTAGTCAGCGAGAGTATTCAAAGTCCAAACACTTTCTAATGTTGAATCATTTTTGGAGATGTATCATTATCTTCTTAGTCTTTATAATAATCAACGCTCATATAATAGCCATGCTCTTATTTCTTCCTCATTGGAGATGCATATGTTCCCTACCTAAAAAACACTTTTGATGGTATAAATAAACATGACATTTTGCATTTATTTTAGTACTTTTTTTGTTCGCCAAAATTGTTCGTTTCATATGAATTAGGTTAGAAAATTTATCTAATTTGCTTGACCTCCTGCATCATGTTGTCATGTTTCAGGAACTTTTTGAGGGCTATTATTTCTGTCAAGCCCAACGGGCAGATTATTTCCAACGTGCCAAGCCTTATAAAGGGCATCCTACAATTCTAAGGTGAAATGCACATAATCTGCAAGTATTAACCTTTACCGATTTTATGAAGCAGCTTTAACAATTATCATATATCATGCGTATGCATTCGATTGTGCAGGATGCAGCAACTTGCTAAAGAGTTGGGTGTCGTAATACCTGTGAGCTTTTTTGAGGAGGAAAATAATGCTCATTACAATTCGGTTGCGATAATTGATGCAGATGGTACAGATTTAGGATTATACAGGAAATCACATATTCCAGATGGACCAGGCAGGGATCACTCACTACATTGATGGGTTCATCTTTTATTCTCCCTCTACGATAGTTCCCTTTATAATCAATAACTGATTTGATTCTCTGATTAGGCTACCAGGAGAAGTTCTATTTCAACCCAGGTGACACTGGCTTCAAGGTGCATAGCATTACCAAATGCTTGGTATTTTCTAACGCAGAATAAATATATCTAAAATGTTGTTTTTCTCTTCCGTTGTATATTAGGTCTTCTCCACCAGATTTGCTAAGATTGGTGTCGGTAAGTAACTTGCTAATTGCTTGCAGCTTCAATCTGTTTACATTGGTTTTTGGTTTGAGGAGCTTTGTGTCTTTTCGCTGCAGCAATTTGCTGGGATCAGTGGTTCCCCGAAGCTGCTAGAGCTATGGTCCTTCAAGGAGCAGAGATGTTACTTTACCCGACCGCCATTGGATCTGAACCACAAGACCAGGAGCTTGATTCTCGCGAACATTGGAAGCGTGTGATGCAAGGTCACGCCGGAGCTAATTTGGTAAGCTGTTGTAGAACGACTCATCACCAGCCTTCTCACTAGTTCTGTCTGTCGTTATAATCTTGTTAGGTTTCATGTTTCAGGTTCCCCTTGCAGCTGCTAACCGTATCGGAAAGGAGACAATTAGAACAGAGCATGGTGATAGCACAATCACTTTCTATGGAAATTCATTCATCGCAGGTATACGATGGCCTATCTCTTTTTCTTGCCGATGCCATTATATCGTCGAATATGCGAAAATAAATATTCTCTGTTTTCCTTGCCAAGGCCCTACTGGAGAAATAGTGGCACTTGCAAATGATACGGACGAGGAGGTTCTGGTTGCGGAGTTTGACTTAGATTACATCAAAACTCTAAGGCACAGTTGGGGGGTTTTTAGAGATCGGCGTCCGGACCTGTACAAGGTGTTGTTGACCCTCGATGGCTCCAAATAATCTATGGAGGTCAACGTAGCACTATCCGTTAAATCCTGAAAATAATTATTGGTTGTCATAATTAATCAATCGTTGCAAAACTTTCACATCATGCAATGGATATTCCTGACAGTTGGTGCCTTATTTCTTTGTAACTTGGCATACTTCTCGTTCACCTCGAGGACGTCCTCGACCAATTCACTGCTCCAAAGTTCTCCTCCATCTTATAAATTCGGTTGCTAATTAAACCTCTACATCTCATTCAATTTGCTCGCCAGCACCAAAAAGTCATGGCCCTTAAACAAGCCCTGGCCTTCCTGCTACTGTTCTTAGCCTGTTGCACTCTCTGGTACTCTGCCTCCGCGAGTGATCCCGACATTCTCGTGGATTTCATCCCTCCGTCGGACGGTAGTCCCGTCAACGGCAGCTACTTTGCCTTCAGTGGCCTCCGGTCGGTGGTTGGCGGTCGGTTGCCTCCGCAAAATTTCACGGTGACCAAAGCCAACATGGGCAACTTCCCGGCATTGAACGGGCAGAGCGTGTCCATGGCTGTGCTGACCTACCCTCAAGGAGGCGTCAACCCGTTGCACACGCACCCGCGCGCTGCCGAACTGCTGCTGCTGATGGAGGGCTACTTGGAGGTCGGATTCGTGGACACGGCCAACAAGCTCTACACTCGATCGCTGCGTCGCGGGGACACATTCGTGTTCCCCAAGGGCCTCGTGCACTACCAGTTCAACGGTGGCAGGGGACTGGCCGTGGCCGTGTCGGCATTCGGCAGCGCCAATGCTGGCACTGTGTCCGTTCCCCTGAGCACCTTCGGGGTGGACATCGACGACAATATACTTGCAGCTTCGTTCAAGACCGACGTGGCTACAATTCAGAAGCTCAAGGCCGGGCTCGGAGGCCTCAAGTGAAACCCGTGAGGTTATTTGCTGGTTCGATTTTGCTGAAGGACCGTCGTGTTTGAAATAAGAACTCGATGCATTATTGGAAAAAAAGACGAAAATAAATACTGCAATATATATTATATTTGGTCTCATTAAGTAGCTTTAGCTAAATCTACTAGATAAATTCCCCTAAATCACTCGCGCGCTTTCCATAGATACCCGTTGATCCATCTGAACCAGCAGCGGGACCCATTAGTCGGCCCAATCCAAGATCGACACGACATCCAAACGCACTCCCAAAAAAAACAAAACGTCTAGATTCGCCGGCAGACTTCATCTCCTCGCCACGTTTCGGCGCAAGCCTTTCGGTGCTTGACGGCGCTGGCCAATTACCTTCGTCGAGATGACGTCGCGCATCGCCCGCCATCCAGGACGAAGGACACGCGGCGAACGGGATGATGGAGATCGCGTCCCGCGCGTGGTGGCCGCCCCACGCCGACATCCTCGATTCCCGACAGCGTCAGCCGTCGGATTCGGCCGCAACATTCGCTCGGCCGACGTGGCTCACGCGTGCGCCGCACGGGAGCTTATCCGCCCACGGACGCACCCACGCACCCACGCACCCACAACCGATCAACGAAACGTGTCGGTCGATGACGGCTACGGGGCTTCGGTCTGGTATAAATAAAATGACGCGCCCTCTGCAATTTCCACCGTGGAGGTGGAGGCCGACAGCGAAACAGAGCCCGAGGCTTAGGGCAGGGGAGGATCAATGGGAGAAGGCGAGCTGATGTCGATGTTCCGGAGGCAGCTTGGAGCGCCGCGGCCGTGGACGCGGGAGGAGGACAAGGTGTTCGAGCGGGCGCTAGTGGTCCACCCGGAGGGCACGCCGGAGCGGTGGTCGGTGATCGCGGCGGAGCTGTCTGGGCGGAGCGCCGTGGAGGCATGGGAGCGGTACCAGGCGCTGGTGGAGGACTGTCGCATGATCGAGCATGGGTTGGTCGAGGTGCCCGATTGCTGGGACGCCGACGGGAGCGACGACGGCGGCGGCGACCGGCCATCCGACGGAAGCGCGTGGAAACAGGCGCCGCCGCCCGGCGGCAGAAGCAGGGGAGAGGAGCGGAAGCGTGGGGTGCCGTGGACGGAGGAGGAGCACCGGTGAGTGAGTTAATTTTGGTAATAATTCTCGCCGGCGGCGATCTTGACATGGTCTCGGTTAATGATAATTAATTCTTAAATTGGGTCTTTGTTTCTCCCACGCTTCTACCAACCTAATCGAAAAAGAATAAATGAATGGGCACGAACGAGAACGACAAATATTATTAAAAAGGTGAAAGATGTTGATTAATTATTGTGTGCTCGATCGATTCATTTAGGTTGTTTCTGGAAGGATTGGCGAAGTACGGAAAGGGAGACTGGAGGAACATCTCGCGGTGGGCGGTGAAGACGAGGACGCCGACGCAGGTGGCCAGCCACGCGCAGAAGTTCTTCATCCGGCAGAGCCAGAACAACAATGGCGGAAAGAACAGAGAGAACAGTAAAAGAAAGAGCATCCATGATATCACCGATCCATGACGAACAATTCATGAACTGAAAATATTTAATTTAATGTTGTCGTCTAAATGGCTCTGTTTCTATGAAGTGTTAAAATGTAATCTATCTTATTAGAGCAGAAACCAGGTTAGAGCATGATAGATAGATAGATATATAGAATTAGTGATGATTTAATTAGCTGGGTTCGTTTCAAATAATTAATGCAGACTCTCAATCCGAGTATCGGTATCTATATGAACATTTGTTTTAATAAATTTTAAAATTTATGGGGAGCTTAGTAAACGGGTTTAGAAGGCGATTTATGATATTTGGTATACGATAATCAAAATATGGATATGATATTCTTGATTTTAAAACTCAGCACTCACTAGGTTATCACTAAACTCATAAACTCCTCAATCAAAATTTATTTTCATTTTCATTATCGAATGTATACCAAGCGCCCCTTTAATTTTCAACGCGTGAAATAGTACGAATGAGTCTCATTCGTGCAATTTTTTATTTTTATATATGATGGGGTTGAGCACCCCGTGGTTGATATATGAACTGAAGAAGCTATATGGCAAGATCTACCGAGTCTGGACGACTTTCTCTCTCTGATCCTCGAGACCCCCTCGGGAAGGTAGACGCTCGAGACCATCTCGGGCAGGTCTACTCTTGAGATCATCCCAGAAAGACATATGCCCGAGATCATCTCTGGAGGTCATAGTCCCGAGATCACCTCGGAAGGCGGATGCCCGGGACCCTCCTAGCCCAAAAGACCTCGAGATCACCTCGGGCTAGCGGATCCCAAGGATCATCCTATCCTATGATCCAATCTCAAGTAACCGTTCCCTTTTTTCG
Organism: Boesenbergia rotunda; assembly: GCA_024364735.1. NCBI lineage: Eukaryota > Viridiplantae > Streptophyta > Magnoliopsida > Zingiberales > Zingiberaceae > Boesenbergia > Boesenbergia rotunda. The sequence goes on from JAGFNQ010010590.1 coordinate 439,342, forward strand.
AATCTGCGGATAATTACCACCAATAATTAGGAGATAATCATGACCCATAATATGTGGCCATTAAAACCTTAATTATCGCAATGACCCGGATTTAATTGCTGCAAGGATCGTTATAAGGATTATCCAGTAATCGACAATTGAGCGGATGTGGGGACACGTGTGACTGTCGTATCGTGTATAAAAGGTACTCCAACCCCCCAAGTAAAGGGGTTACGCTCATCTTATCCATACTTCTCCTTACTTTTTTCTCTCTCAGAGACTCTCGAACTGACTTGAGCGTTGGAGTGGATTTCGCCGGACACTCTCCGACGTGTTCCCATTAACGCTCGTGTTACTCTTGTAGGGTAAGAGCTCTTTTTCTCTCATCATCATCCTCGTGAGCTGAACTCTGACGACTAATCGTCTGCGTCGATTCCTTCTGGAACAATATATATAATATTGGTCATATTAATTTTTAATTTTGTATTCGTCAATTTTGAATGAAATAGATCTAAATCCGATGAAGAAATAACATAAAACTTTGGGGGCAAAAAATTAAAAAGGGTTCTTTATTTTTATTAAGGCAAAGGGCCGCATTCAATTTTTATTCAAAATTGTGTTATATTATATTTCAACATTGTTATAGTAATCTTTATTCAAATTTACTATGTATTTAATAGATTTATTCAAAATGACTAATATATAAAATCAATTTAACTAAAACTATTTATAGTAATTTTGAAAACATAGCTATCTATCTCCTTTTCTGTAAAATTCTACAAAATTCACAGAAAAGCATAGAAATATCTTCATTCATTTATCAGATAAATCTGAAAAATACAGATGAATCACGGGATGACTACTTACGAACTGTAAATTTTAGCCAGCATGTATTTGTTTTTTTTTAATATTGTCTTCTTTGTTAACTTTTCAGTTCAGGGAGTCGGCTGACATTTTGTCTCAAACAAATAGAGTTAACTATTAATTATGTATTAGCAAACACATGGGCTGCAGCTAATGCCTGCTGGCGTATGCGTCCAGCAGCTTCTTACTTTACTTGACATCTAATTTTAAAGTAGGTGGCCAGCTTTCATGCAAGCATGTCACCAACCGCCTCAGTGTTTTCACACGTGTGAGATGACGTCTAATTTTACTTCTTTACTTGCTGGTCGACGTGGTTGTATTACGTCGACCAGAACTTTGCTACCAGTTGTAATTAAAGAAACAATCATCAGCAAACTCCCAAAGGATTAGCAAAATTTTCAACACGGATATTGAAAAGCAAGATTTCTTTTCACTTTTTCCAAAGAAGCCAAGGTACGTAACGAATATCTTCTGAACCAGTTTGAAAAAATCAAACAAACTACACGATTTCAGAAACAAAGGCCACAAACAATGATAACAGCGCATATGCTGCCATCCAGGAAGATAGCCGTTGATACTTTTAGAAGAACCAATATTGCCTCCACGGTATCTCCTATGACGTCTGATCCCAGGCCAGTTGGCGTGTAGTCTGGCCCGACAGCCTGACGCCTCATCAGTAGAAGATATATTTGTGGGCTTCGGGAGCCTATGAAATGTAAGGCCCATACCGGTGGCCTGGTCTAGCTCCCTCGGGAATACGAAGGGATATGCTCGGGTAATCATCAAGACTAAGGGGTTCGGAGCCCCCAAAAGGACCCCGAGTCCAAGAGGACTCACTTACAGTATCACCGAATCTCAATTCTCCCGGATCGGGAGAAGCTCAAACTCAGAGCATCTTCAAGACATACACAACTGTACGCTTACACATCACTCAGCTCGGTGCCCCCGATCAGGCGCGTGGCGACCCACGTTCCTCAGCATCGGCCTGACTGAGCAGCCAGACTATCATGGGCATGCCCCCACACCCCTCTCGACAGTTTGGCTCCCAGCCGACACGTGACGACCAACACTCCTGGGGTAAGCCCGAACCAGAGGAGGCTTTACTTGAGGTATCACCGAATCGCACCAGCCCCCTAGGCCCTTAGTCGGCCTCCGCATCTTGTGCCCTTAGTCGGCATTGATACTCTAGGCCCTCAGTCGGCCTCCGCATCTTGTGCCCTCAGTCGGCACTGATACTCTAGGCCTTGAGTCGGCCTCCGCATCTTGTGCTCTCAGCCGGCACCGATACTCTAGGTCCTCAGTCGGCTTCCGCATCTTGTGCCTTCAGTCGGCACCTTCCTTCTAGGCCTTCAGTCGGCACCTTCCTTCTAGGCCTTCAGTCAGCCGCATTAGTCAGTGCCCTCAGTTGGCATCTTCCTTCCAGACCCTCAGTCGGCCCCAGCATACAGAATAATCACTCCCTGACACAAGACTACTAGAAGCAGTACGGGGTCGGCACAGGTCTGGTATTATCCCGGCTCAAGCGACGAATATCCCGCTGATGTCCTGATCTTCCTGTCATACCCTGTCCCCCCCCCCCCCCCGTACTGCGACCATATACATTGGTGTCAGGCCGAGCGACGCCCGACGATGCCAACTTTTAAGTTGACAGTGCCCCTTTCTTTATTCAGGTATGCAATGCTTTACCCTGTTACCTCTGCGCATGCATCACCTTATCCTCACTACATGACAAAAGGTGGCAGGTGGGATAACAACTGTCAGGTTCCCCGGCAATATAAGTCTTTCCACTCCGACGCCCGCAGGTACGTGCAATAGTGATTTTGCTACTGTTGCATTGCCTTCTGCTTTCCACTCTCGAGGACTGACTTGACCGTCAGAGTGCCCTGCCGGGGACTTTTCCCGGCAGATTCTAACGGTCCTTGCCTTGTAGATTGGGAGCAAACTTCGCGGCCAGTACAGCGGTTCGTGATCTCCGGATGATCATCTCACTTGGGACGTCCACCTCATTTCGTCTACTTTATTTCGCGACAGGATCAATGTGCGTTGAGCCAGACTCGTCTCTTCCAGTTCTAGCTTTTTCTGTCTTTCTCATTCTTCTGCCGTGTTGTTTTTAGAAGCCATAGAATGGTGGTCACATCAGTGAACATTGTCAGGAAGAGTGGTTTAAAGCACGCAACACAACTAGCAAGAGTATAACCTAGCTCGTCTGGACATGACAACCAACAGGGCAATGATAACACAGCAAGCGCATAGTTTCTGAGGCAGAGACGCCCCGGCTAACTTGTTTGGATGAGAACGAAATCTGCTTCTTCGAATGCATTCTGGTTGTGCTCACAATCTGCTGAGAGGAGCACTCAGGCATAGAAGTGCTCAGCGGTTGTGTATCCCTCTCAGTTTGAAGTGCCTTAACTTGATCATTGTTTCCTGGTTCAACTGCATCAATGTCATGTTTCGTCTTACTAACAAGTACTTCATTGCTTTCATTAGCTTTAGAACGTCCATTGCTTCTCACACTATTTTTTATAGATTCAAGTGTCTCACTTGCATTGTGGTGGTCATTGTTGCTTCCAATTTTGTCAGACGTGATAATTCGTAGCATCAACCTCAGTGAGCGGAGCAACTGCAATAAATAAGGACAATAAATATTAGAAAGTCAAAATGCTATTGCATTAGTAAAGGCTTAAAGCCCACAAGAGTAATGGAACCCAGTAGTCAAGAAATTGCAATCATTTCTTTTTCATCACAATGTATGTTATTAACATAGACAACAGTTAGCTCCAACAATACAAAAATACAACTCTGACCTCTCATAGCCGGGATACATACTTGCAGTTATTGTTGCATTTGTGGTAAATTTACAAAAAATATAAAATATTTTCAGTTTAAATCCCATCTGATCTCGTCGACAAGCGAAGATCGATTCTCTCTCGGAATGACTTGATCTCACCAAGCCGACCCGGTCTGCTGTAGTTTGGGAGGTCGGACCGAAGTTGGGCTCTCAATATGGTGGAGTGGTTGCAAAAATGGCAGCGAGCCCCTTTTGAAGCCCCAAGGGGGGTTTATATAGGAGAGAGGCAACTCTCTGCTGTGTCAGGGATGGCAAATCTCATTAAGGGATGGTCAGTTGACAGATAGTGATATTGACGGCCGTATTTAATGCTGTGAAACTGTCATAGCCGCCTGACCCTCATAAATGTCTGACACATTGCCTAATGTGTCTCTTCTGTTCCCCCTTTTATTAGTGGCGGCTTTGCCAGGTAATGATCATGTCAGAGGGGATTATCTCTTGAGTATCTGATAAGAAGAGCTCATGCGATAGGAAAGCCTTTCGATTATTCAATCGTCTCCATATGATCCTGAGTACCTGACCTCGGGCGTCCGACCTTGAAGGTCCCGACCTCGGACGTCCGACCTTGAAGGTCTTGACCCCTGACTGACGACCTCGGGGGTCCCGACCTCGGACGTCCGACCTTGAAGGTCTTGACCTCGGACGGATGACCTTGAGGGTCCCGACCCTGGATGATCGGCCCCCTGGGTGATCTTCGATCAGACCTACTAACTGCCGGTTCAGATCAGCAATTGAACCCGACCGAGCCCTCAATCCTTCTAAAAATCATACGCCCGGATCACAAGCCTCCCTCTCAAGTCTAGTCGAAGGAGGAGTGTGGTCCGACTGACTAGGCTCCTTGCTCGGTCGGCTTGCCTCTTTTCTATCCTCTTGTGCGTCACCTCGTACGGCCGATCCTCTCATTTAATGCCGTATCCTCCATTAAATTCTCATTAATGTGGGGGGCACGTGTCGTTTCCCGACTGGACGTCTCGAACAATGGAACGTCATCGGCGTGGCCTGGGGGTCGTGCGGGTGATGCTTCGAGGTCTGGGGAATGACAGAGATCGGACGGCGAGGAGGCCACCCCGCCAATTCCTTTTTCTTGATCGGACGGCTCTCCTAGTTTTACCCCTAGTATAAATAGGTTGCCCTTTCATTTCGCCTCTTTCTATCCCGACCTTCGTTTTTCCTCTGCTTCTTGTCCGATCTTCGCCGTCCGACCTCCTCGACCCCGACGAACAGTGTTTCCGGTGAACTTCATTTTTAGGTACTCTCTCTCTTTGCCGAACTCCTGCCGTGCCTTTTCTGATTTTGTTCTGATGGCCTCATCTTCTACACCTCCGTCTGCGCCTCCCGAGCCATGGTACTTGACCACCCGATCTTCTCTTACCCTAGGTCAGATAGAAACTTTACGTATTGACTACTCGATCCCAGAAGATCACTCGATAACTCAGCCTGACCGTCGAGGTCGGGCACACCGGCCCCCCTTAAGTCATTTCACCGTCTTTTCCGACCAGCTGTTAGCCGGTCTGCGCTTTCCCCTACACCCCTTCTTCCGCGAGATCTGCCGCTATTTCCAGGTCTCTTTGTCTCAATTAGCCCCGAACTCGATCCGAATCTTGTGTGGCGCCGTGATCGTCTTTACCGCCCACAAAATCCCCTTAGAACCCCGAGTATTCCACTTTTTTTATTATCTTAAGAAACAAGAGCCCGGGAATTTCTACTTCCAGGCTCGTATCAACTCTGCCTTCCTGGAGAAGGTGCCTTCCTCCAACAAAGGTTGGAAATCTCATTTTTTCTATATCCAATCAGCCCCCCGACCGAACTGGCCCACCGATTGGAAAGAAAACCTCCCTGATCACCCCCAGCTTCCCAAGAACCTTCGTTCAGAACCGGGCTACCGTTCTGCAGTTTCTAAGCTCGGGGGAGCCCGATACCACGCGGGCAAACTATTGATCGAGGGAATGCTGTATCTGTTCCGGTTGAGCCAAGCTCCGGCAGAGCTACCCGGCACCCTCGGTACGTTTCTACTTGCTCAGTGAGCTTGTTAGTGCTAACTAAAACTTTTTCTTTTGTGCAGCCGAAGTTATGTTCAGCGCTAGGGTCGACGCGGTGCTGGATCGGGAGGATGAAGCTATGAGGGCTCTGGCTGCCCAGCTAGCAGCCGCTCGTGCGGCGCCGCCCGTTACTGCTGCTGCCTCCGATCCTGAGCCGCCAGTAGTTGCTGCCAGCGACCCCGGAGAGGATCTCCCGACTGAGGGGGCTGGGCCACCACTCAGGCGGCAAGCGAAGAAACCTCCGCCCCATCGGAGGCAGAAGGAGAAGAAACAGACCCGGCCTCTTCCTCTGGTTTGGTCCGAAAACGCCGTCGGTTGGTTCATCGCGTGGATGTGTCCTCATCCCCTGAACCAACCGTGGAAGGTCATATTATCTCGCCCTCTGGCCCTGCTCAAGTTGCGGCCAGCCCTCAACCCCTGGCCCCAAGCTCAGCTCCGGCCCCCGTGGTTCCCCGTTCTGCCCCTCGGGCTCTGGCCCAAACAGTACCTCGGCCGACGGCTCGGCCTCCTACTTCTGTAACACTTCCTTCCGGCGCCTCGACCTCAAGGTCTGCGCCGCGCCCTCCAACCACTCGACCGAGCTCTGCCCCTACAGACGCCGTTGAAGCCCTTCTATCCATGAGTTCCCCGCCGCGGTCCGCTGTAGACGTTCAAGTGCCTTCGGCTATTGCCCTAACCCCGACCGTCCAACCTCAGCCCCTGAACTTGCACGATAGCTTAGTCGCGGGCTGGGATGAGGGATGGACCGCGTCCTTTGCTATGGACTCCATTACCTTGGCCGATCACTTCTTTGCGGGCATGACTCAGGTACCCTCTTCCCTTCTTTGGTTGTCTGTGTTCACACTCCTGACCTTTACCTCACTACGCAGCAATGGGCCCTGAGTTATGCGGCGAGCCAGGCCTTGGTGGAGAACACCCGGGCGCGCCGGGAGGCTGAAAGACGAGTGAGAGACCTGGAAGCCCGAGTGGCGCAGGGCAACCTTCCTTCGGGCGACTCGGACCTGGACCAGCTGCGCTCAGAGATAACCGCTTTGCGGTCTCATGTGTCAGAGTTGGAGACCCGTTCTGCGGAAGAGCAGCGGTTGGCGACTCAGTCAGCGGCGCAGACGGAGCGTCTGACTAACCGGGTGGCTCATTTGGAGGGCGAAAACAAGACCCTCAAGAGCCGGTATAACCGAGCTCATGTCGACCTGGCCAAGATGACAACCGACATCAAGGAGCTCAAGCAGAAATTTAAGGAGTCGGACGCAGCTCATCACCAAACTCAGCTTGCATTGAAGAACAAAGAGATAGAGCTAGCTGCCCAACAAGAGGCCTTCCGTAATTTGGAACTTCAGCTATTGGGCAAGGATGCGCAGCTGGCTATCCGAGAGACCACCATCTCGGGCCAGGAAGGTGCGATTGCCCGACTTGATAGGGAACTGGCGGATTATAAGTCAGGCGAGTCGGCTCGGATTGAAGCCGCCCGAATAGCCTACCTTCAGTCAGACTCCTTCCTGAATTTGATTTCCGAGCGGACGGGCGGCATGATTAAGTACGGAGCCATAGGCGCCATCCAGCAATTGACTGAGGCCGGCCATCTTCCCGAGGACCTTCCACCAGATGCAGTGACGCTGAGGCGGATTAAGGCCTCTATCCCTGAAGACGCCTTTCCCCCCTTTACCTAGGATCAACTTTCTTAAGCTTTCCTAGGTTGGCGGCCCCGACCTCCTTTTGTCCGAGCTAGTGCCCAGCCCGTCTCCTTCTCGTCTTTAATTTCTCAAATTTTTGTAATGATATTCGACCTCCTGACTTGGCCTTCAAGGCCTAATTTTGTAATGGCCTTAAGCCTTAGCTTATTTCGGCAAGCTTTTCCTTTTCTTCGTTTCGCCTAACTGCTTTTGCCGTGCCAGATTTTCGCTAAGTGTCGTTCGTTTGCTGCTCTTTCCCTTTTCGCCAAAGGCTGATACTGCGAATCGTACATTCACACTATACCGAGCATGGGTGGCTTGGGACGCATAAATCATGGTCGTACCATAAACTACCTCAGGTCGATTCGAAAAATCGGCTAAGTGCTGGGAGGTCGGCTTGTCTAAGCCCTTGATCTCTCAGTTAGGCCGTCGCCTGGAGCCCAGGCCTACCGTTCGGCCGGGTGGGTGTCTTGACTTAGCGCTTTACCTCGACCTTAACGAATTATCCTTATTGACCAAGCCCTGTTGGCTTGTGTGCGCGGGCTCGACTATTTTAGCTTTATCAAACTGATCCAACATCGTTTTCGTTTTTTAGAACCTGAGGAGCCACGCCCGGGCTGTTCACTCGAGTTTCCTTAGCTCAATCTTTTAGTTCAACTCGACAATTTAAGCGTTCGGGTGATTCACGCTGCTATCCTTCCGATCCGGGCCTTTCTCCCTGACTCGGGGTCATAGCTTAGTTAGATCAGTATTTTGACTCAGAGATGACATCTGGTCCGGAGCACAACCGGATCCAGTGATTTCGCTCGGTCAGGTCCTTAGACCCTGAATCGTCGATACGTATTGTCGAGAGATAATGAATCATATCTGTCTTTGAGCAAGAGTCTGGACACCGTCCGACTTACCCTGATCGGGCGTGGATCGCCACGCCCGACCGGGCCCGACCGAACGTGGAATGCCACGCCCGATCGGCGCCGATCCGGTGGGTGCGTGAGAGCAAGCCCACTTATAACTTGCCTTAGCAAGAGTCTGGACACCGTCCGACTTACCCTGACCGAACGTGGATCGCCACGCCCGACCGGGCCCGACCGAACGTGGAACGCCACGCTCGATCGGCGCCGATCCGGTGGGTGCGTGAGAGCAAGCCCACTTATAACTTGCCTTAGCAAGAGTCTGGACACCGTCCGACTTACCCTGACCGAACGTGGATCGCCACGCCCGACCGGGCCCGACCGAACGTGGAACGCCACGCCCGATCGGCGCCGATCCGGTGGGTGCGTGAGAGCAAGCCCACTTATAACTTGCCTTAGCAAGAGTCTGGACACCGTCCGACTTACCCTGACCGAACGTGGATCGCCACGCCCGACCGGGCCCGACCGAACGTGGAACGCCACGCCCGATCGGCGTCGATCCGGTGGGTGCGTGAGAGCAAGCCCACTTATAACTTGCCGTAGCAAGAGTCTGGACACCGTCCGGCTTACCCTGACCGAACGTGGATCGCCACGCCCGACCGGGCCCGACCGAACGTGGAACGCCACGCCCGATCGGCGCCGATCCGGTGGGTGCGTGAGCACGAGCTCACTTATAACTTGCTGTGATTGTTTCCCTCAGAAAGCTGGGGTTGGTCTTTATCATCGTTGTTTCGGATTACAGTTACAAGAGTTATTCTGCTCCACTCTCCTCACGGTACAATTTTAAATGTACGGCACTCCAAGGTCTTCCGAGTCGTTTTCCTTGAGCATCCTGCAGATAATAGGCTCCCGACCCCAACGCCTCGACCACCAGGAACGGGCCACTCCAGGGAGGCTCCAGCTTGCCTACTTCTCCAACTGGCTTGACTCTTTTCCATACCCTGTCCCCCACTTGGAAATGCCGAGGTATGACCTGTTGGTTGTATCTATTCCGCATCCTTTGCTGGTAAGCGGCCATACGGACTGCAGCCTTAGCGCGGACCTCCTCGATCAGATCTAACTCGGCTCGTCTTTTCTCCGCGTTGTCTTCTCCATACAATCGTCTTCTGTCCGACTCACAACCGACCTCCATAGGGACTACCGCTTCACTCCCATAGACTAACTGAAAGGGGGTGCAGCCCGACCCCTCTTTGGGTGTGGTTCGAAGGGCCCATAGGACACCCGGAAGCTCATCCACCCAAGATCCGCCGACCTGATCTAGCTTGGCTCTGAGCCCTCTCAGGATTTCTCTGTTGGCTACCTCGGCCTGACCATTACTCTGGGGGTATGCCACGGAAGTGAAGGCCTGCTTGATCCCAAATTCCTTGCACCAATTTTTGATTATCCGGCCTTGAAATTGCCGACCATTGTCCGATACCAGCTTATGCGGTATGCCGTATCGGCACAAGATATTCTGCCACAGGAATTTCTTCACTGCTTGTTCAGTGATCCGTGCTAAGGCTTCCGCCTCGATCCACTTAGAGAAGTAATCTACTGCCACTAGCAAGAACTTTTTCTGACCAGCTGCCTGGGGAAAGGGTCCCACTATGTCCATGCCCCACTGGTCGAAGGGACAGGACACAATGGAAGCCTTCAGCATCTCGACAGGTCGGTGCGATAGGTTTTGATACTTCTGGCAAGATAAACAAGAAAGAGCCATCTTCTCTGCATCCTTTTGGAGAGTCGGCCAAAAATACCCGGCTAGTAGAACCTTCCGAGCCATGGACCGGCCTCCTGAATGATTCCCGCAGCACCCCAGATGCACTTCCCTGAGCACATAGTCTGCATCTTCTTTCCGAGGCATCTGGCTAGAGGTCGGGAAAAAGCCCGCTTGTATAGTGCGTCCCCTATCAGGTGAACCGGGCTGCTCTGATCTTCAATATCCGAGCTTGCTCGGGGTTGTCTGGCAGAGTCCCCTCTTTCAGGTAAGCGATGAATGGAGCTCTCCATCCCCTCCTATCTCTACTTCCGCTCCCCTCTCGACTTGAGCCACCAGCATGACCTGGGGCGAAGGTTTAGGGGAAAACCCACGGACGGACAGAGCTGGCCAGCCTAGCTAGCTCGTCCGCCTTGGCATTGTCCCCTCTGGGGATCTGGATAAGCTGGACTTCTTGAAATTCTGCTTGTAACTTCTGGTATGCTTCCACATAGGCCTGTAGCTTCTCGTCATTACTTCGAACCGTCCGGCAACCTGCTGAGTCACTAACTGGAGAATCAGAATGCAGGATGACCCGAGCAGCCCCGACCTGCCTGGCCGCCTGGAGGCCAGCCAGAGGGCCTCGTACTCCGCCTGATTATTAGTAGCTTGGTATTCCAGCCGCACCGCGAGATGAATGGGATCTCCCTTAGGAGACATCAACAGAATGCCTACGCCACTCCCTACCCGGGTGGCTGACCCATCCACGTATATTTTCCAGACACCCTCTTCTTCCTCTGTATGAAGTTTACTCAAGAAATCTGCCAAGGCCTGAGCTTTGATCGCCGTTCTGGGTTGATACTGAATGTCATACTCGCTCAGTTCAGTCGTCCATTTGACCAACTGACCCGAGACTTCCGGATTGATCAAGACTTTTCCGAGTGTGCTATTGGTCAGCACTCGGATAGGATGGGCCAGAAAGTAGGGTCTCAGTCGCCGAGCCATCAACACCAGGACATAAGCTAACTTCTCGAGTGTAGTGTACCTACACTCAGCTTCTTTAAGTAGATGCCCAAAGAAATAGACCGGTTGCTGCTCGGTCTCTTTCTGGGTTACAAGCACAGCACTAACAGCTTCTTCAGTAGTAGATAAATAGACATACAAGGGTTCTCCCTCTTCCGGTTTGGCCAGCACCGGCAAACCGGCTAAGTAGGTCTTCAATTCTTCAAAAGCTCGGTCGCACTCGGCGTCCCATTGAAATTTGGAAGCTTTGCGCAAGATCTTGAAGAACGGCAGACTCCTGGTGGCCGACCGAGAGATAAACCGAGATAAGGTTGTGATCCTTCCGGTCAGGCGCTGGACCTCCCTCAGGTTTCTTGGCGGTGGCATGTCCAGTAGGGCTTGCACTTTACTCGGGTTGGCTTCTATCCCCCGCTCGGTCAAGATGTACCCCAGGAATTTCCCGCTCTTGGCCCCGAACAAACATTTCGCAGGGTTAAGTTTAAGGTCGTACCTCCGGAGAGTGCCGCAGGTCTCTCGGACATCGGCTATGAGGTCGGCAGCCTGGGAGGACTTGATGAGAATGTCATCAACGTACACCTCCACGTTTCTTCCGAGCTGCTCCTTGAAGACTTTGTTCATCAGCCTTTGATAAGTTGCCCCAGCATTTTTGAGTCCGAAGGGCATAACCGTGTAGCAATAGGTACCTTCAGCAGTGACAAAACTGACCTTCTCTTGATCTTCCATTGCTAAGGCTACTTGATGATATCCTTGGTAGGCATCCAACATGCAGATGAGTTCATTCCCGACGGTAGAGTCTACCATCTGATCTATCCGGGGGAGCGGGTAGCAGTCCTTAGGGCAAGCTTTGTTGAGATCCCTAAAGTCAATACAGACCCTCCACTTGTCACCCGGCTTGGAGACCAGCACAACATTGGCTAACCAAGCCGGGAATTGGACCTCCTGGACATGCCCTGCTTCCAGCAATCTCTTGACCTCGGCTTGAATAATCTTGTTTTGTTCGGGACTGAAATCTCTTTTCTTCTGTTTAACAGGTCGGGCGTCAGGGTAAACATGCAGCTTGTGCTCCATAATCTCGGGCCTGACCCCTCTCAGATCTTGCTGAGACCAGGCGAACACATCTTGATTCTGAGTCAGACACTCTATCAGCTGTTGCCGGAGGTCAGTCGGCAGCTCCGGAGCTATTCTCACCCTGGTCTCTTCTCGGTCGGGCAATAATTGGACCTCTTCTCTTTCTTCCTTCATCTCATCCCAGGGGGAGGGCTGAGAGGATTGCACCATGTTACAACTGGCGGGGGCAGTTCGGCAGGCCTTGCTGACTTCTACTCGGACATCATCAACATAACATCGGCGGACGACCTTCTGATCTCCTTTGGCTTCCCCAACTCGGTCACCCACTGGGAATTTGACCTTTAAGTAAAAGGTGGACACCACGGCCCTGAACTCGTTCAGCACTGGCCGGCCCAATATGGCATTGTAGGCTGAGGGGGCATCCACTACCAGGAAGGTGGCCCACCTGGTTCTCCTCAAGGGTTCTTCGCCGAGTGATATGGCCAGCTTGATCTGACCCAAAGGTTGTACTTCATTTCCAGTGAACCCGAACAGAGGTGTGGCCACGGGTCGGAGCTCGGCCACTTCGATCTGCAACTGCTCGAAAGCTTTTAAGTACAGGATATTCACCGAACTTCCCGTATCCACAATAGTTCTGTGGATCTGGTAGTTGGCTATGATCGCAGTGATGACCAAGGCGTCCTCATGAGGGACTTCTATTCCTTGCAAATCTGATAGGCCGAAGCTGATCTGCGGGCCTTGAGCCTGGGCGGAACTGCAACCCACTTGGTATATGTCAAGTCGCCTAGCCTGCGACTTCCGAGCCCTATTGGAATCTCCATAGGTGGGGCCTCCAGAAATCACGTGAATGGCCCCGTGCACTGCGTTCCGTTGGTTGGCTTGTTCCTCATTAACATTGTCGTGCTCGGGAGAGGCGGGGGTCGGGAACAGTTGTCTGGCCGAGGAAGCGGCTGGCCGAGCCGGGGACTCTGGTTGGCGTGGTGACGTCCTTCCTCGACCTCGACCGCCTCCTTGGTGAGCTCCTCTTGGGCTTCCTCGACCAGTACGACCCCGACCTCTGCCGGCCTGCCAACAATCTTGCAAGTCGTGTGTATGGCTGTTATGGAAAGAGCAGTAAGGTTGCCACCTGGAAGGGATACAACCTTGAGCCACTTGTTGAACTATTCCCCTCTCGGCTATCGGCCGGTGTCCCATCGCTCTGGGGCTTCTAAGAGGCCCTCCAGGAGGTGCATTCCTGTGATGTTGCTGAGGGTTTTCGGGCGTAGGCCTGACCTCCGGCCGCCTGACAGCCTGTGCTTCTTCAACGTCCACGTATTTGCTGGCTTTCCCCAAAAGGCTTTCGAAATCCTTCGGAGGTTTTCGGATCAGAGATCTGAAGAACTCGCCCTCTTGCAAGCCTTGAGCGAAGGCACTGACCAACACCTCGGACGTAGCAGTGGGAACGTCCAGCGCCACTTTATTAAACCTATTGATATAGGCCTTCAAGGGCTCCTTAGAGCCCTGCTTCATGGTAAACAGGTTCAAGCTGGTCTTGTGATGTCTCTTACTACTGACAAAATGCTGCAGAAATAATTTTTTGAAATCAGAGAAATCCTTGATTGATCCTTCGGGAAGCCTGTCAAACCACCGCTGGGCTGGTCCGGCCAGAGTGGTCAGGAAGGCCCTGCACTTAACACCATCCGGGTACTGGTGCAGCATCGAGGCGTTTTCAAATTTCTTTAAGTGCTCTTCCGGGTCAGTAGCCCCTCCATATTCAGGAATAGACAGGAGTCGAAAGTGTTTCGGGAGCGGCTCCTGTAGAATCCTATTAGAAAAGGGGAAACCCGTATGCTCTTCCGGGGTCGGCACAAGGGGGGCCTTCCCTTTACTGGCTCTGGCATGACTAGAAGTGGCTTCATGGGGGTCAGACTGCCCCGCTCCCTCCGCCGGCCCAAACAGTGCCGGGTGAAAATGAGGGCTCTCCCCCTGCCGTGCTCCTCCTTCGGTGCCCACGCGGGCAGTTTGCTCGGCCGGGCCTGCCTGAGCGGGTCGAGCCGCTGCTTGTTGCGCCTCCGCCAACTTCCTGGCTTTGGCTTCTACTAGCAGGTCGAGGTCTTCTTGCGAAAGCATCACGGCCATCTGATTGGAGTCGCTCATCTTCAGCTTTCGATCAGGTGAGATTCCCACAGACGGCGCCAAATTTGATCCCGTCGACAAGCGAAGATCGATTCTCTCTCGGAATGACTCGGTCTCACCAAGCCGACCCGGTCTGCTATAGTTTGGGAGGTCGGAGCGAAGTTGGGCTCTCAATATGGTGGAGTGGTTGCAAAAGGGCAGCGATCCCTCTTTGAAGCCCCAAGGGGGGTTTATATCGGAGAGAGGCAACTCTCTGCTGTGTCAGGGATGGCCAATCTCATTAAGGGATGGTCAGTTGACAGATAGTGATATTGACGGCCGCATTTAATGTTGTGAAACTGTCATAGCCGCCTGACCCTCATAAACGCCTGACACATTGCCTAATGTGTCTCTTCTGTTCCTCCTTTTATTATTGGCGACTTTGCCAGGTAATAATCATGTCAGAGGGGATTATCTCTTGAGTATCTGATAAGAAGAGCTCATGTGATAGGAAAGCCTCTCAATTATTCAATCGTCTCCATATGATCACGAGTACCCGACCTCGGGCGTCCGACCTTGAAGGTCTTGACCCCGGACTGACGACCCCGGGGGTCCCGACCTCGGGCGTCCGACCTTGAAGGTCTTGACCCCGGACTGACGACCTCGGGCGTCCGACCTTGAAGGTCTTGACCCCGGACTGACGACCTCGGGGGTCCTGACCTTGGGCGTCCGACCTTGAAGGTCTTGACCCCGGACTGATGACCTTGAGGGTCCCGACCCTGGATGATCGACCCCTTGGGCCTCGCCCCCAGGGTGATCTTCGATCAGACCTATTAACTACCGGTTCAGATCGACAATTGAACCCGACCGAGCCCTCAATCCTTCTAAAAATCATACGCCCGGATCAGCGTTGAATCTGGAATGATCGATTCTGCCACACGAAAATTTTTCATCAGTCACCAAGATAAATCGTAAATCACTTACGACGAACAATCCAGAAGTCCAATATCTCATAGTTACGTGCCCCATTTAGAAGAAAAATTCATATAAAATTCGTCATAGCTACGGATCAAATACTTGGGAGACAACTAGTCGCCCTTCCACTGCATTATAGCCCCGCGACAAATAATTAACCAGGTTGGGTAACGTCAACCTAGAGTGACTGGTCCGGTCTCGCAGAAATTATTTATCGGCCACCAAGGTAAACTGAAAAGTACTCACGATGGACGGTCTAGAAGTTTAATAGCTCACGATTGCGCATCCCATTGAAAAAAAAATCTATAAAATTTATCATAATTAATGATAGAATAGTAGATATTTAGGAGACAATTAATTATCCACGTTTGACCATAGTTTCAGAGAGAATCCTCGCATCTCTCGAGCCCCAACGGCTATAGGTGCATTAGGTTAAGGGTAGTGCTAAATGGCTAGAATCTAGCCGGCTAGAATTTGTCCTTCTTAAGTTCTTTTTTAATTTTTAAATTATTATTAAAAATATTTAAAATTAATTTATATTCTTTCCTATTTATTTTCATATTAAATTATATTTTTTCCTATTTATTTCATATTAAATCATATCTTTTTCTATTTATTTTCATATTAAATTAATTTTTTAACTTATAAAAATCTATTATGATTGTTTTATAATTTTAATGAACATTAAAGATGTTTAAATTTAATTATATATTTTTATTTTTATTTTCATATTAAATTATATTTTTTTCTAATTTATTTTTATATTAAATTAATATTTTTTAATTTTTAAAGGGTCATTCTAGCTGGCTAGATTCTAACCATCTAGAATTACCCTTAGGTTAAATAGGACTGTAAACTAGGCGAGTTAAATAGGCGGTGGGTTCAAACTTATCATTGGTAAGTAATTGGATTGCTAAGTGGATCTGAAAATGAATAAGTCAATATTTAAATTTCATTTATTTTATAATTCACGTTTGATTTGATTTTATCTTGATTCATTTTACAAAACTCTCAATTAAGCTTATATAATTATTTAAAAATTTTACTTATTTAATTAGTTAATGAGATAATACAAACTTATTTATTTATTTTGAAATTTTTTTATTTATTTAATACGTTAATAAAAATATTTATTTTTAAATAATATTCACGAAGATTATTCACAAATATTATTTACAAATATTATTAATTAATATATGTACGAACATTAACGAACCGAATACATATATATTTAAGTTTCTTCATTTAATTTAAGAAATTATTAAATTTATTTATTTAATTAATTTCGTATATATTAAATGAATATAAATAAATTTTACCTATCTCAACATCAAGTCCTACCTACCAGTAAAGAAATCAAATCAAGGGAAGTTTTATAGTGTTTAGATTTATTTAATAAATAAAGTGGAACTAAATCGAATTTAAAATAATTAAACCATTAAAATTATTATTTAAGATCGATTTAATATTTATGAATTTAAATTATTATTTACGATAATTTTAGAAATGACCCATCCAAAATTTAAAACTATCCAAAAAGTACGTTAAGATTTGAAAATATCTAAAAGGCGCACATCTTTTCAATTTTACCACTAAATTGACGAAATTTGACTTTTTATCTTTATGTTTTCTCTTTTCTTTCTCCTTTGCCTTTTATATTTTTTCTCTCCTCTTTCGTTTTAAATTTTAAACTTTAATAGATAATTATTTGTAATTTTAAAACTTCAATAAAAAAATTAAAAAAAATAAAAGAAGATTAATAAAAAATAAAAATTATTTGTCTATTTTTAATTTTTAATAGTAAAAGAATAAATAAAATAAATAATGAGAATTAATTTTATTAATGAAAAATAATAAAAGTAAAAAAATAAAAAATCACTTTAGTGTTAATTTTTAAAAATTAGTATCGAAGTTTAAATATCAACATAGTTGTGGTACTGATTTTTAAATACCAACACCATTATGGTATTGATTTTAAACAGTAAAATTATTATTATGCTAGTTTTTAAAAATCAATATCACATCTTAACACACTACCATTGTCGTGGTGTTGGTTTTTTAAAATTAACATCACAGTGATGCTAGTGTTTTAAAATCATCACCATAGTGGTATTAGTATTTAAAAATCAATATCACAACTTAAACACCAATATTGTTGTAGTGTTGATTTTTTTTTAAATAGTAAATAATGACATATTTAGACTTGGGAGCACTACAGAAATCTAGAAATCTACCTAAGTTGGAATGAGTCCAATTGAAACTCTCTAAGTACATCAATGGATTTTGACCAAAATCAATTGATATTTTTGAAAAATTAACATGTAATGAAAGAGAGTAGTGTAGTAAAGCTTTGATTTAATCATGTTGTCTTTGCCATTTAAAAATGATTGTAATTGACACTGTTGTTAAAAGTGTGTTAAACGATATCGGTTTTAAACCGTTGTCATTGAATAAAAAGACAATGGTTTAAAACCGTTATCATTTAGCACACTTTTAACAACAGCATCAATTACAACAAATTTTAAGTGGCAAAGACAACGCGATAAAATCCATTATGTATGAGCGTTTTTATTGTAATGCATAGATGCTTACAATTATATAAGGGGTTAACGGGTTGCAACCAGGGCATGCATGACCGAACCAGAGAATTTATTTTACGGGGCAATGATGCAGCGACAAAGTGCCTTTTCAGTTTCGCAGACATCTAAGGATCGGGTTCTAACTTCGACGAAAACAGATGAATTTTCCTTAATGGGCAGTTGACTTAAGAACGTGTGGTCGATAGGTCATCCGCTGTGAGTATTTCTCGATTACCTTAGTGGTCGGTGAAAAACTTCTATTAGACCGAGCCAGTCAACCCTAGGATTAATCGGCATAAGCTAAATACTGGTTGTTGAAATTGAGTAGGTGAATAGACATCCCTTCACCTTCATCTTCCTCTATTAATGGTGGAATGGGAAGAGACACACATTCACCTTTCTCCATCAATAGAGGTAGAGGAAAAGACTCTATCCTCTTATAAATAGTGTCCAAGTGCAAGATGATAAGTTCATCACAAGCAACAAGAGGTGAGAGGTTCATCCTGGGATTTGGTTCATGGAATCATCGAGAAGTGTTCGTGTCTTAACCTTCTTGCCGACGAAAAGTTCTCCAAGTCTTCTCCGATATTTTCTCTAAGATTACTGTGAGTTTAGATTTACAGAATTTATTTCTAAAATTTATACTTTAGAAATAGCAACAATGGTATCAGAATGGGTTTCGATGGAGAGAAATCGCAAGCGCCAGGAAAGCGTGACTCTTGATCGCGACTTTCACACATCGCATGCACAGAATAGTGTTGTGGGCATTGACCGTCGTAGGCGGGCAACGCCCAATGGATGCTGGCGCGTGCGTCTCATGCTAGCGATTGTGTTGTGGCAGAACCGCATCGCGAGCAGCCATCGCAGCAAAGTTGCGTCGTGGAAGGATTCCGGGTCATGTGGGCACCGATGACCATGTCCGATGGTTGGTGATCGGCGTCCATGATTGGTAAGCACCGGCAATCAAACTACATCGGCCGACAATCTCATGTTCGTTGCGATGACATAGAAGTTTTTAATCGATTAAAATCTTAATTTAATCGATTGAAATATAAGTAATCAATAAAAAAAATAGATCGGATTGATTAAAACAATGAGAAAAAGTTTAATTTTTATAAATAAAAAGAAAATGAATTCTTTCTCATGAATTCTCACGTGCGAATAGTAAAGAAAAAGTTTTTTTAATGCATATTGTATAAAAAAATGTGAGAAATGTTATTACGTTAGATCTGGTTCAATTGATTTGAACTAATCTGTCCAATTAGACTTGGGTCTAATTTAAATCATTTGTTAGTTTAATCAGATTAAGTTAGTCCAATCAGTCTCAATCTGATTCAAACTATTGGTTGGTTTAACTAGTCTAGGTTAATCGAAACCTGAACCGAACTGACTAGTTTGATCAATAGGTCGAACTTAAACTTAAATGGACTTAGGTGAAACAATAACAATAGGGTATTCAAATTGATCAGTCCAGTGCGTTAGTCAACTGTAGCTCCTCAAATAAAAAAAAATTATTTTTTCTTATTTGTTTATGTGTTTTTTCTATACATATGTGTGAATTGAAATAAACCAGTTTTGTTACTAATTTGTTGGTTTTGTACTGATAATATTATTTTTCAATTCTAGATGTCGCATGAGATATACATCATGACCCTTCGCGATGAGCGACACTATGAGCTAATGGAGCATATAGAGGAGGTTGACTATAGTTCGGTTCTTAGAATCCAAAGACATATGGGAAGACTGAATCGACTATTTTGGAAACTTAAGCAGGAAGAGTTTCCAATCTTGGATGACTATAGAATCGGGGCATTGATTCGTTTGTTGCCGAGGAGTGAGAGGGAAGTTGCACGCCATATATGAGGACGCTTTGAATGTCATATATAAAATACTGAGTTATGTAAGCAGCTATTTCGCCACGAGTTTCTGGAGGATCCAGAAGATTTTGAGGAAGACCCAGAAGAGGATCCTGAAGATTCTGAAGAGGATCCTGAAAAATTTAAGGAGGATCTAGAGGAAGATCTTGAAATATTTGATGAAGATCCTATAGAATCTTTGGAACATCCCGAAGCTGACCGATTTGAGAACGCCCTGATAGAATTCGGGATGAATTAGAGAGTGATGACTACTTGATATTAGTTTGTTTAGTTTATTAAAATTTTGTTGTTGTTATTGTCATTGTATATAAACCGAATAAGCTCATTTAATAAAGTCATATAGTATAGACTGTTGTTATGTAGGTATAGTGCTATATTTTAATAAAAAAAGTTATATTATGTATTAACTGACTTAAAAATAATTAGTTCATTCTTATAATGATTAGTTTATTTTTATAAATGATTAGTTCATTCTTACAAATGATTAGTTCATTTTTTATGGGATGTATATAATAGAATTGATCAATATTGATCAGATTTGATGATATAAATGATAAGTGAAAACGCAGTTACCACTTGATTTCGTAGACCAACTTAAATTTGCATTGAGTCAATCATAAATTATGTACATATGAAATACACTGAATTACTGAATAATATGTTTCCTTATGATAGATCATGATAACTAAGAACATTATAACCAAACTCAAATAGGAGAGAAATTATATGGAGATAACTATAAAATATGACATCTCAAAATACAATATATTCTTGAGGAGCAAGAAATTCTAAAGGTTGTGAATCAGTTCATAGAAGAACCTACTAATGGTTCAACAGCAAAACATAAACTTGATTTTTGATGCATATAAGGCATGGAACAAAAAGGACTCCACTGATAAGAGCATATTGATTAGTTCAATTGTAGACGACCTGGTATTTGAGTATGAGTCATTACCATCAGCTCATGCTATCTGGGTAGCCCTTAGAGAAAAATGCGACAAAGATAGCTTGAGTAAGCTTCGTTAACTGATAATTAAGTATGATAGTTGTAAAAGGCGCCCGAATGTTATCATGACCCAACATCTGAGGGAAATAAGAAATATGATTCAGGAGCTAAAGAATGTTGGTCATGAGTTAATCGATGAACAACAAATTCAGGCAGTTATTTGTTCTCTTCTTGTTGAGACCGATGGCACGGCTAGAAGGGGGTGAATAGCCGATCACCCACTTGATTCACCGATTCTTCCTACACGTGTTAGTGCGCAACGGAATACAAAATAAATTAAAGCTAACACAAAGGAAGACAAACCAATTTAACGTGGTTTGGAGATAAAGCTCCTACTCCACGGCTGTCCGTAAGGTGGACGATCCCGATCCGTCGGTGGATGACTCCCCAGAAAGCCTCCGGCTAGCTCGCGTCGCTCCTTGTGGGTGGAGAAACCTCGCCACAGACTCCCGACAACACCTGAGCACTTGGAGACTACTAATAAGTTTTACCCAAGCTTATTTCATCAACTCTTGCCCAGCCAAATCGAGCTCTCTTAAATAGAGTTCACAGCTGAAACAGCTGTTACCAGTCGATTGGTGTCGACACCAGTCGACTGGTGCCGACACCAGTCGACTGGTCCACTTGGATTCAAACGTTATAACCCCAACATTCGAATTACAGCCGACACCAGTCGACTGCTACATATAGCAGTCGACTGATCTTTCTGTGCCTAACACCAGTCGACTGCTATATGCAGTAGTCGACTACCCAAACCCTAAACCTAGGGTTTCAACCCCGAGTACAGTCATTCAGCACTCGTCCTCGCCCGACCAACCTAGACCTAGCCTTCTAGCCTCCTCCATCAATCTTGCATCCCTCGGATGCCTCCCCATCCTTCACGCCTTGCCTTCTGGAGCTTCCTTAATTCAGCCTTGGTCCTTGTTATCGGTTCTTTCTTTGCCAAGATGCCACTTGGACTTTTCTCCTTTGCCCAGATGCCACTTGACTTCCCTCATTGTACTTGTATCATGCATACTCACAATGCATATCAAATACATCAATAAACCTAACTTAAACCTTTGCCCAAACATCAAAACCCAAGGTACCTAGATTGCTCCAACACTTGAATCTTGAAAAATGATGAAACAGAACCTTACTCACAATGAGAGTATCAAGACTTTCATAGTTGTCTCATGCCATATTGATTTAGAGACAGAGAGAATAGAATCCACAAGGATTTCTGGACAAACTTTTATAGCTGAAGGTTTTGGATCTAAGAATAAGCAAAGATGGTTTAAGAAATGGAAGGGTGAGGGAAAAGGAGCCGGTGCTATTGCTAAGCAAGACCCAATCAAGAAGAAAAGAAAGAATTATCGAAAGAAACCTAAAAGCAAGCTGACTTGCTATAACTGTGGCAAGAAGGGTCACTTGCTCGAGAATATACTAAGCCAAAAAAGGTAAATCCATGTTTGTCTTCTTTTTGTGAGCATTATATTGCTAGTTTAGTATTGTTAGCTGATTCTTATCCTTTGTGGATTATAGATTCAAGAGCAACGAACCATGTAGCTTGTGATTGAGCTACATACATAGAGTATCGTCCTGTACTGGCTAACAATAAGTGGATATATATGGGAAACAATACAAGGATTGAAGTCAAAGGAATGACACTTACAAACTTAACTTTCATGGTGGATGTATCTTGTTTCTGCATGATGCCCTGTATACTCCTGAGATTCGACGGAATCTAGTTTCCATTAATAGTCTTCTTGAATTAGGTTATTGTATGATTTTTTGTAGTCATTGTGTGGAATTGAAAATTAACTCTGTGTTAATTGGATATATGGTTATGTATCAAATGTTTTCATGGTTCTTAATGTAGAACCAGATGTTAATTATGAAAATAATGGTTATTTTTTAAATATTGCTCTTACTAGTGATGTTAATATTAATGATGAAGTTTGGCATGCTAGATTGGGACATATAGGACAAGAAAGAATGAATAGATTAGCCAAAGAGGGTATGCTCGGCACCCATTCTAAAGTTGACATGTCTATATGTGAGTATTGTCTTACTGGAAAAGCAACTAGGAAACCATTTGGTAAGGCTATTAGGGCTGAATCACCATTGCAATTGATTCATTCGAATATTTGTGGTCCAATGAATGTGAAGGCTAGACATAGAAGTTCTAATTTCATTACATTTATTGATGATTTCACGTGTTTTGGTCATGTGTATTTGATTTCTCATAAATTTGAAGCATTAAATTGCTTGAATCTTTATTTGAATGAAGTTGAGAATCAATTGGAATGTAAGGTTAAAACCTTTCGCACTCACCGTAGAGGTGAATATTTATTTGATCAGTTCAAGATAATATGTAATGAGAGGGATTATCAAATAGCTAACTATCCCTGGAATTCCACAGTAAAATGAAGTTGCTGAAAGTAGAAATCGAACTCTTCCAGAAATGGTTAGGTCAATGATAGCTCAAGCTAATTTACCTAATTCCT
This sequence comes from Boesenbergia rotunda, assembly GCA_024364735.1. Classification (NCBI taxonomy): domain Eukaryota; kingdom Viridiplantae; phylum Streptophyta; class Magnoliopsida; order Zingiberales; family Zingiberaceae; genus Boesenbergia; species Boesenbergia rotunda. The sequence continues at coordinate 462,439 of JAGFNQ010010590.1, forward strand.
ATTTAGGAGATGCATTATTAGCTGCAACCTATATACTTAACTCTTCTAGAAATGTTCCTTCTACTCCATATGAATTTTGGATAGGCAGAAAATCGGATCTGAGTAATATGAGACCTTGGGGTCAGCTGCTTATGTTCATGATAAAATTCACAAATATGGAAAATTAGAACTCAGAGGTAGAAAGTGTATCTTTGTAAGATATTCTAATACCTCCAAGAGTTATGTTTTCATTGGTGAGCAACAAGATGGAATTATCTCTGAAATAAAGTCACGAGATACTACTTTTCTCGAAACTAAGTTCCCAACAAGAAGTGAAATTGATAAAATGATTAAAAATAGAGGATGAGGATACTATTCCTTTATCAACAAATTAGGAATTACAGGGAATGCCTGAATCTAGTCAACTTAGTAGGTGTGAATTGCCTATGAATGAGTCAGTTTCTCAACAGTCTAATTTACGAAAAAATAGTGATCAGATTATTCCTCAGAGAAGGTTTGACATTGAGAATGAGGCATTAATAATTCCCTTAGTTGATGATGACGAACCTCGAATAGTTGAGGAAGTATTGAAATGCTCAATTAAGGAGAAATAGAAAGTTGCAATAGATGAAAAAATTGAGTCCATAAGAAAGAATTAAGTTTGGGATTTAGTCAATCTTCCTCCGGGCTGAAGAACTATTAGGAATAAGTGAATTCTCAAAATTGAGAGAAAACAGATGAGTCGATTAATCGATACAAAGCTCATTTAGTTGCAAAAGGATATACCAAAATAGAGGGTATTGATTTTGAAGAAACATTCTCCCCAGTTGTGAAGTTTGTGTCAATACATGTCATCCTAGTTATAGTAATACATGTTGACTTAGAATTACATCAAATGAATATAAAGACAGCTTTCCTTAATAGTAATCTTCATGAGGAAATTTATATGACACAGGCAGAAAGTTATATAGTCGAAGACCAAGAGAATAAAGTATGCAGACTTAAGAAGTCTATGTATGAGCTAAAGCAAACATCAAGATAATGGAACATAAGATTCAATAAAGTCATTTTGTCTTATAGTTTTGAAATGAACAATGAGGATCATTATATTTACCTAAAGAAGGAAAAAGGAAAGTTTATCATTTTATCATTATACGTTGACGATATGCTAATAGCTGGAAGTGAATTAAAGTTTGTAATAGAAGTTAGGTCTTGGCTTTTATCATAATTTGACATAATAGATATGAGAAAAGCTGAATACATCTTAGGAGTGGAAATCATTCGTGATCGATCAAAAAGGTTTTTCAATTTGTCTTAAGAAGCTTATATCACTAAGATGCTACCACACTTTAATATGTTAGAATGCAATATTGAATAAATACCTACAGCAAAAGGTGTTATTCTGAGCAAAAGTATATCTCCCAGGACTCCTAAAGAGGTAGCCGATATGAAGAAAAAAAAGCATATGCCAATGTCTTTGATAGTTTGATGTACACTATGTTGTGTACTCGTCCTGATATAAGCTATGTTGTTGGTTTGGTTAGTCATTTCCAGTCAAAACCAAGATTGGGATTCTGGAAAGCGGTGAAGAGGATATTCAAATATCTTAAAGGGATAGTAGATTATAGTCTCTGCTTCCAAGGATCAAAACTAAGTCTGAAGGGCTACACAGATGTAGATTGACGGCGTCATCTCATGGAATAGCAAGAAATAAGCTTGTGTAGCACTGTCAACAATGGAGACTGAGTATGTGGCTTGTGCAGTGGTTGTACAAGATGTTGTCTGGTTAAGAAGGTTCTTGAAGCATCTGAAGATTATTGAGGACAGTAGGAGTCCTATTACAATGTACTGTGACAATCAAGCTAGTATAACTTTTTCCAAAGATCCTAAATATAAGCATATAGAAATTAAATATAATTTTATAAGGGATATTGTTGATAAGAAAAAGATAATTCTTGAATACATCTCTACACGAGCTATGCTTGTAGATTCTTTTACTAAACCATTGACTAAAGAGTCATTTCATAGACATGTAAAGTCTTTGGTACTATGCAAAATATAACACATTGTAAAGACTGTTATATTTATGAAATGTCAGATCTATTCAGTGTAAATCTGTTGAAAACCGAAATTTTAAAGGGCTTAGTTGTAATTTCCCAAACTTGGAGGGCCTCTATGTAAAATTGCTAAAAAAACTATTTAAAACCACTAAAAGCCCTAACTTCCCCTCATCTCCCGATCAGTTTCCTCTCTGCCTCGACTCTTCCCCTTCGGTTCTGCCCGACGCCGATTCCTCTCGAAACCACCCGACCCCTTCGGTTTCGCTCGGCGCCGCTGAGCCCTAGCCGACCGCCGACCGCCGACCGCCGACCACCGACCGTCGACGCCGTCGCATCTCCCCATCGTCGCCGCGCCCTTCTCCCGTTTGCCCTAGTTGTGCCACCGCCCTCACGTGAGCGCCTCTTCCTCGGCGTCGACGCTGCCAGATCCTCTCCGGCCATGAGCAAAGGTGCCACTTTTTGGTGTGTTGTCGTCCCGTTGCTTTTCTCCTTCTTCTTCTACAGCCTTTGATTTTGCCATCCGATCGTGGGTTACAGGCGCCACTACCAGCCGTGCCATCAAGCGTCGTATTCCCCATCTCGTGATCGCCAGCAATAGAATATGTAAGTTGAACATTGGGTTATGGCAAATCTGTGGAATGGTTCTATATGGATGAGTTGTAGAGCTTGATCATTGTTTTTTTTTGGTCGAGATGGTTTGGTTATGGGAGAGTGTGGGCAGCAATAGAATCTCATATGTTCGGATTTTGTGGCTACGGGTTGTGAATGGTTGAGGTTTGCTTTCTTGTGACTACCCTATCCTTGTTGTTGTTGTGAACTCCATCTAATATTGTGTCTACTCTGATGTTTAGTTAGGGTTGATTCTAATTGGTTATTGTGAAATATCCACTGATCAGTAGATGAGTTATGTTTTGGAGTGAATTTGCCATGACTTGCCATGAGCTTGGATCAAAGCTGTTGCGATTTCTTTAGTTGGGTGTTTGTATACGGACTATGTGTAGGCTTGGGTTATATTGGATTTATTGTGCATTTGGTCCATGCTAAGAATTGAGAGTTTATACATATATACTTCATTGATTAAATCGAGTATTTAACTTGATTAATTAAATGAATATAATAATTAGGATAATCCTAATTAAATAAGAAAGTTTGTTTAGCTAAATACCACATATTATTAGCTAAACACTATGCTTTTGATACAGGTCCTTGAGTTAGACTCGCACGGTTGATCATGGGAAATTTATTTCGGTCACGTTCTTCAATAAAAGGCGGGTACTTCTCCTTTGTACTCAAGTAGTTTCTTTTACCTTAAAGCATGACTATTTTATGTCTAGTAGGTTGTTTGACCTTATTTTTTATTGTTTGTTATTTTAACATCGTCGTTGATACTTATTCTTCGTTGATCTTCGAGTATTCAAAATTCGTATCCGTACAGTCCCCTGTTGGTTTTTTGTTATGTAAAGTACCGCTTGTACGCGAGTACTTAGAAGTCCATTAAACACAGATAGGTTTATTTGGCATTAAAAATACCCTACCTAGTATGTAGGTGCATAATCGTTGGTTTTCGATTTCCGGTTGGATGTATTGATGCATCGTTTACTTGTTGGATTTTGGTTGCATCGTTGTTTCTCCGGTTGTTCGTGCATCTTGTAGCATGCACCATATCTGCACGTTGCATACTAACGACTGTTGGGCTTCCATATGGTTAAACTGTCGTTAGTCATTTTGTTGCTCGATTCACTCAACCACTTATTGTCGTGGTAGTTGTTAGAGTGCGAGCAACTGTCCTGTTATGCCACACATGTTGTAGCTGTAGGCAAACAATGACACCCTCACCGTTGTTTTTCGAGGGATACTGTAGCTATTGATAGCTCCCCCTATGTATCGGGGTCTGGAGTGTTGACTCCCCAGCATCCTGTCCACTCAACCACACCTTTCTGTGGTATTTGTTGGAGTACGTACAGTTGTCACAGCCCTACCCACTCGGTCACAAAGATGAGATGTGTTGGCGGCTTGACTGGCGTCAGGGGTGACACATGTCATTACATCATGTGCATACGTATTTTGTTTATGCATTTTCTTGTGTTTGACGCATTTATATGAGTTATGGTTGTTGCACTTGATTGTCATGCATGTATATCTTGGTTTTATTATTGTTGCGTTGTTTTACACCTGTTTAGTTGTTATTCGATTTTATAACATGTTGTTCTATATATGTTATGCATGTTTAGGTGATTCTATATTCCGTATGGATTGTACCCTGTTGGTTCTCTACTTATTTTACCTTTTGTTATGTCATGCTTATTGTCTACTCATATACCCGCAGAGTCTGTCCGGACTCACCACCCTGCTTTATCTTTTTGTTTCAGATAGCAGGTATTCATATTTCTTGGAGCCAGGAGAGGATCCAGTCGCCAGTCCCTGGAGTTGAGTTATTTTCCGCAATTTGGTTTAGTTGTTTTATTTCAGTATGGAGTTCAGTTTTCACATTTTATTTGTTTATCAGTTATCGGACTGGTTTTGTTATTATTATTACAGAGACATTTGAGTTCTCGTTGGTTGTGATTTCTTTTATGTTTAGGTGGCTGAGCCGCCCATTATCTTTTATGTTGATATAAAACTGTGTGGTGATGTTTTTATTTCTGTTATGATGGCTGAGCCATCTTTTATGATTGGAGTGTATGTATATTTGCCCCAACTTGTTCGCCGTACAAGGGAGATGCTGCCCGATTTTCGAGTAAGCATGTGTCTCTGGGGGCGTGACAAAATCTATTTGTTACATTTGGATAAAAGTCTTGATGAGCATGTTAGCAGGTTGAGATTGATCCACTCACATGGACAATCATCTCTATTTGTTAAGTATAAATAGAGAAAATACTATTACTAATAAGACAACTTATGTAGCTGTGAATAGAGACATGCTCATAAGTTAAGATCGTCTTGATAATTGTGTCAAGATAAGATCATTTATGTAATGATCGAAGTAAATAAACCATCATTTATCAAACCTGTTAAAGGTCCGATTGGAATTCATAACTTGAATTCGGATCAGACATTAGGTATGTCTAGATCGAAATCTATACGATATTAAATATTTTAGAAAAAACACGCACTTTTTTTTGGTAAAGAGAAAAACATCGTAGCATATGATTCATACCATATGTACTATAGTGATAATAAGGATAGTAGGAGAATCAATCCATGCTTCTCTACTATACGAAACTCTTGAGATTATAAGTTAATGTCAATCTTATCCTAAGTGACTATTTAGCTGTCTACTTAAAGTTATAATCAGTGTTTGCTATTTTAGTATGTGTCCTATTGACTATGGATGATTCAATCTACGAAGCATAACTAGAAAAGCGGCTAATTAGATTGAATAGATTCTAACTAAAAAGGAATATTAAAATTGATTTACATATGTGATACTTATTCACTGGTTGACTAATTATATTTTTTTGAGTACTTAAAATGTGATTGTGAATAAATATATTAATTAGAGATGTTGAATATACTCTTGACATAGTAGTCATATGAGAGATTAAAGATGTTCATATTGATATAAATATTTATTCTAGAGTAAGACAAGTTATTGATGTCTCAGATTTGTTCTATAGAACATATAAATTAAGTGTAATAACTTTCTTAGCAGTAATTGTTCAATGTGTTTGTTGTCGCACAAATCATTTTCCCTTAAGTGTGAATAGAATGTTCTCACATGGTCTTTGTGACTAGATAACATTTATGGATTGATTTAGACGAGTAAAAAATGTTGGAATTGAGTAGATGAAAGGACATCTCTTCACCTTCATCTTCCTCTATTAATAGTGGTATGGGAAGAGACGCCTTTTCACCTTCCTCCATCAATGGAGGTAGAGGAAAAGACTCCCTCCTCTTATAAATAACGTCCAAGTGCAAGATTATAAGTTCATCACAAGCAACAAGAGGTGAGAACGAGAGGTTCATCTCGAGATTTAGTTTGTAGAATCGTCGAGAAGTGTTCGTACTATAACTTTTTGGTCGACGGCAAATTTTCCAAATCTTCTTCTATTTCTTTTTCAAGATCATTATGAGTTTAGATTTATAAAATTTATTTCTGAAATTTATGTTTGAGAAATAACAATACTAGTATCAGCTACAAAATAAAATTTATGATTGCAACACTATCCAATTGAGTGTTGCATGCATCGAAGGTAATAACCCCGAGATGCTCCAATGGGATAAGAAATTTAAAATATTGGCTACTGAGCGAGCTTTCGAATTTTCTTTGATGATCAAACTACAAAATCGGATTATCCACCTTCAAAATTAATTAAATCTCTTACAACTCCTTTGAGAATTTGTAAATGAGATTTACAAAATTAAAAGAAATAGATACAAGAAGGTTCATCAATAACAAAGTATGTATGCATGAATAATTGTGATTTCTGTACGAATTCGAAGCCCTTGAGTCCTTTTTATAACCCCTTCCTCAAATGCAAATATTGAAGCTGTTATATTGTATTGACATCAATCGATGGATTGTTTTGCACCATGAGTAGCTGATTTACTATAGTCCTAATCTGATCTTGCCATTGTGCCTTCCATTAATAGCTCTGTTTGAAATTGAATGTTATAGCATCCATTGACGTGCCATAGGCATTAGGTGACTTCTCAATCAATCAATTTATGAACAAAAATAATTTGTTCATTTGTTCCTCCACTTAAGTCGATTTTCTAGTTGATTTGTCCATTTGTCAACTGAATTCTACATCAATTAACTAATCCAAACTTTGAATAAATTTTAAGATTTAGGATTTCAATTAACTGAATGTTTTCATCAATCAACTCAATCATTGGTCTACCAAATCTAAGTCGACTAGGTGGTAAAAGACGATTCGCTCATTTTCAGCGTCCCCGCCACCCTATTTCGGGCTAATACGGAGGAGGTAAGTCATGGGGGTTACTAATCCGGATGCAGTAATTAGCGTGTGAGGAGGACAAACACACTGACTTTTGCCTAAGTTGAGATCTATTATGGCTCCATGGGTACAAGTCTCTAACTCTCAAATTTCACAAAATCTTACCATGTCTTGAGGCTTTCTCTCAACTTAGATGCATTAATCTATCGGCTTCCTCTATGCGTCGTACTTCATATCTTCACTTACATAATTCATCTCCTTAGCTTAGTAGTGCTCCGATAATCCACATATATAGTCCCTCCGATGTCCACACTATCCTTTTCGGACTCTATGGTCATTTGACACCTTGGGCATGCCAAGTCACTATGTGTACATATCAAGTCTTGCATGATTTTATACACATATGAAAATCAAAATTGAGTCTACTTAAACTCTTTGTCTAAAATATCAAAATAATGATTAATCTCGTTCTTTTATGGTTGACGATATATATATTAAGTATCAAGAAAGTATTTGAGTCTCTCTTTGCCTAAAATTTATAACCTAAATAGGCTCTCCCACTCATCCTAAACCCTAAACTCTAACTTATAATATTGTTCACTCTTTTATTCCTTTGTGATTTATCAAAGAGATTACATCCAAAACTAATATTTATTATAGAAATAACATTCCTAATCCACTTATGAAAGGTAAACTGTAAATTATCTTTAAATCTCCAATTGAATTTTAAATTTTATCCTCAGTCCCTATGTCAGAAAAAGTTCATTTCCACTCCCTACATGTAAAATTTCATTTGCTTCAGCTCCCTAATAAATATTGCTTTACCTAATTACCCTTATTATTTTTAAGTACAAAAAGTCTAAAATGAGGTATAGTTCATCCTAAATTCAGTATCATATAATTAAAATCTAGTATATTTTTTATCAAATTAAGTATCACACTTTTTATACGTATAAAAAGTATAGAAAGAAGTATAATTCTTTCTAAATTTAGTATATTTCAATTAAAATTTAGTATATGTTCTATCAAATTGAGCACAATTCTTTTTCCATCGGACTAGGGTTGTAAATGAATCAAGTCGCTCGCGAACTATTCGGAGCTCGATTTGATAGAAGCTCGTTTGAGCTCGTTTAATAAAGCTCGTTAATATTAACGAACCAAACTCAAACTCAGCAGTATTCAACTCGTTAGCTCGTGAATAGGCTCGTTAATAAGCTCGTGAGCTAGTTCGTAAAATATAAAATTAATATTTAACATTAAATATATAATTTTGACACTTTTACATTTAATAAATATAAAATACCCAATAAATCTCATTTGTATGAATAAAATCATAGATTTTAGTAAATATTTTATATTTTTTAGAATATATAATTTATTTTTTCAATAAATTGATGAATAATTTAATTAATAATTTATATTTAATAAGTTCGTTTAGGGCTCGATTAGGCTCGAATATGCTCGCGAGCCATCACTATATTCGATAAACTAAGTTCGAGCTCGGCTCGATAATAAATGAGTCAAACTCAAACTCTCAGGTATTCGGCTCGGCTCGGTTCGATTACAGCCCTACATCGGACCAATTGGTTAGGAGTTCATACCTAATTACTCTTATTATTTTTAAGCACAAAAAGTCCAAAATGAGGTATAATTTCTTCTGAATTCAGTATCATATAATTAAAATCTAGTATATTTTCTATCAAATTAAGTACCACACTTTTTATACTTATAAAAAGTCCAAAAATAAGTATAATTCTTCTTAAATTCAGTATATTTCAATTAAAATTTAGTATATGTTATATAAAATTGAACACAATTCTTTTTCCATCAGACTAATTGATTAGGAGTTCATACCAATGATTAGCTTATGATGAATTGATTAGGTCATACTTAATTTAATATAAAATATACTGAATTTTAGTTAAATGATGCTGAATTTAAAAAATATATACTTGATTTCAGATTTTTTTATTTAAAAAAATTAAAGGGTAATTCGGTAAATCTGTAGTTGAAACACATGAAACATTATATGTAGGAATGGAAATAAATTTTTTCTGAACAAAAATAGAGGAGAAAGTTAAATTTACAGACAGGAATTTAGGATAATTTTCCCTATAAAAAAATAGCATTTGTGTGGAAGATTTGTTCCACCTCCAGTACATTCAGTTATCGGATTCGGATCGCTTTACGCCGCGGATCTGGCGCGTGTTTCATGTACCAGTCACATTCCCCAGATGAAGCAAGCATCGGAAACGCGCATTCGACCGGGTTGCTCACCAATCACCGCCGTTAATTTCTATCCTTTTTTATGTTCTTTCTTCTTTTATTTCCCCTCGCCCGTCGTCGCATCCTGAGTTCTGAAGAGGCGGGCAGGCAGGGGCCTAAGATCGCCGATCTCCGCACTCGTCGATCGTATCCCGGTTGCAGAGTCAAGAGATCGGAGGGCTCAAGGCCGGGGTTCCCTCAGCGGGTCGGCGGAGATGAACATCTTCAGGTTAGCGGGCGACATGACGCATCTCATGAGCGTCCTCGTCCTCCTCCTCAAGATCCACACCATTAAATCATGCGCCGGCAAGTCCTACCCCTTTATTCTTTTTTGTTTTGTTCTCTTAGAATCTAGTTCGGGTTTGGACCTGGGATTCGCCCCCTAAAAGGGGAGATCTTGGGTGATCCATTTCGTGAATCTTCTTGCGTAGAGTGTGGATCGCGAGTGTGTTTTCTGTATGTCTGGTTTAGATTGGTTGTGTAGTGAATATATCCTTAGCTTCCTTTTAATCACTTGGTGTGTCTAGCCAGCCTAGGTACTCAATCCGCCTAAAGGCACATCACATATGTGATGTAGACTGTAGTTCCTTTGTCTACAACACTTTTTGGAACACTGTCATCGTCATTACTAGTTAGGCTTTTTGAAACATCTATTTGGTTTCTATTACTATTTGAATGGAATCGTGTGCCAATTTGATGTCTAAGAACCACAATATGACTTAGGAGAATTTTTAAATTTCTAGGTATCCCTGTTAGAGAGTCATTGTGTTCTCTTTCAATAGATTTTGAAAATAAAAAGGCTATGCCCAAGAAAAGACTTTCTTACCCAAGGCTGCTCAGAAACCATGTGTCCAATACACTGAGTGGTTGTCAGTTCTTCATAGAGTGGTCTTGAAACATGCCTATGAGTCTTATTAACTGACACAAAACTTTAAATATATTAATCTCTCTCCACTTGTGGAGGCCTCGAGTTTGAGAATATCTTTTAAGAGATGGCCAAATGAAGGAAGTGGAAGAAGACTAGTTTTATTTATACCACTTTTTCTTAATTTTCTATGATCATTTAGCAACCTTTCGAATAAATAGTTGAATGACTTCATTGTATACAACCTTTGATTTTGTTTTTTCACCTATAAAGCATGTTTTAGGCAGATAATATATTGCTGTTTAGGAGATGTAACAACCAATGGAACATATATATTTTCTGTTATTTCTGTTTTATTCCATGTGATTACAATACCTATTTTTTGATTTGGTTTAACTTCTCGTATTATATTTAGTTCATTGTATCTCATTATCTTGTGATGCATTTATATCAATATAACTTATGAAATTACAATAACTATCGATTTGAAGCCATGACAGATAATGAATGGCATCTGTTGGCTCAGCAGAGGATAAACAAACCTTGTCTTTTGAACTTGTGCAACAAATAAAAAAACTTTTTTTAAAACTGATTTATTTCCTCACCTGTATATTTTTGCTCCCTCTACCTATACTAATTTAAAAAGGGGAGTCTTGGCTCAACAGTAAAATTGTTGCCATGTGACCTTGAGGTCATAGGTTTGAGTCACGAAAATAATCTCTTGCAAAAATGCAAGGTAAGGTTGCGTACAATAGACCAATGTGGTTCAACCCTTTCACGAGACCTGTATTGGTGGGAGCTTCATGCACTGAATTGTCCTTTTTTTACCTAACCTAATTTAAAGTTTTAACCCATATCTTTCTGACCATCTATATTCAGGAGAACAAGATGCAAAATCTTAGCATTTCTGTGTTTGATATATATTTAAACATCAAATTTTACCTTCTTGTATGGAATTTCTCTTACATATTCACTTTTTCTGACTGGGTCGTTAGTATCCATTGCCACTAATATTTCATTCCTTTGTTTGGGTTGGAGAAAACAATTTGTGATTCTTCATACAATATGTCATTTTTTTTTTCTGTGCATAGAGTTTAACAAAGTTAGTCATTCTTGGTACAGGTATATCTTTGAAGACCCAAGAGCTTTATGCTCTTGTTTTTGCCACTCGTTACTTGGATATATTTACTGATTTTATCTCGGTTTATAATACAATTATGAAGCTTATATTCCTGGGGAGCTCATTTTCAATTGTCTGGTACATCCGAAGACACAAGATTGTTCGCAGATCTTATGACAAGGACCAAGATACTTTTCGGCACTTTTTCCTTGTATTACCATGTCTACTGTTGGCCTTAATTATAAATGAAAAATTCACATTTAAGGAGGTAATAAACCGATTGGTTATTTTTTATGAAAATTCTGCAATTCAACTGTAACTATGATGTTCTTTGGACGAACAGATTTTATTTTGGAATTATTCTTGTTATTTTTTTATCTAATTTCTCTTACTCTTTTTTCCTGCAATTTTCTTTTAATAATAGGTTTTGTGGACCTTCTCCCTGTATCTGGAAGCAGTTGCAATACTTCCTCAATTGATATTGTTGCAAAGGACAAGAAATATAGACAACTTAACTGGTCAATATGTTTTTCTGCTGGGGTAAGGTGTCTTCCTGAAATTCAGAAATTTTGATCTGGGTATTTGCATCCTCCTTGAATGGACTTAATTATTCTTTGAAGATAAGCCTTCAACTTTCTGTTATTTATGCTGTTTTCTCACGCCTAAATGGTTATGAATTGCCTATATTATTAAACAGATATGCATTTGGTTTGTGGAAATAAAAACTTGTTCCTGATTTCTTAGAAAGCATTTTATTTTCTTATATTTTTTTGTTATAATTTTTTTTTCCTTTTTGGGGGAAATGAATCCTGAGCATTGCATAAGTTTTTGGAAACGAGTCCCCATCTATGGATGGGTTGTAACTCTTACTGTTTGTAGCGTTGCCCTATAGGGTTTACGGTTCTAAGAGTATTTACACGGAAAGGCAAGGATCCAAAATGGAGGGTGAGGGGTTAGGGGAAAAGAAAGAAACTTAGTTTACTTGAGTTGATGACAGAGTCAAGGGGACCAAAGAAGGATTTACCTCTCTCTCTCATTTGGGTCTTCTCTACTTAATTTATCCACCCAAGTTGGATGAATTGGATTGGAAGTGTTAAAAGATTAATCGTACCCCTTCACTCGATTCTCGATAGACACTATTGATTGGAGTAGATAGAGACACGTCTTGATAGGGTGAAGGGCAAATTGCCACTTCAAATAGTGGTTGATGCTATTGTATTTTTTGTTAAAGTCCTAGTGTTTCACACATGGACCATAATTTGTGGCTGAGTGGCTGTGAATGCTCTACTCTCTAATTGGGACTCAGGAGCACTTGCTATTTAATGTACCCTGAAAGTTTACAAATCAAATTGATTGAATTATATTTATTTAAAGTTCTGATCTTTATGGGAAACAACTTGTTATTTGAAAATTTAGTCTAAGTATGCAAAAGGGAGAGTCTATTGTGTGTGTGTTAATATGACATCGTACACTTTTGACGCAGAGCATATAGAGCATTGTACATCCTGAACTGGATTTACCGATACTTCACTGAGCCTCATTATGTTCATTGGATAAGTAAGACTCTCATCTTCCTTTTCCGTTTTCCTCTTTCATGGAGTTTACCTTATTCTCATGTCACCTTGGATGGGATTTTTTTTTCCTGCAGCGTGGATCTCAGGATTAGTTCAGACACTGCTGTATGCTGATTTTTTCTACTATTACTTCAGCAGGTGAATGATCTTTTCGATTTCTTTGAATAATTACCACACTCTTTCACTTTCCATCTTTACCGAGCACGGAGAGTTTAATATAATTTGCAGTTGGAAGAACAATGTTAAGCTCAAGCTACCAGCATAACTTCCATCACTTGGAGACCAACAACTGTAGTAGGATCTAGCTGTGTGAATGTGGAAGGCTTCACTACTGTAAAGTATGTTCTCTTGTTAAAGTTGGGCTCCTGAAGTGCCTGATCTTGTTAGCACTCATATTCATTTTTTTTTAATTAGGTAAACATATCTGAAATCATGGACTGTCATTTTATCCAACACTAGCAACTTTGAACTGTTTGGTTCTATTTTTTTATTCCTCCTTATGAATGCATGTATACTTGCTTGCTTGGCTAAGATGGCAAATTTGGCAAAGTCTTATTGTGTTTGAGTATCAAAACGCAATTGTAATTTATATATTATATTGCAGTTTACTCTATTTGCATCTGTTTTAAAATAGCTGTTATGGTCAAAACCATACTGCTCTTTGAGAAGTTGGCTGGAGGGTTCTTTTCAGTGTGGCGATCAGCTGAGGTGAGTCGTGTTTGGCCGAAGTGGTCAGAGCTTGGACTTAGTTTGACCCTGATGATTCCTTAAATCACGAGTTGACTTGTTGGATTTGGTGGAGGGAGGTGGAAATGAATAGGGCGATTTTAGTGGTGGAGGGAGGTCAAGTTGTCGTTAGAGAATCCTAAGGCTATTGAAAAGAAAAAAAATTGGGTAAAAATTAAAAGGTCAGATATTTTTATTTTAAAAAAATGTTAAAAGAGCAGTCTATTATATTTTTTTAAAACAAAATTATCCTGGTCTAGCGGTGCTGTTGTCGCAGAAATAGAGTGGTTATTATAATATGTAAAAATAAATAAATTAATTTTTATAAAATATTATATATAGAGTTTTTAAATAATTTTTTATGAATTTGATCAATATTATTTAATATTGATTAAAATCGCTTTAAAAAGATTAGAATGATCATAAAAAAAACCAAAATCATTTAAAATAGTTGGTTTAATATCTGTGTCAATTAATGATTATTAAATCAGTACTAAAATAAAAATATTTATAATAAAAAATATATAATACATGTATTTTTGGGAATTTACCAAAAGGCCTTTCTGAAAGGATCAAAAACGCACCACACTTTGTTCATTATATTAATTTGTTTGGTCTTCTGGTTTTATCCCTTTTATCACTCATATGAAATTTTAGGAGGCGTTTGGTTTGTGTCATTTTCTATTTTCATTTTTCAGAAAATCGTATTTTTTAATTTTCTGAAAAATGATTTTTTTCATTCTCCAGTTTTCCAGAAAACGTTATATTTTTTTCTAGAAAACGAAGCTGGAAAATACAAACCAAACATGTTTTCCAGAAAATCGTATTTTCTACAGAAAATGAAAATAAAAAACAGACTAGAAAATACAAACCAAACGCCCCCTTAACCTCTCTCTTAATCTCCTACTCATAACACTCAAATCTCTCTTTCCATTCTCTCACTTATCAATTTACTTTTCTACTTCAACATTATATACTCTCATATCAGAAATATTATGGAAATACGAGGTTTAGCATATGAGAAATAAAAAAAAACAAAAATAAAATAAAAAGAGATTTTTTTTTTCAAAACCACTAGACCACCCCTAGGGAATCAAAAATAATAATAATAAATTTATTTGAATTTCTCGTAATCAGAGTTTGAAATGGATGTAATCTGTATTCTCTAAGTCGATAAGTGGGTTTCGATTGAAATCCTTTGATGAACCTAGACAAATTCGATTGGATTCATTTCAGGTTTTGTAAATTTTTGAGACTGCAAAAAATTTAATGATACTCTCCATTTCTTATTTTGGATTCTCTAAAAGTGTTAACCTGTTATTGGAAAAATCCATTAATGTTGGGCTTGATATGAACTAGCGCCAAGGTATGTTATGATTTATAACCGATCACATTAGGCATGGTATGAATCATATGAGGCTCAACACTAATTGATTCTTTAAATATATTTTAACACCTTTGGAGAAATCGAAATAAGCAATGAAGGACATCATTCAACTCCTTACAACTTCAAAAATTCACAAGACTTAAAATGAGTTCATTCAGACCTATCTAGGTTCTTCAATGACTTTCCATCAGTGAGTTTCGGTCAAAAGTCAATGATAGACCTAGATAGGTTTGATTAAACCCGTTTTAGGTCCTATGAATTTTTTAGGATATCAGGAGTCCAAATGTGTCCTCCATTATTATTTTTAATATTTCTAGTGGTGTTCTAGAGGTTTTGAAAAAAAAAATTCTTTTATTTTTTATTTCTTTATTTTTTCTCATACGTTGGATCTAGTATCCTTATACCAGGTCCAAGATGATCATGATATGAGAGCATCTCACGATGAAATAGAAAAGATCGGTGAGAGATAAGGGAGAGAAATATTTGCTTTCTATAGGTGGAGAAAGATGCTAAGATTGTATGAGTTTAGAAGGAGGGGTAGGAATGTAAAGATCAATTAGTAGTCCTTTGATAATGATCAAATATGATGTGTCTTTTATCCATTAAAAAGTTACGTGCTTTTTTTTTTATATAAATGTTGATGTTTTTTGTTTTTGAAAAAAAACATAATCAAGGATATGATGTCTTTTTTATTTTCCCTTAAAAATATTTGGGCGAAAGACATCAAGCATAAAATGATCGGTTAAGACTATTTGCATTAACAACCGGAGACTTTAAAGAATTTTTTGAGATTCAAATAAGAAATTGATTTTTTTTAAAGAAAATTATTCATCATAAAATTTATAATATTTTTGAATATGTATAAGAGGGGTGAAGTTGATTTATGCAATTACTTAACAATAATTTTTGAAACTGATCGCTTAATATCTAAATTATCATTTTTAATTATTCAAAGAAATTTTAAAATTATTTGAAAATTTCAATGATAATATTAGAAATTACTCATCTTTCTATAAAATTATTTGTCAATTTAGTTCTGAGATTCAAATGGAACTTTTAATTATTGGAAAACTTTGCAGGCTATTTGTCTTAGAAATTTATTTTTAAAAAATTGTAATAAATTGTGGGTTTTATTTATGAGAAAAATTTAAAATCGTGCTTAAATTGAGTCGATCATGATCCATGTTATAAAAAACATTAGATGGTAGGCGGACGGTCACTCATCGCCCAACGTCTTTGCACCTAGGAGGAATATTTTTTTTCTCTATCAATGGATAGTGTTCAATCGATTAAATGAGTGTTCAATCGATTGACTAATCGATCGGTAGACTTCTATTTCTCGTGAAGTTTATGTTAATCGATTAGTCAATCGATTGATAGTGTTCAATGGATTGACTAATTGATCGATAGACTTTTATTTCTCGTGAAACTTCTACCGGCCAATCGATTGGTAGTATTCAATCGACCCGCCATCAATTCGGTAAGTTTTTGTTTCTCGCGAAACTTCTACCAATCGATTGGTCAATCAATTAAGAGTATTCAATTGATCGGTCAATCGATTTAGTAGAGTTTTGTAAAAAAAAAAATCGGCCGCCCCCGAATAGGCGGCGCCCAAGCCACCTAGGCGGCCGATTAATATGGCAACACCTAGAAGTATCGCCTTTGTAAAAGGTGAGACGGTGGACAACCGCTCAACGCCTAGGCGATACCTAGACGATCCTAAACATTACCTATTAGAACACTGATCATGCTTCCAATGGTATCCAAAACAATTATAAAGTTAAATTAACTTAATTCTTGTCAAAATCGTTCTTAATCTCTCCACCTATTTTTTTTTTTCATTCTTGAAATAATGATAAATGAAATAAAGTTCAACCACAGAAAAACTAAATCACAGCCCACCCTCTCCTCACATGTAATAAAAAATGATAATTTTAACTACGGCAATTTATCAAAAAACATACCTAAAAATTAGAAATTATCAAAAAACATACCATGATTTCATTTTCACCAAAGGACACACTCATTTTAGTGAACTTCCTCTTATACCCCACCTGCTAACTACTGTCTTTCTCTTTCTCTCTCATTAGAAAATTTCGAGACATCTGCACATGCTATTTCAGACTTTTATTTTAAAATAATATATTATGCAATCGGCGCTAAAAAACGTAAAGTAAAAATCGAAAATATATTTCAGTTAAGAAATATCTTATCCAACATTATTTAAAAATATAAATAAATAATTTTTTATATTTGATTAATAAAAATTAATATATTAAATAATATTTAATAAATATATTAATATATTAAAAAAAATTGAAATCAACAGATTTCAAGCCGCGTGAGCCTGAAATCTATTGATTTCAGGCCCACACTGGGCCTGAAATCGTTTGATTCAGGTCCGACGTGGACTCAAATTTTTTTTCTATTTTAAAAATATATTAATATATAAAAAAACCTATCAAAACACGTAATTTCAGATTAAAACGCAGGGTCTGAAGTCACGCTAGGAGGGCCTGAACACAGATGTGTTCAGGCCCTCCAGGCCTAAGGAATGTTCATGCCCTCCTTGGGCCTGAATAATTTTGGATAAATATAAGTAAATTAAATAAAAATATCAATAGTTCTAGTTAGAGTTGAGCTAGGAGATGGTATTTTTTTGTGTCTAAACTCCTAATGATTATAAATTATGTTGCAATAGGAGATTTTTAGGTCTATCAGTGGGTTTTCACCAAAACCCACTGATGGACCTAGGATATTTGGATTTCTCAAAATCCAATATCAATAGTTAGAGTTGAGCTAGGAGATGGTATTTTTGGTGTCCAAACTTCTAATGATTATAAATTATGTTGCAATAGGAGATTTTTAGGTCTATCAGTGAGTTTTCATCAAAACCCACTGATGGACCTAGGATATTTGGATTTCTCAAAATCCAATATCAATAGTTAGAGTTGAGCTAGGAGATGGTATTTTTGGTGTCTAAACTTCTAATGATTATAAATTATGTTGCAATGGGAGATTTTTAGGTCTATCAGTGAGTTTTCACCAAAGCCAACTGATGGACCTAGGATATTTGGATTTCTCAAAATCCAATATCAATAGTTAGAGTTGAGCTAGGAGATGGTATTTTTGGTGTCCAAACTTCTAATGATTATAAATTTTGTTGCAATGGGAGATTTTTAGGTCTATCAGTGGGTTTCGGTGAAAACTCACTGATGGACCTAGGATACTTGGATTTCTCCATACTTAATATCTCTATTTAGAATTTACTTAGGAGATATTATTTCTGATATACAAACTTAGTATCAATAGTTTTCAGTTATGTTCTCTAACCATATTAGTTGGCACATATAATCACTACAAAAAAAACACATTTTACCGACGGAAAATCTTTCCGTCGGAAAATTCCGACGGCATACAGTCTTCCGACGGAAATTTCCGACGGAAATAATTCCCGTCGGAAAGTTTCGACGGAATCTCATTTCCGTCGGAAATTTCCGACGGAATATTTAGTTCCGTCGGAAATTACCGACGGAATATTTAGTTCCGTCGGAAATGTCCTTCGGTACCGACGGAAACATAAAGTCCGTCGGAAATTTCCGACGAAAATATAAATTCCGTCGGTAATTTCCAACGGAATTTATTCCGTCGGAAAATTTTAATATTAGGGCTTCCCTTTTGCCCTTTTTCCCTTTCCCTCACTGCATCCTCTGCGATCCGCGCGCCGAAGCTCCGATCTCCTCGCTCGCAGCTGCTCGTTCTCCGGTAAGTATTGTTATTTTTTTTCTCCTTTCTCCGGTTTGTTTTGTTCTCCGGCCAGGGGGGCGGGTGACGTGCCGGGCGCGGCCGGCCAGATCTGGCCGGGCGCAGCCTGCGGCCCGAGCTGGGCGCGCACGTTCCGCGCCGGGCCAGATCTGGTCGCGACCGTCCTGATCTGGCCGCGGCCGGCCAGATCTGGCCGAGCCCAGCCAATCTGGCCGCGCCCGGCCAGCGATCAGAGCGGCCTGTGACCAGATCTGGTCGCGCCCGGCCATGTCTAGCCGCGCCCGGCCAGTGATCAGAGCGGCCTGTGACTAAATCTGGTCGCGCCCGGCCAGGGCCACAGCTGGCCGCGCCCACATCCGGCCAGTGCTGGTTGTGCCCCTCGCTAGGGTATGCGGGCGTGCGGCCGAAGCTCTTGTTTACGAGTTCTAGTTCAAGTTAATTGGCATGCTCAAGATTCAACTATGATTTTAACTGTAATTTATTATTTCTTAGGTTATTATTTTTGCTGGTCGTCTCCGACTTTCGTTTAATCTTCAGGTATAATTCATTCTTATGTTTTTTGTTATGTTAAAATTCTATTAAATTATCAATTATTTGTTATTTTAGTCTTTAGTAATGAGGGATTTTTAGTTATTATTTGATTTCATCGTCCTTATAATTTAGCATGTTATTTTAGAACTCTTTATAAGTGATAACATTTAAAATTGTTAATTTAGCTATATCTTACTGAATACCATGATACTTGTTTTCATTAGAATAAGAACATACATATCTTAATGAGTTTAATTTTATTTTGATTAGGTAGCAATGTATATGAACAAGGCTTGGATGTACAACCGATTAGACAATGGATTTATCAGAGATGAGTTTATTACTGATCTTGAACAATTTATGAATTTTGCTAAGAGTCATCCAGAATGTATGGATGGTGATAAATTAAAGTGTCCGTGTAATCATAGAAAATGTAGAAATATAGACTACCGTGATGAGGATACGGTGAGAGTACATATTTACAGAAATGAGTTTGTGCCTAATTACTATAATTGGTACTGTCACGGAGAACCTTATGTATATGAATCAATTGGCCCTTCTGTTGGTTCATCATCTAATACTTTTGTTGCGCCCCATGAACCATTAACTAATGATATTGCAATGCAATCAATGGTTCAAGATGCGATCAATGCAACTGATTATTCCAACATAGATGAAATACCTGCACCTGAATATCAGCAATTACATGAAATGTTAAAGTCTAGTGAAAGAGAATTATGGGAAGACATTCCTTCTAGTCATTCTCAGTTATCAGCTACTGCAAGGTTGTTAAATATGAAAGCGGAACATCATTTTTCAGAAAGATGTTATGATGAAATATGTCAATTAATGTCAGAATTACTCCCTGTTGATAACATAATGACTGATAGTTTCTACGATACAAAGAAATTGGTTAGAAGATTAGGTTTGCCTGTAGAAAAGATTGATTGTTGTTTAAATAACTGCATGCTATATTGGAATGAAGACAGTGAACTGAATGAATGCAAAATCTGTAGTCACCCGCGTTATAAGCATCGTACTCGTATACCAGGGAAGAAGAAGAAAAATATTGCATGGAAAGTCATGTATTATTTTCCGTTAACTGCTAGACTTCAACGCTTATATGCATCTGCAGCTACAGCAAGCTACATGGTGTGGCATCATGAGCATGAGCACGAAGCGGGTATTATGTGTCATCCCTGTGATTCCCCTGCATGGAAACATCTTGATACTGTATATCCTTCATTTGCAATGGAACCTCGGAATGTTAGATTGGGCCTTTCTGTAGATGGTTTTCAGCCATTTGGTCAGTCGGGACAGCAATATTCATCTTGGCCAGTAATATTGACACCTTATAATTTACCTCCATGGATGTGTATGAAAGACGAATTTATGTTCCTTACTGTACTGATTCCTGGTCCAACCAATCCTAAAGATAAGATAGATGTTTTCCTTCAACCTCTAATTGCCGAGTTGAATGAATTATGGAATGTAGGCTCAATGACTTATGATGTTGCAAGTAAAACAAATTTTCGTTTGCAAGCTGTTTTATTATGGACAATCAGTGATTTTCCAGCATACTCAATATTATCTGGTTGGAGCACAGCTGGTAAATTAGCATACCCACACTGCATGATAGATTCTGATGCATTTTCATTACCTTGTAGTGGGAAGGTATCTTGGTTTGATAATCATCGAAAATTTTTACCTGTCGAGCACCCTTTCAGGCGAAACAAACAAAATTTCTTAAAAAATGTTGTAGTCAGAAAATGTTCTCCAAGTTATGCTTCAGGGGAAGAGATTATTAATCAAATAGACAGTTATGGATTCCTACCAGTATCTCAACCTGGTTCTGATGAGATAAATAAATACATTGTTAGAATGTGCAAGTGTGGATGGAAGAAGAGGAGTATTTTTTGGGAGTTGTCATATTGGAAGTATCTTCTCATTCGACATAACTTAGATGTCATGCATGTTGAGAAAAATTTCTTTGATAATATCTTTAACACTGTCATGAATGTGCCTGGAAAAATTAAAGACACGGCAAAATCACGTGAAGAATTAAAAGAACTAGTTAACAGACCAGAGTTGCATATGAATCAAACAACCAATAGATTTCCAAAGGCTTGTTATACATTAGACAAAATGGTAAAGAAATTTTATGTAATTGGTTAAGAGAAATAAAATTTCCTGATGGGTATGCCTCAAATATGGCTCGATGCTTGGATATGAATAAGTTGAAGATGTTTGGAATGAAGAGTCATGATTGTCATGTGTTCATGCAAAGACTAATTCCAGTAGTTTTCCATGACTTACTTCCACAGAATGTTTGGCAAGCACTTACAGAATTGAGTCTTTTTTTAAAGATTTGATGGCAAGGTGTATTATGATGGATGATATGCTTCGGCTAAAAATAGACATTCCTCTCATACTATGCAAGCTGGAGCGCATATTTCCACCCAGTTTTTTTGATTCAATGGAACATTTACTAGTACATTTACCATATGAGGCAGAAATAGCTGGTCCAGTGTAGTATAGATGGATGTATCCATTCGAACGATTTTTGAGAAAATTAAAGAACAATGTTCGTAACAAAGCAAGAGTTGAGGGGTCAATACGTAATGCCTATCTGGTTGAAGAAGCATCTTCTTTCTGCTCTTATTATTTTGCTGACAATGTGAAAACTAGACATCGTAAGTGTCCAAGAAATTCTGATGATGCTCAACTGAATGACCCATCATTGCTTTCTATTTTCAACTTTCCCGGTAAGCCAATGGGTGCATATGTTACTAGATGGTTAACTGAACGGGAATATGATGCTGCAAGAACATACATACTGTTAAACTGCGATGAAGTCAAACCATACATAAAGTAAGTTGACTTCTCTAATTATCCTGTTAGTATATATTAAATGCTTGCTTGATATACCAATTGACTTAAAATATTTCTCTGTCGTAGCTTATACGAACAACAACTATATATTCAAAATCGATCACTGGGTGCAAGTGAGGTCGCTGAAAAGTTAGAGGCCGAATTTGCATTATGGTTTGAAATATATGTAAGCTGCAATATCATCAAAATTTTATATATTTATGTCTATTCAGTTCGGTCTTAATTTATGTTATAATTTATGTAGGTGAAAGACCGCAGAATATCAAATGTGCAAGATGATAGAATACTGAATCTTGCATCAGGACCGCTCCGTAAAATAAAGGTCTACTCTGGATACTATGTTAATGGGCTCAGATTCCATGTGGCACAACGAGATTCACGGAGATTAACATATAATTCTGGAGTTTGTGTTAAAGGATATATCGACAACAACAACACAGAGTTTGATTATTATGGTAGACTTGAAGAAATCATAGAGATTGAATATCCTGCATTACCTATAAAACGGTGTGTGTTGTTCAAATGTTCATGGTATGATCCGACCCCAAGAACAGGTACAAGAATACATCCAAACTATAAATTAGTGGAGATTAATAAAAATAGAAAGTTCAAAAAATTTGAACCTTTTATTTTTGGGGTACAAGCGAGTCAAGTTTTTTTATCTTGAATACCCTACGAAAAGAAGGAGATCTAGTGAATGGTTGTCTGTTTGTCGAATGAAGCCTCGCTCGACTATAGAAATGCCGAACACCATCACTGTTCAAAACCATGATGCATTTCAGAATGACGAAGTAGAGAGACATTTAATTGATTCACAACTTCCATCCACGTCTGAATTACTTGTAGATGTCAACGTGGCTTACGAGGATATAGATGATGAAGAGATGTCCAGCAGTGAGGATCTTATTGAACTATCAGAGTCTAGTGAAGAGGACATCGATGCTAATGATATATAAATAGTGTCATTATTATTCATTTAGTAAGTGATGTGTTGTTATATTTATTGTATTTTTATTACTCTGTTACTCACCTTTATTATGATGCATGTGTTGTTATATATTATTTTGCAGATATTTCTATGGCAGATCAGCAGCCAGCTGTGATTCCCCGTGGCCATCGAGTTTTATCCGTTGTTGGAGATGTGTAAGTATTTGTTGTTAGATGTAATTATTATTCATATATTACTTTTTATATATTATATTGATATGTTTATTTTTGATTATGCAGTTTTACTCCTGATGGTCATCGGGTTTCTAATTATATCACAAGCAAATTTAAGGAACGAGCATGCAGAGCTACGACATGGAGACATGTAGATTATGAGATGAAGACGTTTTATTACAATGAATTTGTAGTAAGTAAAATCAATATATATTTGATTTTTATATTATATTTACCAATTTAGCATGTAAAATTTTGGTTTTATAATTGCAGAAAAGATATACATGGGAGGAGGGCCAGGAGGAAAATTTTAAAGTAACATGGAATAAAAATTGTGCCAAGCTTTACAAAGACTACCTCTACTATATCAGAAAAAAGGGCGTAAAACCGGCGTATGTTCCTGAGGAGATATGGGGTGCATGGACGGCCACCTGGTCTGAAGAGAGGTGGAAAGAAAATGTCGATAAGGCTCGAGCTAATAGAAACACCGAGCCAGGTGGCCCGAGTACCGGGACTGCTCACCATACGTCTGGTTGTAAATCTATGGTAGAGCATGCTCTTGATTTGGTGAGTTTAATTTAATGTTTGCACGAAATATAATTATCATTTATTATCATACTTGTATAATATTCGGCTAATATATATACATTTGTATACAAAAACGAGAACTAGCTCGACCGCCCACTAGTATGGAGGTCTTTGTGAGAACGCACAAGAAAAAAGATGGCACATTCATAGATTCTCGTTCCGCGACCATCCATGTAAGAACATTACTTAGTGTTTATTTTAGTTACATTTTAGTACCATTTATCGAATTACTTATTAATCATGTTCTATTTTACAATATAGGCGGAAATGACCGAGAGAGTCGCTCAGGCATCTCAGCCTGCAGTAGAGGGGGGAGAATCTCAATCTCTATCCACCGAGGCACTTAATGACATATTTTATAATGTTGTCGGTGGACGGACAAAGAACTCTACCATCTGTTGATGCAGTTTTGCCCTGATTGTTGTTTTGGTGTTGACATCGATTTTAGTTTAGGTTGATTATGATTATGATTAAGTCCTGGTCAGGGATCAGGCATGATATGGAAAATTCTAACCTGAAGGGTTAGGTGTTGGAAAATCCTAGCCTGGGAGGCTAGGTGTTGGAAAATCCTAGTCTGGAAGGCTAGGTGTTGGAAAATCATAACCTGGAGGGTTAGGTGTTGGAAAAGTCCTAATTCGGAAGGGTTGGGTGAAAAGTCCTAGCTTGAAAGGCTAGGTGAAAAGTCCTAACTTGGAGGGTTAGGTGCAAATTCCCATCCCGGAGAATTAGGTGAAAAAGTCCTGACTTGAAGGGTCAGGTGCCTAGCTTGGAGGGCTAGGTTGGATGATGTTCTAACTCGGAAGGGTTGGGTGAAAAGTCCTAGCTTGGAGGGCTAGGTGAAAAGTCCTAACTTGGAGGGTTAGGTGCAAATTCCCAACTTGGAGAGTTAGATGGAAAAATCCTTAGCTTGGAGGGCTAAGGTGGATGAAGTCACTAGCTTGGAGGGCTAGGGTTGAGTCTCTGGATCGGTCTGGTGACCGATCAGGGACATTGGCACGCTGCTCCTTAGTGGATCGGTCCGGTGATCGATCCAGCTATGTCTGATCGGACTGGTGACCGATCAGGGAGCATACAGTGAGGTTGGGAACCTACCGTGTGGCTCCTGATCGGTCCAGTGACCGATCAGGGAGCAAGCTGCTTCCTCACTACCTTACTCCTAATCGGTCTGGTGACCGATCAGGGAGTGGGAAGTGAGTGAGTTCCCTTGCTGATCAAAGTCCTGGATCGGTCTGGTGACCGATCAGGGATCTTGGATCTGATTAAAAAATCACTGTTCATATGTCCTGATCGGTCTAGGTGACCGATCAGGCTTCACTCTGATCGGTCTGGTGACCGATCAGGCTTCATCCTGATCGGTCTGGTGACCGATCAGGCCTGTGTTGCCATAAGAGCTGGGAATCCCAGCACTGCAGTAGATCGGTCTGGTGACCGATCCACAAATCCTGGATCGGTCCAGTGACCGATCACTTTAATTCAAATTGCACTGACAGACGTGGTCAGAGCGTCTGATCACATCCGATTCGCTGATGGTTGCTTCTGATATCTGATTTACTGAATGATTTGCTGCTCTAACAGTCTGATTAAGCTGCAGGTGACAGGGGAGGATTCAAACACTCAAGGAGAGGTCAACGGAGGCTTTCCTTGGAGCAGGTTTGTCCGATTCTCCATTTCAGGTTGCAACGGCCGAGCTGCAGACTGGAGCCGAGACTGGGGCTTGACTGAGGGGATCTCAGGAAGACCAGAGAGGGCTCAGTGGTAGCTGGTGTTGGCAGCAAGATAGCTGGAGGCTATGGAGGATGTTGTCACCTGGTGCTGGGTGGAGGATCAAAAAGCGTGGAAGTGAGCTTCGTAGAAGCAGAGTTCTGAAACTTGTGTTCTTGCCGCGCCTAGTGTTCTCCACAATCTGCTTGCTTGCTGCGTTCTTGAAGCTGTCATCACTTTGAGCAAGCAATCGAGAAGCAACCAGTCTTTACTTGAGCGCTTGAAGGAGAGAACAAGTAGCTTGGAGTCCGACAGTGGGAAGACACGGAGAAGGGTTCTTGCGTGAGATCGCCACTGGGTGGAGCTCAGGGAAGCTAGCTGTGTTCTTGTCCTTGCTAAGTGGTTGAGTAAGATCTTTCTCGTAGTTTCTTTGTGCTTAAACTCTATTCTGTCTGAAACGCTGTGGAGAGGTTTTTCCACCGAGAAGGAGGTTGCATTATATCCGGTGAAACCGGGGCTTGATCTGCCGACGATCAAGGGATCGCCCACCTTAAGGGTACACCAAGGAGTAGGGGCAAGTTATCCCCAAACCTTGTAAACCCTCGTGTTAGCGTTCTTGGCAGTTGTCTTTGTATTGATCTTGTCTCTGCTTTAGCTTACTGCACTTTCAGTTTCTTTTGTTTCTTCCGCTGCTGTGCTACTGATAAGTTGAGTGCAGGAAAATTGTTGATCATAAGGTGAAAAGTGATTGGCTATATTCACCCCCCCCCCCCCTCTCTAGCCATCTCGTTTCCAACACCATCTACGGCCTTGGCTCTCAGGCCAGAGTTGCATTTGGTGGTCGCTTGAGGGCTCCGAGGGGTCGATCCAGTTACCGTTCATCTTATTCCAGCGAGATGCATAGAATATTAGAAGAAAATCGAGATCTACGCAGTCAAGTTCAATCAATGTGTGGAGAGATGGCGGAATGGATGACGGCTGAGAATGAGAGGAGAGCCTCTGATGAAGCGGCGAGGGCAGCTGATATGACAAGGAGAGATGAGGATATCATGAGTCGTGTGCGATTCCTCTTAGATGGCTTGCCTCGTCCGCCATCACAGGACACCCCAGGACCCTCTCATCCGCCGACTGATTAAGTTTTTTTTGAGGTATGATCAATTACATATTAAACCTTGTAAAATATATTTATTCTGTTTATATAGGCTACTAATATGTTAATTTGATTTTTATTTCAGGGATCCTTTTAAAGATTCAGGTAAGTTTTTAATTTTATCGCTTTATGATTGTAGTTTTAGGATCCTCTTATCTGCATTTTATCTCAAGCATTTTCTTATAGAGTTTTTATCCACTGTAACTATTCCCTTGTGTGTGTGTGTGTTTTAATTGATGACACTATCTTCAGATTTAGTTCTTGTTAATTCAAAATCTTTAATTTTTGAAACAACTCTGTACAAGTAAAGCTTTCAACACAATATCATGTAGAAACAAAGATTAAAAAAGATATTTAAGAAGTTTATCTCAAATATGATTAAAAAAGACATTTAGTCTCAGTTATTGTTGTCAGCTATATAGATATTGCATTTGAACTCTATATAAGGTTATATTACCAGAATAGATCTTTAAATTAATTTTAACTATGTTAAACCGTGTTCTCTTTGAACTTTATATAGATATTGCTTTTGTCTTGAGATTACTTAGTTTTCTCCTCTTGTGTTTTGTACTATTGTAGTGTAATTACTTGCCTTTGGAAGTAATAGATCCTTTTAGATAAGACAGTAATGCCTACTTAACCCAATAAAAAATTTTCCATGTTAAACTTAAGGTTGACGTTATGGTTACCTAGAGTAGGTGGATGTTACTTCGATTTGTTTGCTCTCTTCCTTATTAAGAATGACAAGAGCTGAACTAGCATTTTAGCATCTTTTTCTATGTGCATTTTGAAGCTGATCAATGATGTTGCAATTATATTGTGACTGCATGATTTATATTAATACATCTCCTTTATGTCTTTACTTTTTTGCTATTAGATCAACTCTATATATATGAACTTTGACACCAATTCTCAATGATATCAATAGCCTAAATGGTTTCCTATGGTTCTTTTTCTGAGTCTGTCAATTTGTATTCATCATTTAAACATATTTGTTATTTTGAGCAATTTATGTGTTCCCAGATTTTCCAAAAATATCTTATAGTTGTTTTAGTATAGTTTTAGTTTGTTTGTAGATATTTCATTTGGAAAGAACTTTCTTTCTGAAATCTGAAATAATTGCTCTAATAGGTGTGAGAGAGTATTAATTTAGATTGTATGAAACTTATATACTATAAGTTAGCTAAGAGATGCTTTTAACTAAGTTGAAATCTAATTTCAGTTTTCTTTTTACTGTAATGCAGGAAAATATTAAAAAGTTTGGCACAGAGGCAAGAGGCAAGTGTGCTTATGATTTGGATTTAGAAGTTATCCTTGTTTGTTACTTGTGTATTTGTTGCAAAAAGGAAGTTTCTTACCAATTTAAACTTTAATAGATTTTCTTAGTTGTATTTTCTTTTTGTTCTCTTTAATAGGCTTGGATATGTAAACTTGTTTTTATGTATCAAAATGGAGTACTTATACGATTTTGAGTTTGAATGTGAAAATGGTTGATGTTGTCAATGTGTGATGATGGAAATTAGTTATTTGTGAATGCAAATTTGATATTTGTGAATGGTTATTTGATATTTGTGATGTATATATGATTATTACGCAATTATATATTTAATTTTTTTTATTCACAGCCGAATTTCCGACGGAAATATTAATTCCGTCGGAAAATATCGGAAATATTTCCGACGGAATTAATATTTTCCGTCGGAAATTTCTGACGGAATTAATATTTTCCGTCGGAAATTCCTGATGGAAAATATTAATTCCGTCGGAAATTTCCGACGGAATTGATTTTTCCGTCGGAAATATGTTCCGACGGAAAGAAATTTCCGTCGAAAATTTTACCAACGGCAAAAAATTCCGTCGGTAATTCGCTTCCGACGGATTTTGCTCCGACGGGCAAAATTCCATCGGTAAGTACTCTTACCGACGGAATTCCGTCGGTAAATTCCGTCGGGAATGTTGTTTTTTTTGTAGTATATAAAGATGTATAAATATGACTGCATTTTGGCCACAGTTAAAAGAAACATCTCTTTCAATATGATTTCAAAAATATAAAGTGATAATTTTTTATATTTGATTCATCTAAATTAATATAATAAATAATATTTGGACCTTTTTATAATTTAAATTATAAAAAGAGATGTTATTTGGCACAGCATCATTTTTATGTCTTTCTCAGCGATTTTTATTATGATTCAAGAAATATAAAGAGATGTTTCTTTACGTTTCAGATTTACGTAAAAAAACCTATCATAACACATGATTTCAAGCCGACGCAGGACCTATCAAAATAAGTAATTTCATATTCAAACGTAGGATAAAATCGTGCTAGGAGGGCCTGAATACAGATGTATTCAGGTCCAAGGAGGATCTGTTTGTATGCAGGCCCTCCTTGGGCCTGAATACAAATTGTATTCAGGCCCACCTTGGGCTTGAATACAAATGTATTCAGGCCCTCCGTGGGCCTGAATACAAATAGATCCTCCTTGGACCTGAATACATTTGTATTCAGGCCCTCCTAGCGCAATTTTATCCTGCGTTTGAATATGAAATTACGTATTTTGATAAGTCCTGTGTCGGCTTGAAATAATGTGTTATGATAGGTTTTTTTTACGTAAGTCTGAAACGTAAAGAAACATCTATTTATATTTCTGAAATCACAATAAAAATTGCTGAGAAAGACATAAAAATGACGTTGTACCAAATAACATCTCTTTTTATAATTTAAATTATAAAAAGGTCCAAATATTATTTATTATATTAATTTAGATGAATCAAATATAAAAAATTATCACTTTATATTTTTGAAATCATGTTGAAAGAGATGTTTCTTTTAACTGTGACCAAGATGTAGTCATATTTATACATCTTTGTGTGCCAACTGATACGGTTAGAGAACATAACTAAAAATTATTAGTACTAAGTTTGTACATCAGAAATAACATCTTCTAAGTAAATTCTAAATAGAGATATAAAGTATGGAGAAATACAAGTATCCTAGGTCCATCAGTGAGTTTTCACCGAAACCCACTGATAGACCTAAAAATCTCCTATTGTAACATAATTTATAATCATTAGAAATTTGGACACCAAAAATACTATCTCCTAGCTCAACTCTAACTATTGATATTGGATTTTGAGAAATCCAAATATCCTAGGCCCATCAGTGGGTTTTGGTGAAAACTCACTGATAGACCTAAAAATCTCCCATTGCAACATAATTTATAATCATTAGAAGTTTGGACACCAAAAATACCATCTCCTAGCTCAACTCTAACTATTGATATTGGATTTTGAGAAATCCAAATATCCTAGGTCCATCAGTGGATTTTGATGAAAACCCACTGATAGACCTAAAAATCTCCTATTACAACATAATTTATAATCATTAGAAGTTTGGACACCAAAAATACCATCTCCTAGCTCAACTCTAACTATTGATATTGGATTTTGAGAAATCCAAATATCCTAGGTCCATTAATGGGTTTTAGTGAAAACCCACTGATAGACCTAAAAATCTCCTATTGCAACATAATTTATAATCATTAGAAGTTTAGACACAAAAAATACCATCTCCTAACTCAACTCTAACTAGAACTATTGATATTTTTATTTAATTTACTTATATTTATCCAAGATTGTTCAGGCCCAAGGAGGGCATGAACATTCTTTAGGCCTGGAGGGCCTGAACACATCTATGTTCAGGCCCTCCTAGCGTGACTTCAGACCCTGCATTTTAATCTGAAATTACTTGTTTTGATAGGTTTTTTTATATATTAATATATTTTTAAAATTAAAAAAAATTTGAGTCTACGTCGGGCCTGAATCAAAAGATTTCAGGCCCAACGTGGCCTGAAATAAAAAATTTCAGCCCCACGCTGGGCCTGAAATATTTTTATTTCAAGCCCACGCTGGCCTGAAATATTTTTATTTCAGGCCCAGCGTGGGCCTGAAATCAAAAGATTTCAGGCCCAGTGTGGCCTGAAATCAATAGATTTCAGGCCCACGCTGTCTGAAATATGTTGATTTCAAATTTTTTTTATATATTAATATATTTATTAAATATTATTTAATATATTAATTTTTATTAATCAAATATAAAAAATTATTTATTTATATTTTTAAATCATGTTGGATGAGATATTTCTTAACTGAAATATTTTTTCGATTTTTACCTTATATTTTTTAGCGCCGATTCCATAATATATTATTTTAAAATAAAAGTCTGAAAAAACATGTGCAGACGTCTCAGAATTTGCTACTGAGAGAGAAAGAAAAATGCAGTAGTTAGCAAGAGGGGTACAAGAGGAAGTTCACTAAAATGAATGTGCCCTTTGATGAAAATGAAATCATGATACGTCTTTTGGTAATTTTTAATTTTTAAATATGTCTTTTGGTAAATTACCGTTTTAACTATAATTGAAAGATGAAACGAGTGAATTGAAGTATGACAAATGATATGAGTCAAGCACTTGGTGCGTTCGAGAGATTGAGGATCTGACAAAAGATAGCCTCTCAGCCAAAATTGTAATAAGTAAACTCTCAAGTAAGTTGTGAGAGATAGACTTGAATTAGACAATGATTCAACTAATAGTTTGATCATGATTATAGTGAATTGACTAAAGAGCCAACTAGGATGGAATGCTTACAAACATAATATTTGTATTCAAAGCTGAATTGACTCGACAATCAACTAGTCAAGTTAAATCGATTAGACAATCGTCGGAATCCTTGACAGAAGTTGAAATAAAATTGTTGATCTGACAGGGGAAAACTACAATTGTTAGATTGTTTACGGGATAAAATGACTCAATTGATTGGAATTAGAGTAAGTCAATTGAAGAAGTCATCAGTCGAGCGGAGTAGTCGATTGAACTCAAAGTGAGTTAACTAATAGATTCATAATCATGGAGAAGGATCAGCAATCCCAAAAAAACAAAAAAAAAAAAAAAATGTTGGGTCCACTAGTATATTTCAAAACAAAAATACGAAACTTTTTTAAAGACAACTTATAAATTATAAATAAAGAATAAAATTCATATCCTCTTTCACGATTATTCCATACCATAAAAGAGAGTAAATTAAGAAATCGAAATAAATCATATCACATGAGAAGATATTTCGGTAGGCTTTCGTCGAAAATCGACTTTTTTATTCAATTTTATAAATATATCATAATAATCGACTAAGCTATTTCTTGGGAATTATATAAATAAAAAATAAAAGAAACTTATCAATTTTATAAAAGTGAAATCCGTAGGACCCAAGACATTAAATGAGTATTAGTAAATAAATACCAAATTGTACAATATTAGCATATAAACAAACTGTCACGTTATCAACAAGTCAAATAAAATATACTAAAATACAAGACAATTTTAGGGTGAAAAATCCTCAAAATTCAAAATTAATAATATAAATCCTAGAAATAAAAACACGTTATTTTAGAACAAAATAATTTTAAAATGTTGTTATTATTTTTATCCTCTCCAAAGCGATAGATTTTTTTAAATTTTTTTATAAAGTCAATTTTCAAATCCATTCATTTTGCCTTCAAATTCCTTCTAAATTTCATTCATTTTATTTTTTTTTAATTTGAGTATTCAAATCCTTGAATTGATTAATCCTCTCTCTCTCTCTCTATATATATATATAATTTGATCTCACAAAAAATTTACCATCAAATTAAATTAGAAAGTGCTCATGAAAATTCATCAAGATGACCAATATTTTTAAATCCACATCTCATTAGAGAAAAAACCCCAACAAATCACAGTTAAAATTTAAACTTTAAATTTATGTATGAAAAGATCTGACCCTTGCACCATTGTTTATTCTATGTCAAATCCGTTTAGATTCAAACCATTTGTTTTGCACATTCAAAATTATCAAAATGGCCTTGAATTTAGGGCTCTCTCAAAATTTGCTTAAATTGCTTTAATTTTGGACAAAATAAACTTCCTTGCACTTATAATCTCAATCTCAACCAGTAGAAACAAAAAACTGTAAAGCAAACTAAATCATCGATCATTAATAATATCAAAATTACCAAAAAAAATTATAAAGCAAAAATACTATGTTCCATGAACCATTGTGTTAGTTAACTCGTAACTCACTCGACTAAACATTTCAATTGTATGAGGCTCACTTTTATTTGACTAAATGTGTTCAAAGACCTCAACTTCACTCAGCTCACCCTCCTAACCTACACAAAGCTATGGAATTTAGCTTGATTACAACTTAGAATCTATTGTTCCTTAGTCAAAAGCTTTACTCAAACCACTAAATAGTCTACCCTTACATAGTTAATACATCATCCTCAATGATATTTCTCAATGAAGAAAACCCAAATTTATATTTCATTTTTAATCTCTAATACCTTATATGCCTCTAAGTCATTACCACATCGATGTTCTACGTTTCCCCTAAGTTCACATCACGTCGGACTCTCGATCCCTCAGCCTTCTTCGTTTACTTACGGAGTTAATCTCCTATTGGGTCGTCTTGAAATTCACCTTGCTATGAATTTTTTTATCCTTGAAAATACTCCAAGTAATCCTTCATCGATCACCTCTGAATTAACCACATTATAGGTTTTCAAGTTATTGAACTAGCAACCGCTCTATGCTCCGCATCCCAGATTCCTCATTTGAAAAAAAAAAATCCCTTAGATGTTGTTACAAGCTCTTTCAGCCTCATGTGCACTTTGTCAAACTCATGCACACTTAATGCACACATCAAAAAATAACTTGATTAAACTTGACCACTTGAGATCATCGTTGTACCAATGGTTATTACTCAACTAGAAGTGTCGTTTTTTTTGGTTGTTTACTCCATTATCATAGCACAAATGAACTTTTAGTAATTTTATTTTTGCAAGATAAGGGTTATGGCCATCTTATTCATCGTCATTTGATCTACATGTCGTATATAAATTGTTAGACTTATACGGTTGGAAATTTGAATGAAAAATAGTGAGAGAGAGACGAAGGAGACTCTTTGATATATGATTAGTCTCACATTGAGAGTTTTATGGTTGGTTAGTTGGTTTATAATGTTATATGTGCAAATATGATTTGAATAAATATATGGGGAGATACTCTCTTTCACGTATGGGTGTATCAGCATGCAAATCCATAACACAGATTGTATTGAACCAAGTTGACTTGTATACAAACAGGACTTATGCACATCGAATATCAACCGGTCAGGATAAAATTTGCCCAAGTGAATGAATCAATTTAGCCTTCGGTTATTATCTCAGTTTGCTGCGATCA
Organism: Boesenbergia rotunda; assembly: GCA_024364735.1. Taxonomy (NCBI): domain Eukaryota; kingdom Viridiplantae; phylum Streptophyta; class Magnoliopsida; order Zingiberales; family Zingiberaceae; genus Boesenbergia; species Boesenbergia rotunda. The sequence goes on from JAGFNQ010010590.1 coordinate 496,378, forward strand.
CCATGCTTGATGGAGATTTACAATTTGCTGTTATATCATGAGAAACAGACAACCTATGACAATCTCGAAACATAGTCAGAGGTAGTACAAATCTGTTTGAAAGACGCAAGCCTCGAAATCCCTTTCTTTTGGCGGTCGACACTCACATTCATTGAGTCAGCAATCAACCACCATGGAAACACAAGCCACCAAGGCAACCAAATTTTTTCGGCCAACTTAGTTATCCCAAGCAGCTTTTCCTTTTCTACTTAGCAGTTTAAGATTATTCATTCAATAGATAAGTCTAATTTTAAGTTTATAAATTCAAAGTTTTTTCCCTCTCTATCTCAGCAAAATTGTTCAACATATACTTCATAAACTACATATACTTCATAAATTTACTGCAGGTCCAAGTATATAAGTGGACATATGGAAGCTTATGAATGATCTTTTTGTTTGAAAAGTAATAATTTATACTCCACAACATATCATGCTAATACCAGAACTAATTATAAGAACATGACTTTTATTTTCAAGGGATAAAGAGATAAAAAGTATGGTTAGGATATGGTATCTGTCTCATTCTCAAGGGATTGAGATTGGGGACTTAATTAAACCCATAAAATAACTTATCTTCAAAACACAATAAAAAAGTCTAGAATATAATAAATGGTAAAAATAGTTAATACATCATAATGAAATTTTACTACAACAATTTTATATTATTATTTGGTATACCTTTATATTATTCTTAATACATCATGATGAATTTATCTTAATGCTAGATGTAAGATAAATTCACGGACTTATCAATGTCAAATATAATGTTATGCTACATGGCATTTTATTCCTAATAAAATGTCATGGTACATAATTTTTTTCTTTTAAAAATATATTATTTTGCAAGTTGGATGCGTGTTGAAGTATCATCGAGTGCAACTTATTGTGCAACTATTTTAGGATAATTGTATGATCAAACACAAAGTGAAGGTTCAAGAAGATCGGCCATTTACATGAGGTATGGAGATTAAATCCTAACGAAGCTAAGTGTTGCTCTCCCTTATGCTCTATTCACTATCTGGGCTAGTAGCCTTTGTGATTTATCTCCTCCGTATTGATCCTGGGATGGATTGGTGGGGACACTGATACGAGCGAATCATCTTTTGCCACAAGAAGACCGGCCATTTAATAAAACCCCAAATAGAAATCACAAGATCCAAACAAAGAGAGCAATCGAGTGGTCTCCGTAAGGAACACATAGCAACACTCCCACCACAAATCTCCATATTGTCACTAGGACCATTTACTTGCCTAGAGGTAGAATGTTGTGCATCATCATGACTTTGTTACACACCAATAGGCCTTCACAACATTCAAGTAGTGCACAAATGCCACACTTGCAACCAATAGATACAATAGTATTAAATGTAAGAGTAATAGTTTTAGTAGTTCATGATGGACAATATTCAAGGGATGGAACCTAGGCCACAATCTTTGTGTTTGCTTATTATATGATTTACCATATTTGAATATTCATTATTACTAGTTTTGGTCATGATTTATTTATGGTTATGGCATTGATTATTACTCTTGATATATGTTTCTTGGGTTTGCATTCTTAGGATGTGTGATATTGTTACGGTTTGTGTCTTGGGTTTGTCAAAAGGAGATGGTTTAAGTTAGACTCATCTCCTTACTCATGCTACATTATTGTTGATATACATGATATCTTGTTATGTTTTCAATATCTTGTATGATATTGAAGAGTGGGTAACTCCATGCATGTTGTTATATTTAGTGTCATATCAAGGAGATAGAAGCTCCATTAACATCTTTTTATATAGCTATGTTTCTATATACAAGGGAGACTCAATCAAATTTTTGTATACAGGAAAAGCACAACCTCAATAGGTAATTTAAAAAGATGTAGTTGTAGAATCGAACTCAACGCTAAAGAAGAGGGTGAATAGCATTATGAATTTTATGAACTAATATTTTCAGAAATAATTAAAAAAAATAGTAATAGAGGCAAAGTAGCACAGTGGAAATAAAAACTTAGTAAGTAGAGCAAACAACTATTGAAAAAATTCATTCCACTGCTTAGCATCAATCAATTACAATAACTAGCCAAAACAAAAGCTATAAAAGGAGTCGGAGTGGGATTGAATGCTATATTATTGGTGATATTACGAGTAATTATGAACTTCATTGTAATTCTTTTGAGCTATCCAAGTGTGCTCCTCAATAAAACTCTCAAATAATTTATAAAAGATTTTTCTGCCTCCGAAAAGTATTCTGCAAAGGAGATGATTAGTGGTTGTTCAGAGGAAATTCATTTGAAGAATTAATAGGTTATAGTGGGAACTAAAGCTACTGAACCATCTTAAATCTTATGCTCAATTTACTTGGGAGGACGGATTCAAAAACTGAAAAAAGTTTTCCGTATGAAAAACTTTCTATTGTTTATTTCGCAAGGAAGAATGAATTATTTATCCTTTTCATCGTTTACTTGGTATGAAATAATCGACGGATCAATTTATGAATTCATCCACGGATTGATTTGTTGACAGATTTTTATCCATCCAAAATCAAGTGGAATGCCCTTCCTTCCCATCGTGTCATCTCCATTCGCCCTGCACAATTGGCCCAACACAGCCGCCCGTGACAAGGCGTCCCGCACAACTACTTGCGAGCGCGAGTGGAGAGAGTCCCCGCATGACCCCTTGCGAGCGCGAGAATCGGGAATCCCGCACGGCCGCTAGCATCTTAGTAGGAGTCTCCGCACGACCGCTCGCACTCACGACCATTCACGAGCGACGAGCGCCCCCGTATGGCCTTCTCTTCCTTTCTAAGGCTGCGTTTGGTACACTTGTTTTTCATTTTCAATTTCCACAGAAAATGCGGGTTTTCAGAAAACGTGTTTGGCTTGCATTTTCTAGACTTGTTTTCCAGAAAAAATATAACGTTTTCTGAAAAACTAGAGAATGAAATAAAATCATTTTCTAGAAAATGAAAAAATACCGCTGCGTTTGGTACACTTGTTTCCCATTTTCATTTTTTGCAAAAAATATGATTTTTCAGAAAAATGTTTGGTTTGTATTTTCAGACTTATTTTCCAAAAAAAGATATAGCGTTTTTGAAAACTGAAGAATGAAATAAAATCATTTTCTAAAAAATGAGAAAATAGATTTTCTAGAAAATAAAAATAAAAAACGGAGCAAACCAAACACTCCCTAAATTTCTCTTCTATTTCGCCTTTTCTTCCCGAGATTTTTTTTTTCTCTTCCCTTTCTCTTTCCGAGGGATTTTTTCCACTTCTCTTCCTACGGATATATTCTTTCCACAGTTGATTCTTTTCCCTCACTTGTCCCCCGTCAGCATTAGTGTTGATAGTTTGATTGTATTTATTTTTTGTTTGAATTAATCGAGCTAACTTTTGAATAAATATTTTTATGAAGATGCTAGTTATTCACCCTAGCCCGCCCCATGATTCCCAATAATTACAAGTGAGAGACCTACTTGACTATTGGCAACTAAGCTGCTCTCCACCTCCACTGTAACTCATGCATAAGCCTGACCCAACACAAACGTATGTGGTTGTCTAAGCTAACCTAAACCCTTGCGTATCTATAATCATGCGGCCAATGAAAGAAGCACATGAACGGGTTTCCTCATAAAATCGTCAGTCTCTTTTATCCAACATATGAGATAAAACAAAACAATTCAGCCCCACAAATTTTAATCGAAATCATTTACAAACAAATCTTGGATATTTCAAATCCACTATTCAACAGAAAGAGGATTGTGCATGCTTCCTTTTGATGTGACTCCAAATAGTGATTGGCATGCGTTTACTTCAGTCTTAAGTTATTTTTCAAGAAAAAAAGGTAATGTTGAGAACCACTCAAAGCACTTATACTAATGGAAATATAATTTGAACTTAAAGAGTTTGACAATCTCTTCTGAAGTTTTTACGCTTAAACTAGCTCACGCCCTTGTTCCAGTCTTAATTATTGTGATAGCATCTCATATACAAAATGATTTGGTATTACAAATCTGTGAGTACATCTGCAGATGCTAGCAACATATACGAAGATAGCATCAGAGGCATAAGACGCCTTTGTTAGGTGGAACAGAAAAGCAGAGAGCAAGTCATGGGAAGAATGGGACTTGTTCTATTGCCAAATCACTTGAGGTAATTAGGAGTAAGCTAAAGACAGAGAGGAAAGGAGGGCAGTCTATCCACTTACAGTTGGATCGAGGTATGCTCTGTCAGCATGCGCCAAGCGAGCTTGAAATAGTGACCACTCCAACATGGACCTCTCTCTTACCTGCCTCTGTAAAAAGAAAGGAAGGAAATTATAATCAAAATGAGAATGAGTTTATGGTTTGGAACTACATTAACATTTGATTTTCAGTTCAACTTAGTTCAGCCTTAACGTAGCCAAATGATGATACTGTCGAGCCATCATAAATGTTTTTTTTATCGAAAATCACTGGTAGTATTTCTTTATTCTCTATGGAGCAATATATAATAAAGTTAATAAAAATGGAAAAATATATATTAAATTATTAAGGATGCTTTTCAAAATGTTCTGCCACAGTAGCCATTTTAAAAATTGCCCAAGTGAGATCCCTGAAAAGATTTCTCCTCAAACCACCCATCAACAAGGCGAATAGAATCAATCATTATTAAACCTGTTGCATTCTCGAATTGTTGATCTAGACACTCGTTCGCATGTGACATGTTAGAAAAACAAGCTAACTCTTTGTCTTGTTTGTGACTTCTTCATCTACCTATTAATCTAATGTTCCAACTCTCCATGGATGTCTCAACTTCTCTTCTCAATCCCTCGAGACGCATTGTCTAAGTTGGAATAAAATCATGAAATAGCAAGAAGATATCACTGAAGCCCCCCTATTGTAGCCATGTTCTTAAGGTCCCGACTTCTGTCACCCTTCTATTCCACCTCTTCAATCTACACCTTTGAATTGAAATCAACATCAACATGTGAGAAATTGCTCAACAACTAGGCTCTCATCCCAGTATTCTTGGTTATAGTATAAAATTCATGGTTTGAGGAAAACAAAATACTATGGAAGAAATAATTTGTTTCAAAATTAAGGCTCATAGCTGTTTTAAAAATGCACTAAATTTGAGATTTATGAATATTTTCTATCTTTTCTTAAAGTCTGCCAATATTTCTAATTAACCAAAACACGGTTCTATGCTTTAATACTTTCTTAACATTTTGATTCTCATATATAGTCATCCAGTCGTTTTAATTTAAAGAATTGCATGCATTTTATCCTACACGGACACTAGGAAAGAACAAATTATGAGGACATCATATTCATAGTTTGACATTTTCAGTAAAAGGTCAAGTTATGCTTTCCTTCTTCAGTAAACATCTGAATAGAGAAAATGCCATGTCTCTCAGTTTACAACTAGCAAATGGCTGACCCAACCCATCCATCCTATAGGACCCTTAAATGTTTTTCTCTTCTCTCAAACTATTGTATCTTATTGTATGCGCCTCCTCGAGCAGAAGCATACTCAAGTGATTTGCTCCTAAGATCTCTTCATCCTCGTTTCATTTTTTTTTCTATGGTTGAAGAAATCTTCACCTGCATGCTCCTTTAATAATTTCCAAATTTTGGCTTACTTTTGTTTCTAATCATGGTCTTGATATCTTTCTATATTTACCTTTCTAATTTAACTAATAAGTTAGGCATATCTAATATATATGTTTCATCTAAATCTTAAGAGGCAGCGTTAAGAGGTATTAAGTATATTAGAATATAGTAGCGTTTAATCCTACAATTGTTTTAGGTTTAGGGTTGTCTTATGCCTTGTCCCAGATACATGTATACATGTAGCAAATTGCAATAGAATATTTCTCCCCAAATTATACAGATTTAAATTAGATATTTATGTGATTTGAAGTGAAAAGTATCTTACTCTATTTATGTCAAATTTAAATCTCATAAAATACACAAGCAAACAAAATTAAGAAATTCCTTCCCTAGCAAACATTCCAAAGCATTTGACATTAAAACAAACAAAACTAAAATAGAATCTCAAAATTAGATAGGAAGATAGTAAATTTGCTATTTAGCTAGGTGGAAAACCACTTGTAGCCACCAAAACATCTTATATTCTCATAAAGCGAGGATAAAACCAAGGTTTAAAATCGTAACTCGTACCGAGGTTTTGGTACCATATTGTGTTGTGGCGATATAATTTCAGGATTTTTTAAATATAAATATATTAACTAAAAATAAATAATTTCATTCAAATATTTAAAAATTAAATAATAAAATAAATAAATAATTTTTAAGTTAATAAAATAGTTTTATTAGGATTTAATTAAGCTTATTTAAATTTCTCAATTATAACTAGGAGTTGATTGAAATTATTAAACTAACTTATTCAATTAAAAGTTAAGTTTCTACCTTTGCACCCCTCCCTATTCCACACCTCTAGTGGTCGCGAGGCTCGCGCGATGCGTCTACCTCGGCTGTCGGCTTGTGCAACATGTCTGTCACGACCGCGGGACTCACGTGTTTCCACGGCCTCGAGGCTCGCACAACACGTCCGCCAAGCCCAATGCATCCTTGATGGCCGCCGGGCCTCGGACCTTGGGGTGTGCTAGTTGGTGGGAGGAACAATGTTTCGCCGGTACCAACCAATGAGGCACAAGATTTTAATCTATGGATAAAACTACATATATTGACCGACCCAGCCTGGTCATTCATTCCTAAAGTCAGAAAGCATCAAAGTAGGATACAAACAAACTCAACAATAGCAATATATGAAGTGGAACTTGGAAAGTAAAATAACTTAAATATAAGTTACTCAAAAATACTAACTTGGTCCCTGATAGAACCACTTTGATAGCTTATCCATTGGGCATCAACTACACCAATCTTTTCATGAGCAGGCTGCACAAAAATTAAAGAAATGAAGAATTAACATGACAACTTAGCAACAGAAAATAATTGAAAATATACATAAATCCAATTCATGTCACAATAAGCATAATATTGGTCAGGTAGTTTGTTTGATCTGAATTTGAGCTGACATAAGGGTTCTCGGATAAGTAGATGCTATCAAAATTAGCTGACCTCAACACATCTTGCAAATGCAAAGTCCAGTCCCCATCCGTGAACCAGATCATTCTGAGATGGCATAATACTCTAATTGGTCATGATGAAAAGGATTATATTTTCACATAACTGAAGGCTATCAGAGTCATAAATGCACCTGAATCATATGCCAAACACAACGCCAAGCATTCCTTGAGAAGACAGGAGCTACAATTTCTACAAAGCTGAAAGAATATTGCTTTCAGGAATGTAGCAAATCAGAACCCTGTCTATTCCTTTTTCTAATTCACAGGAGTATAATAAATACCCAAAAAAGTAATGTGATGCAAAACATTATTCAAAATATAGGAAACTTATAAAGAAAGATGTGAATGCTTCATAATTATGGTTTTAACACAGAATAGGCAGACAAATAGTTCATATATCACAAAATAAACATATAGTAGGACACTTACGCAGCACATGGTGGCAAATGAGGATCAGTACACCAACCAGGTTTCTCCATGGTTTCTCTGAGAAAAAAAAATGAAGACTACAATTAGTAGAAAGAACAATTATACAGTAATGCATATATACCTGCAACAAAATAAGGAACCATGAGGAAAGAAGACAGTCAGTAGGATAAGCAATGAGTCTACTTGTGGACATCACTGTGAATTCTCCTTTTGGTCATCTCCCATGTCAACCCTTCATTAGGATCTATGCCTGGTTGAGAAATCTCCAAATCATATTTTTTAACCAAGTGAAGGTATCTGCATGAGAAAGAGATTATATCCCAAAAGAACATTTCAATTAAAGAACTTTCAATTAAACAGAGGAATATAGTTTGTACTTATCAGCATTGAAGTGTTCTACGCCAATGTTGTCATCCCAGACAAATATGTAATCATAAGCTGCAACAACATCTGGATGAAGAAAACGCTTTGCATACCACCTGAAGATCATCAGAATTAATGAGTGCATGAGTAATATCATGACATCAGTAGAAGAATTGGAGGAAACTTGGACACAAAATGATTCCATAAACAAAATGAATAGTGCTTTATGTTGAAAAAACAACCGACCAACTATACCATTTAGTTTGCTTCTTTATGCTGACATGAATTGCATGCTTAGACCACTCAAATTGTTCCCAATCACTAGCTCGACCATCATAATGGAAGAGTAATATTGTGAAATCATCAGAAAGCTGATAGGCAGACGAACAGACATAATACAAAAAATAAGATGGGATAAAAAAAATTAAAGTAGAGAATCACAATAACTAACCTTTTTGACTACCATGTCAACATTTTTTGATTTATCAAATGCAGCTGTAAATGTCACCAGATATTTTGGATGTGTTTTTAAATCCTGTAGCATGTATGGAAGCAAATAAGTATACAACAACAATCAAGCCTTATCCTACTACGTGGGGTCGGCTAAATAAGTATATTAAACAGTAATTCAAAGTTCGAAAATGCAAAAAAAAACACCTGGATAATTGATGACTAATGCATTTGAAATTGAAAAGAACTTATGTAGTATGGATTTTTAGTTTCGAAACCACCAGAAACAAGTCAGCTAGTTCAGAAACCAATCGATTGGCCCTGTGTCGCGTCATAATCTGAAAACAAAATTTAAAAGCATGTTTTTGGTATTTTGAATTGGTATTTCTTTGTAGATCTGAGATATGGATTAGGAATGCCCGTTTAGTGTCCAATTATGAGTATTTGAACCCATTTGGTACAAGCTTTTTGATATTTGTCAAAGAGGGAGAAGAGCAAAGGGGTTTAAGTGTTTAATTTTGGAAAAAATCATTCTCCCTAAATATCTTTTTGCAAAATTCATAGCTCAAGGGGAGCTTAGGTGTAGGGGAGCCTGTTTAGGTCCCAAACATACTTATGCATTTTTCATGCATGTTTACCTAACTTAAAAATAATGCTAACCATCAAAAAGGAAATCTTGCTGGAGATCTTGTACAAAAGGTATATAAGAAAGAATGGTATACAAACAATGAGTAGATTATCCATAGAAGTGGGATTTGACCTGCATTTGATATTAAAACAAAACAAGAAGCTCTAACGTGAATGTGAGAAAGAGGGACGAATAATGAATCAAGTGTACTTGGCTATCAAACATGGATAGGATGGTATCTTGAACATTAGAAGAGGGTTCGTTGAAGAAAGAGAAATAAGCATTCGCCAGAGATTTTACAAAGGAGAGGATGATAGAGAAAGAGGCAAGAAGAAGCAAATGAAAGTTTGCCTATATTTTTTTGTTTTTATGTGAGAAGAAGCAATCTAGCTTGTTTATTAATAGACGAAAGGAAAAGTGAGATGAATATAACAGGCCGCCACCCCACCTAGCACTTGTTAAAAGAGCATGTGACTCAGCATGTGAAACTCTCTCGTTTGGAAAGGCACATTTGTTGTCAAGTAATTGATGCCGCCAAAAGTCACCATAAGCTAATTAATGTCATCAAAAGTCTAACATTAATTAGCATGTAACCATTGAAGGCATAGTTAATTCAAAAAATCAATTAAAAAAGTCAAAGTTTCTATTACTTTAATAAGTAAATATTTTTAATCAAATAAAGAAGAAAATTATAAAAAAAATACATGGAATATGTAATAAATAGATAAATATTTGTATATTTTTTTAAAAAATGAATTATTTGAATCATTTAATTTATTCATTAAAGCACTTCATTCGCCTCATTTGATATTTTTGAAATTAAAGGACTCGATTTCAAAAATTCTATACATTAGAGGCCAAATTTTGATAAATAGTCTTCCATATTATTTTAATATATTTTCCCTTATTTTACAATAATTTTAAATTATTTAAATAATCAGCCCATCCTACTATACTTTGTATAGCATTTATATTCTAATAATCCAATATTAAACAAACATAAATTATTAACGGTCACAACAATTCTAAAAACATATTAATTACTACTTTTAGTTAATCAAAGCTCAAACTAATTAAGAACATCTCCAATGGTAGGAGCTCTTGGAAAGGTTTTTTTTGGTCCCTACAACATCACATCAATGCCACATCAAAAGTAAAAAAATCTTACTCATCTCTCCACTATCAAAAAGTCTCCAACAACTTCTTTATGGGTCCCACTCTTTATTTATATTTTACATTATACATATATATAGAGAGAGAGATAATATATTTTATATATTATGTATTGAACAATGTTGGGACCGGTATGAGTTAGAGGGAGGTGAATAGTTCGCTTTACTTCTTCAAAGATGAATAGCAGCGGAAACTTGAAGCAAAACAACCATGGCACTAATTCCTTCAATTTTTCTTGATATCCACCTCCTTGAGGTGACTGATCTAAATGTATACTCCTCACACTCACAGCTCCATTATGAATGCCTCTTTCTCAGCTTTCTGGATGCGGAGAAGCCTTGTACAAGCTCGTGCTCAAGGATACAACAAGAAAAGCAAAAGAAAATACAAAGGTAATCGAAAACGATTCAACAATAATCAAAATCTTACTTAGCTTGCTATCTTGTTGCTTGGAAATGTCTCTTGATCGGTTGGAAATGCAGCAGCACTTAGCTTTTAACTTCTCAAGAAACGGCGTCAAGAAACTCCACGAAACCCCCTTTTCTAGGGCTCCATTCGGGCTGGAAAATGCCTCTCAATCGATTGATCTTACCCCCAATTGATTGTCACATCAAATCGACCATTCAAAACCTGTAAAACGACTCTTTTTCGCACGTCTAATCGATTGGTGAGTTATACTAATCAATTGGCAACTTTTAATCGATTGACTCAATTGATTCAAAAGATTTCTGTTCTTCACGAAAATACTCCAATCGATTGACCCCTGCTGAATCGATTGACCCAATCGATTCCAGCACCTTCTGTGCTCTTCGCGAAAGTCTATAATCGATCGACCTAATTGATTCCAACCTTCCTGTTCTCTTGCGAAAAAGCTCTCAATTAATTACCCTAATCGATTGGCTTAGCCTCAATCGATTGCCCCAATCATTCCACGACATTATGTGCTCTTGCAAAAGCATAGCCAATTAATTGCCTTAATCGATTGGCCTTAGGGTAATCGATTTACCAATTGATTCCGAACCCTTCTGTGATCTTCAAAATGAGTTGTTAATCCATTGCCTCAACAATTAACACTGTTCAATCGATTCCGAGCAGCAAATCCTAAATTTCGGGTTTATGGTTTGCCAATCGATTCCACTTTCTGGAAACTAATTACTTACCCTAATTTCAACCTCGGAAAGGCTGAAATCACGTCTTGTCGGGTATCAAGTTGACTTCAACCTACCAAGACTTCCCTTGCTCAATATCTAGATATCTGTGACCTATTGAGACTTCCCGTTGCCCAACTTTTGGTCATCCTTGACCTGTCAAGTCTTCACCAAGTATCCGGTCAACTTTTGACCGACTTGGACTTTCTTACCAAGTGTTCGGTCAACCTTTGATCCACTTGAACTTTCCCACCAAATATACGATCAACTTTGACCCACTTAGACTTTCCTTGCCAACATTTCCGTTGGACTTTCAATCACCAAGTGTCCGATCCTCCTTGACCCACTTGGACTTTTTCCCTTGTCAACTTCCCGTTGGACTTTCAATGCCTGGTTCCCAACTAGGACTTCTATTGCCTAGTTCTCAACTAGGTTTTCCATTGCCTAGCCCCACTAGAACTTCCATTGCCTAGTTCCCAATTAGGTCTTCCACCACCTAACCTCGCTAGAACTTCCCAGTAGGTATCCGATCCTTCCTTGACCTACTGGACTTCTCTCTCATATATTGTCAAACATCGAAACTCAAGCTCGGATCAATTCGAGCTTAGTCAATTTGGTCAACCTTGACCTGAGGACAATTGCATCAACAAACAATAGCTAATTTCTAACCATTAAACAATAGATTCTTTTTCTATTTTATTGATTTTAATTTTTTTTCAAAAAAAACAAAAATTAAAATTATAAAATTATTTTAATTTTTTTAAAAAATAATAATAAGGAGTGGCTACCCATTTGGGATGGAACTCCCTAGAAAGGAGCTCCCTCCCACTATGGGAAGGAGCTCCTTCCGTTTAACATGTCACACAATGGGAGCTCCATGTGGATGCTCTAATGCTGGATGTTATTTCAGTGTGCATATTAACTAATGTTGTCCTAGAAAAGCGCAAACTAATTAATGTCGCCACAAAAAGATGCTTCATCATAGGCTAATTAATACGACCACAAGCTAAGTAATGTTGACGCGGGAAAGGCAATGTGTCAAAGACTAATTAATGGCGTCTGAGAAAAAAGAATAATAACGATTGTTGTTAAAAGAAAAAAATTAAAAATAAAAACAAAATTAAAAATCTCTAAAAATGAAAAAGAAAAATTTGTTTGGAATATTAGAACAAAGAGTAAAAAATTTAAAGAAAATCAAAGATCAATGTTGATATGTTCTAAAAAAAAAAAAGCTAACATTCCCTAAAATATTCAAAGCAATCTTTAAGCCTTCTTGTACTCATTTGCGAAACTCTTTGAGAATTTCATTATAAATCTTTCAAGAGAATTATAAGAGGTTTCTCCACCTCCGATATTTGACTTAGAAGGAGAAAATTAATGGTTGTTCAAGGGTAATCCACCCGAAGGATAGATAGGCCATGAACTAGAATCCTAAGAGCTACCACATCACATTACATCATCAAGTCTTTCATTTAGTCTTTCGTTTGTTTGCTTATTTATTTTTATTTCTGTTTTGTTTTATAACCTTGCTAAGTGATTAGCAAAGACTTCTAAAATTAAAGATATAAATTTGGGACATTGGCTATTTACCCGCTTCTAGCTTGGCCACGCCGTAAGAGTCAGATATGCAGTGGAAAAGATTTAAAATTAACTATAAATCAACAACTTCAATAAATATGTGGAAACTCAAAAATGCGCATTCTTGAGACAAGATGATACTTCTTCGGATCTTCTATAATTGCAAATTCATTTTCAGTTCATCACCTACACACATTCTTGATTGTCTACCAAAGCTATCCACAAGTAGCTAATGAAAGAATAATTGACAATTTACAAACAAGGTTGTGTGTACTTGAACTTGCAACGATCAATTTCCAATGTAAGATGGAGGGAAAAATTGGTAACTAGCTTAGAGGAATTCAAACTTTGCCCCTTTAATAGTACTCTGGCATCAAAAGATGAGTTCAAACTTTGCCCCTTTAATAGTAAGTCAAAACAGTTGAGTTGATTAATCCCATTATTCAATCTTATGGCAGTTATGAATGCTTCTGTACTACAAATGAAACTTGACAGAATCAAAAAAAAAAAAAAAACTAACCAAATACAAGGATGCTATTTTGCATAAATCAACAAAAATAGAAGTTAAAAAATATACTGCAGGACAAACACACTAGACCTAGTAGAAAACGCCTACCAAGGACCATGAGATGAAAAAAATAAATTGTATCGATAGCATCTTGCCTGGATCCTACTTTGGATTTGTACTTAACTCAGGTGACATGTCAAGTGATTTAAGGAATTAACATAAGAGACTAGATTAACAAACCTGTTTTGGATCGCCCCATAACCTGCGAAGATAAAGATCTGTTTCTGCCACAACTATTCCAGGAGGTAATAACTCTGCACCATAAGGGTTTGATTCCACATAAATCTGCTCTAAAAAATAAGAGATAATTAGCAAATAACCATTTCTTTTTTTCTTTTTTTTTGTTGGTAATCTAGGTATCCAACTTTTTGAACCGACTAACCATTTCTGTTCACTTGATTGGATGATGGCTTTAATATAACAGATTGGTGGAAAAGCATGACAGTTCAAAGGAAACTAAATTTTTTTAACTGTACCATTACTATGCCAATTACAACAACATAATGCAATTAATCTTTCTAGGCATGGCAAGGACCAGACGATGTTACTTCAACTAGGACAAAGCTAGTGCTAGACACATGGATATTGATAACAATGCATGTCAATGCATGTATATTCTTCAGGCATACATTCCTTGCCAATAAAGTATAAGCTGCAACATCATTTTACAAGGCTCCCTTTAATACAGGGTTGAAGGGGGGTTAGTGTGTACAACATTAAACTTGAAAAACACAGAAGTTGTTTCCATAACTCAAACTGTAGTTTTCTAGGTTGCAATGGGCAACCTAGTGAAGCATTGCCTTCAAAGGGCAGCTCCATTGCATGAACAAATACACAACTTTACCCATTTCTAGAAAAGAGGTGGGTTTTTATATTTAAACCCTGGTCTAAAATCACAATGGAACAATCCAGTTGTGCCAATCCACAACTTCCTGCATGCCAAGTGACTATGAAATTTATAACTTTACTAGGCTGCCGCCTATATATGTTTCATAAGACTAAAAAAAAGAGCAAATGCAACAAAGATAATTAAAAATAATAATTATAAATGAGAATAGATATCAATGTTGCTTTTATTAGATATACTACAAAACTCTCAAAGATTTTGCTATAAATTTCAGGAGTTGTGAGTGCTGACTTATAACTGCATGGAAGAAGAGTCAAATGGTAGTCTTAGTGCTTTGTGGTGGTTTATAATGTTTAGCATGAACAATCCAAAAGCAGGATGTTTGCTTTATAATTATGAGGTCAGATACAGACCTATTATGCAATATCAATGGCCAAAGGAAATTTTTAAGCATACGTATGGTTGGATTTTCTGGAGCAGTATCTGAAACAAACACATGCTTAGGTCATTTAACAAATAAAAGAATCATTTACCTTGAAAGGATCATCTGATTGGTGAGACCTAGTTCTATTAACACGGGCTTTGGATGATGCAGGAAAATTTGTTCCATAAGATCTTCTATCTTCAATGAAGGCCATTTCAATTGTAGATGATAGATCAGGGATGACGTGTAGCTGTTAGGAATAAATATTTCTGTTTTCATTTACAAATCAATACAAACATATAAAATACTTGGTATCAATAGAAGATAGTGGCAGAAAACACAGAGACAAACCCTGATGCTGGAAAAATTCGGAAATGAAAGGCCAACAAATAACCCAAAGATGACTCCCAGTATGGTTGTAACAGTGAGCTTGGTCCCTTCATTGCTCTTTTTCATTGATCCACTGAACCAAAAAACCAGAAAGCTCTATGGTCATTACCGAGGAACAGAAAAAAAAAGACAACTATGAATTTAAAACTCAATCTAAAATTGTGGAGGTAATGTTTAGGATGAATTAAAAAAGAACCTGCGATAAATGTGTCCCATCTAGCTGGTACTTCTGAACTCAAGTAAATTTTGCCAAATCAGAAACAAAAACAAATAACTAGTGAACTTCTTTAAGAATATAACCACATCTCAGCTCCTATCAGCATGCAGCGTGTTTACCTGGTTGAGAAAGAATAAGAAATAGACCTTAGTCAAGTAACAGCATTGATGCTTGATTTTCATGACTACCATACCTTGACAAGTTGCAACCGTGTTGAAAAGAGTCAATATTTATGCTTATAGACTAAACTGGCAAGACAGCCATGCGATAGGTCAATATCTGGGATATGAATAGTCAGCAAAATAAATTCCTGTACATCGTTGGCAGAAACATACAACATGTCATTAAATGTGCATTGGAGATATACAGTCAGTCATTCCCTGAAGTTTACCTCTTCTCTGCAGCATTGCCTCCTTTATTTTCCTAATAACTAAGGATGTACTTATCCATTTCAATATTGTTGTGAAATTATTCCTGGAACTCTAGGTAGCCCCTCTCTGCCAATACAGATATTATAGCGAATATGACATATTGTGAAAGGATCCCTATATTTCACGTGTTTACAAATGGGCCTAATTAGCTTCTAGCTCCCTGTATTAGACTTAGCATCGACCACTTTTGCTAAAAACATTTGCTCAAGAAAGTTCCTGGCCATTATCAAAAGTCTAAGCTGTGAAACCCAAAATCCAAGCGATACTAAATGTTGATCATCAATTGTATTGGGTTATACACGTTTTTTTTTGTGACATTAATAGCTCTAAACCTTTTGTGCACAAACCATCAATTCAATTATTTATTCAAAAAGTAATCGTGACTAAAAACATCTAGCGAACAGCTTCAGCCATATGCAAAGACAACATTAAACAAAGAAGCTTGTCACTTGGGTGAATGAGTATACAACTTATTTGTTAAAACAAATGGGCAACAGCAAGAAAACCTAGTCGTATCCAATCAGATCAACGCCAAATGCTGGGGAAAAAAAAGTTCAGCACTGTATGCATATCTATAACGAACCAACATACTAAAATTGTTGTTGAGAACACATAATCGGCAAAAAAAAAAAATATTGCAAACGAGTAATCTCATCCCGTAACTCGAAGGTGATAGGCAAGAAGACGAAATCGCGCCGAGAATCAGAATTCGCAACTCCGAATCTGCGCAACAAGGAAGCTTTCGAAGAAATCAGCTGCCCCAAATTTGAGTTGAAATGTTCGATGTTCGTCTTCACCTGCCCCGCGGCCCCCGCGTAGACCGAGAAGACCATGACTCGTCGACGGCGAGGAGCGAATGAGAAGTTTTTGAAGTTTCTTAATCCGTGGGATTTGCGAATTGATCCCCTGCAATTACGAGAACGTGAATATCATTGTAATCTGCATCATAACTGTCCATTACTCAATCAAGGTTGGCTGTCCGTCCATCGCTTTTAAGCCGGCGTTTCGTGTGATATGGACGATTGGGATCTGAGGCTGGAGCAGATGAAGGGCTGGATTTGGAGAATTTATCAGACAACCATGGCATCCCGGCGTTGGATTGGAAATCATCGTTAACGAGATTTTTTAAATTAATTGATACGGTCCCATAAATATTTACGTTAAAATAAATGTATTCGCGACCGAGCAGTCCAGAAGTTCAATATCCAAGAGTTCATATCCTGTTTAATTTTTATATATATATAAATTACGTTACAGATGAGAATTGAATCGTAAAATATGAGATAATAAGATGTCATTCGGTTGCACCGCAACTCTATGACGTCATCGCGTTGGATTGAAGGTCGTCCATCCATTGTGATTAAAAAATTTTCTAAGACCGATACTCCTTATATTAATAACGTAAATTGAATATTGAATATCAATTAGAAATATACGGAAAAAATAAAGAAAATGTTTAATGTACGAATAGTTGACTCTACTAAGAACTATTTTGTATTCTTGCAGATCAATCAAGGAAATTTGGTGACTCCGGGTGGGTTGGGTGAGCTGAAATTTGAACAATTGGGGGGTGGGCGGAGTATTTTGATAGTTCTGGTCGATAAAGCATTTTGATCTATTTAGGTGATTCAAGTCTTTTTGAATAGGTAGATAGAGATGAACAATCGACGAGTGACCTAGATGGGTGGTTCGGATAATTTAAGATTTTGGGTGGACAAATTGAGTCGATGATCCAGTAGGAATAATTGGGTTAACTGATTCCATTGAGTCGAACAAATTAAGATACCCAGTGAAATGGGCGAGTCAAGGAAAGCTAATTAAGGGAGTCGATCAAGTTTAGGGACTAAAGTGGGTGGGGGTCAAATAAGCTAGATTAACTCAGGCGAGTTAGATAATTTAATTGGATCGATATATCTCATCAGATCGATTATGCAAGTTAATTTAGTTATTTGTTTACTTAGTCAATATAGACATTTTAATCAATCTAATCGAATTGGTCAGATTGGGTGTTTTGTTCAGTTAGGAGAGCTAATAAATATATATATATATTATCATTACGTTAGCGGCCCCGCTGCTCCACGTTGAGAGAAAATACAATTGGAATTTAAATTGGCAAATATATTAGCGAAATTAATAAAGATGATAAAATTTTCTGTCGAATTTCAACCTCTGACCTATGTATTTACCAACTGAGGCGGTTTTAAGTGTTGGGGCAGATACGTACAACTAGAGGAGGTAAATAAGTGATTGCCTACTTAATTCGTCGATTTTTTCTATACGTGTTAGCAGTGGCGTAGCCACCTTGGTAGCAAGGGGTGCGGTCGCACCCCCTATATATATATATATATATATATATATATATATATATTCAATATTGGCACTTTAATGGATTAATTTATCATCGTTCATCGTTCAAAAATTGAAATTGATTATATATTTGAAAACCTCAAGACCTAAACTATCCATTAGTATAACTTTTACAAGGAAATATCTTGATTTAGAATGATAAATATTGAATTTTAAAAATAAAATATATGATAATAAATGAATGAACTAATTCATATAATATGAAGTGAAAATACTATATTAAAATTGGATCGGATTCGAAATAAATCTGACAGGTAGGTGCGGAGATAAGGATTACATCGGTTCAATTCGTGATTGATTTGAAGTTAATTTGGTCAAATTATGGTCGAGCCAAGTTTATGTAAGTATCCCGGATAATTTTGATGTTGATCAACCGAATTAAGTTAGACCCTGTATATATTTGATGTTTTATATCTAAGGATTATATTGGTTCAAATCAGAATCGATTTGAAGTTGATTTGATCCAATTATTATTGAACCAAAGTTATGTAAGTACCCGGATAATTTTGGTGTCAATCAATTGAGTTAAGTCTTGTGTATATTTGATGTCTCATGTCTAAGTTTTGATGTTGATCAATTTACACTAAGGTTTGAAATTTTTGAAAATCATTTCTCTTAGTTGAAAATCGCCCCTCCTGAATGATAATTCTGGCTACGCCACTGCGTGTTAGCATGTGCAAGCAGAACTATAAATAACACAAATAAACAAATGCTAACATCAAACTTTTACGTGGTTCGGAGATGATGCTCCTACTCTGCGGCTGTCTGTAAGGTAGACGACTCCAATCCGTTGGTGGATAACTCCCCGGAAAGCCTCCGGCTAACTCGCGTCGCTCCTTGTGGGTGGAGAAACCTCGTCACAATGCCTGAGCACTTGTAGACTATTAATAAGTTTTACCCAAGCTTATTTCGTCAACCTTTGTCCAACTAAACCGAGCTTTCTTAAATAGAACTCAATCCTAAAACAGTCGTTACCAGTCGACTGGTGGTTCACTCGGATTCGAACGTTACAGCCCAACGTTCGAATTCCAACATACACCAGTCGACTGCACAGAAGATCAGTCGACTAATCTTTCTGTGTCTTATACCAGTCGACTGCTACATGCAGCAGTCAACTGCCCAAACTCTAAATCTAGGGTTTTAACCCCGAGTACAGTCACTCAGCACTCGTCCTCGCCCGACCAATCTAGGCCTAGCCTTCTAGCCTCCTCCATCAGCCTTGCGTCCCTCGGATGCCTCTCCATCCTTCACGCCTTGTCTTATGGAGCTTCTTTCAGCCTCGGTCCTTGTTGTCGGATCTTCCTTTGCCAAGTTGCCACTTGGATTTTTCTCCTTTGTTGTATCTATATTTTGCATGCTCACAGTGCATATCAAATATAATAATAATTCTAACTTAAACATTTGCCCAAACATCAAAATCCAAAGTACCTAGATTGCTCCAATAATTTTTCTATTTTCAATGTTTGACAACCCGTTTAAGTTAGGGAAACAACAATAAAACAAATAAATCATGGAACCTAATCTTAGGCTCCCCCTTTACTTAAACTCCCTCTTGAGTAGGTTTTCCTTACAAAGGTATTTCTCCCTCTTTGCCAACAAATGCTCCCCCTTCACCTAAGCTCCCCCTTAAATTTAGATTTCTTGTAAAAGTGTGTTGGTTTCCTACTTAAACCCAACACTTTTCCCCTTTTGCCGCACATCAAAAACAACGCCGATAATATCCCAATTATTTATTTTTTAACATCTAATGATCATAAACAATTAACCCCCATAAGATTATATACTTGTTTTACATCATTAAGACACTTTTCGACTGCTGAAAAACAGTTTCAGCATGTATCAGTCGACTGAGACAGTTACCAGTCGACTGACCTAGTCGAAAACCCCAATTCACTAAATTATCAATTGACTGCTCCCTGCATCAGTCGACTGATACTTTGATATCAGCCTATTTCTATATTTCATACCCAATTTCAGAAATGCACCAAAAATTCCACAATTCTCCAAAAATTTTTAAATCTTGTGGAGAGGTTTGTGGTACCTATGTCTACTTGGAAAAAATACATTTAAAAAAATATATATCTCGAATTCCAATATTGACACAAAATTCAAAACTATCGAAATAGTTCAATGGAAC